>OZ005652.1:117239067-117624067 GCA_963930645.1 Salticus scenicus | reverse complement strand
AACGAAAACATTTTTTTATTAATGAAATCAATGAAGGTAGTGAATCAACGAAGTCTTTTCTCGCTTCGCTGGTCACTATATTTAAAGGAAACTATTTTCTATATCGCTTTACAAACAAAAATAAAATTTAAAGAAATCATGAAATTGCTTTAAAGCCTGCTTTGCTACCTCATTTGGCCTGCTTATAGAATTCAAAGCTGTTGTTAAATTCATAATTCATTTAAAATTAGTCAGTCAATTTTCACAGGCAACATGACTTGAAATGTATCAATATTGATAATTTTTTCTAGCAACAAAAGATGTTCAAAAGAATGGTATATTCTAAAACTTTATCCCGTTCCACACGCATACTGAGGGAATTGCACAACGTTCTGGAGTAACTTTAGTAAGAATTTTTACAGTGTTTAATTAAATATGGTACAAAAAATGTGTGTTATTTAAATTATATTTATTTTTTATCATTTACATTTTATTTATTTGCTATTTTATTTATTTGTTACCATCTATAGTTTTACTTTTATTTATTTAAATTCATTATCCACCAGAAAAATACAAAGATATTATACCATTTGTACGAATATGCGCTTTATTATTTTATTATTATTATTATTATTATTATTATTATTTATTACGGTCTGCATTTTTAATCAGAAACCCCATATTCATATTTTTGTTCGCTGATATTTTAAATCAAAAATATATTTATTGAAAAAAGTTAATTAATCTGAATCTATTCATAAATGTAAATTAGGAATTTGGATGTTATCAAACTAACCTTTTTTTTTTTTTTTTTTTTTTTTTAAGTATATTTTAATTATGGGCATATAATATCTCTTGTCATTAAAATTAGTATATCTTCTTGAAAAAATATTATTAAAATTTGCAAAATCATTTAAAAAAGAATGGCACATAAAAAAAAAAAAAGATGATTTTAATTAAAGTGCAAACTGACGAATCTCCATTTCTTTTTATATCACATTTTATCTGCTATTATTTATTTATTTATTTATTTTATTATTATTTTCATGATATTAAATCTAAGAAAAGCCGAAATAAGTTTGAGAGATATGCAAAAGAAATGTTAAAAAATATATTTTAAGATTTGCATTTATATTAAAATTACCTAAACTTAAAAAAATTGTCTATCTCCTATTTATTACTTTTAACAATTGTTTACCTTTCTTAGTAAGAATTTATTTAAATACATATTATATAATCTTGATTTTGATATTCTTAAGAAATATTTAAAAAAAAAAAAAAAAAAACTTTAAAATTTGTATTTATGTTAAGTATACGTACTAACTTAAAATATGTTTCTATGTCCTACTTTGTTTTTAAACATTTGTTTACCTTTCATAAAATGCATTTTCTGAACGTAAAACAAAATAAAATATAATCAGAGCTGTTTTCTAAAGTGTAATGTGTTTAGACTTTTTTTTTCTTGATTTTGCTTTGCTAGTAATTATTATGTATATTTCTTCTGAACGATGAGGTTTCTCCTTTTTTTTTTTTTTTTTTTTTTTTATTATAATAATAGTACTAATATTATACGCCACGCAAAAGTTGTATGTTTAACTAATTTACTTTTAATATGCAAATATGTAAATACAAAATATGAACACTATTATGCTATAAAGTTTTTGATGTTAATAAAGTACTTTTTTGTCTAATTTGTCATTAATTTATTTCATTACAGCTTGATATGTCACGCTAATAAAAGGGCATTTAATTAGTAAGTAATGCTTAAAACAAAGAAAAAAAAGTTTAATTGTATTAATTTGAAATAAAATGTAGAGTAATAATGATACTTTACGAACGAATACAATGCAGATTTATTATGATTGTCCATTATTATTATTATTATTATTATTATTATTACTAATCTATTCATATACCATAGTTACAATCGGAAAACTCCACTAATGTAGTTAATAGTGCTATTAAGGATTATTGATTCCAAGTAAGTAAGTACTAAGTAAGTAAACTCTCATAATTTTCTTCAACTATGAAACAGTAAATAATAGTCTTGTTGTTAAGTGGAATTTGCATAAAATGCAGCTCCATGTTTGTACTGAAGACCAGTACGTTTCCGAATACCATATATGCCATCCCTTTCTCATAAGGTTGCTTCGAATTTATGTAACATAAGATTAGTTTTTTTTCCGCTCTCACTCTATCTAAGTACGAATTTATACTTATAATTACTTATACAGCCTTTTTAAAAATTTGTTTAGAATAACGGAATTACCGTCAAATAACGTTTTATGTAGTCTTTGAAATTTCATACTTGCACAAGTAAACAGTTAGGATGTTGACTTTCCTCAAAATATGTTATGCTTCGAAGAATCTTTTTTTTTTTTTTTTTTTTTTTTGGTTAACTATTAAATTAAGCTAATTTAGTGGATTTTATTTGAGAATATCTGTAAATAAGAATTACTTATTATTTAATAAAAATTATTACAACATTTCCTTGAAGCTGTTACATAAAATTGCACTTAATTTAAAAATTAATTGCATATAGACAATGAATTTCCTAATATTTAAATAAAGTTTTATAATTAATTAAAATAAATTGTTATTTTTCATTTTTACAAAAAAAAAAAAAAAACATGTTTAAAGTTTCTATATGTAAAATAATAATAATAATAATAATAATAATAATAATAATAATAATACGTATGATAAATTGTTTCTACTTTCAGTAAAATTATGAAATACAAACATTTTGAAATTATGAAAATAAATAAATAAATAAATAAATAAATAAATAAATAAATAAAAATAAAATAAATACTTGAACTGCAGCTTAAGACAGTAAACACCATATGAGAAATTACAATTTACAAAGAGAGAATCTTTGTTACGTAACTTACTAGCATGAAGGTCGCTTTGATCTCATTAAACGTAATTGAGCCTTTTCAATAGGTTCTTATTGCTTTCTAAATGAAAACTTCTACTGAAAATACTTAAGTCAATTACGATATAAATCAAACGGGGCATTGGATTAGTAGAGCACATAAATTCGATAACTTGTGAATATTATTATAATATATATATATATATATATATATATTACAGTATAATTTTATAAATGTTTACCATTATTAAAAAGTTGAGTGATGTTTATATATATAATAATAATAAATATTTTACTAGTTTTACATAATGTTTTACAGTAAAGCAATGGGCAAAAGTGTAAAAAAGTCATTGTGATTTTTTTATTATGAAAATGACTTACAATTCTTTAACATAAAAAACAACAAGTTCAATTCTATACCTTAATATATCATTTATTATTTCAAATATCGAATAAGTCAATTTTACGGTAGGTTTAAGTAAATTAAATCTACATAGAAAATTATTTCTAGTATCATATATAAAGCCTTAGCATTTGATTTTGTAATAAAAATTTAAATTTTTATATATGTCGTACCGCTAATACTGTGTGAAATTATAAACAGTAAATATCTTTATTCCAAAAAATTAGGTAACTTATTTCGTAACTATTTATTTTAATAACATAATTTAAGTTCTGATTTTTTCTGTTCATATCCAATTGTCTTCCTAAAATTTTTAGTTATTTTACAAAAGGTCCTTGAAAATATTTATGGGATATTCTTAATTGCTGACAATTTTAGTCTCAAGATGTAAAATGTGTGATAAAGAAAATGTTAAATTATAACAATTATTTTTTTAACAATGGAACTTATAAAAATATCGAAATGTAGTTTGTTTTATTTTACTTCATTTTATTTATATTTTATTTTAAAGCTCAACACATTGTATAACAGAGAAATACATTACTTCGACTGAAAAAAAAATTATAATAATAATAAATCTGTAGAAAAGAAAGTTTGTAAAATCATTTTATTTTTTATTAAAATGTAGCGCTTAGTCTTTCTCATTAAACATTCATAGAAAATTCTCGTGAACATTCTTTCATTTCAGGATCGTTAGCCTGAGACAAAAAGCTTTTCTCTGACAGTTTGTCATTTTTCAATTTTCTTCATATTCATAAAGAACACTAGAAACTTTTATTAAGATTTTCTGATAAAGCTTACTCTGTTTTACGCCGTACTTATTTTAAGTTAAGAAAGGGGAAAAAAGTAAAAAATAAAATAAAATTTCTGAAAATCTATAATTTTTAAAGTATGGATAATGTTTCTGAACTTAATTTTTATTAATATAAGATTGAAATTTTAACTTTACACAGTAAAACAAAATGTTTCATACAAAGTTTAGTAATAATATATATTTTTAATAGTTCCACATATAAAAAGTAAAATTCATATTGATAAAATTTTGACAGCATATTTATGCTGTTTTATTCTCAATTTACATTATTTTATATATTTTAATTGTATATTATATTATAAGTATGGATAAAAAATATTTTATTGTTTTCAAATTATATATAAATAATGAATGTTTCGATTTACTGAGCATTAAACATATTGGCATAAAACTAAAATAAATAAGTAATTGTCATTTTTAAAATGATTATTATTAAGGGTTTATGCTCAGCAAATAATATTCCACATGTGTTTAAATGGAAATACTTATAGATTCGTTTAAAAATGCATAATTCAGGACAAATAAATTACAAAACAATTATCAAAAAGAAGATTTCGTTACACAAATATGTATATTTCTCCCACAAATTTATAGAGTTTTTGAATAATTCATTATTTTTTGGTACGCATAAATAATTGAAGTTGATTTGATTTATTTACTAGCAGACATTGAGTTCAATTTAGGTGTTCATTGGAATACTGTTTCAAAACGGACAATTAAAAAAAATGTTTTTATTTTTATTTTTCTGATATATATTAATTAAATAGCGATTACATTAAACAGACAGACTATACATAGTATTTACTATAAAGTAATCCCTTATACTTTATTTGATTTACTATAAAAGGATAGCAATTCCCTCCAAATACATTACTGCAATATGTTATGAAATTTCATTTTGTGTCATAATGAAAAAAAAAATAATAATAATAATAATTCATTCGTAAGTGCACGAATGGAATTTCAAAAGTATACTTTATAGCTCCTTTTAGAACCTTGAATACAGAAACAGTAGAATCATCGGAATTTCCACCTTTTCCATTCGAATCTGTTATTAAAGTTAAAAGTTCACTAAATATTATTCAGACAACTTTCACACGCAACATTCCTTGAAACTTACCAATCTTGATCAAAATTTTCCTGCAACAAATTTATATTAACTTCAAAATACAGAATTTGGATCTCCTAAATTTATTCGTTTTTAAGTTATTCTAAGAGACACAGACAAAGATCAAACGTTAAAAACATAACTTCGGTGTTCAGAAAACCATAAAACGTGTAAATAAAAACAATAAATAAATAAATAAATATTTTGCTTAAAAAGATACATTATATACCATATGGCTATGAGGAATTAATTTTAATTCCTCTGCAGCTTTAATAGATATGATAAAATATTATAGTAAAGAAATTTTACTAACAATAAAAAAGAATGTTATAGCTTAAATGTTGGCAGCACTGTATGTTTTCTGAAGGCTATGCACACACTTCATGGTGCACATAAATATAATACGCAAGGCCTATATTAATACGCAAGTCAACACTCGAAATAAACTTCCCTCAATTTTCAAGTATTGTCGCACTATAATTTAGTTTTTTTGTGTAGCCCTGTAAACGAATCCTGAATGATTTCCATACCATGTACTACATGAATCAAGTTTTTACTCATATCAAAAAATATATATTCGTTTCATTTGATTTAGTTCAGTCTATAGATGTTAAACTTTACTTACCTGCAATTTCCTCCATAGACGTAATGTATTTGAATTCTCTTGAGTGTCCCTATACACAAACCATTTGCTTATACTCGACGAAAAGTTTAGTTTAGCCTCCTTATACGATACACGTCACACATAGAATATTAAGTTTGGAAGTTCTGCTATTATTGGTTCTTCAGATATGCAGATAAGAGACAGACACACGCACATCCCTAATCCAAAAACTAAATAAAATCTACGTACTTTTAGAAAATATTACTAATTTAACAGATTAACCTCCAAGCTTCTCATTCCAAACTAGAATTCTCATTGCAAAGTCTTAGCAAAGATATGTTTTCTTCCTTGTGCCCTCTGTCGCGTGGGGTTTAATCCCGGCACACCTGCTAAAAATAAATTATCGCCCTCTGTCGGTTGAGGCTCAATGCCTGGTAATTTTTGTAAACGCTTGTTGAATTGTCAATAAACGTTCGGAGCAGTTCCCTCTGTCTCGGACACTTGTTGCCCGAGACACTGAAGCGCTCAACATCGCTCCAAGAGCGATGAACGGGGACTGTCGCCTGTTCAGACACACGCACAGACGCACAGACATACACACAGACAACCTACTTTCGAAAATCTGACCCAAAACAATACTTTCTCTGCCATATAAATGGGTAACAGAAAATAATAGTTAGTAATAGTTATATATATGAACAAGTTAAATAGTTTCTAATTTTTAAATTCAATTTATTTATTTTTCATGAGCATCTGGCAAAATAAATAAAATTAAATGCAAATAATTTAATTGCGAAATAAATAAAATTTCATTAATTAATAAACACAATTAAAAAAAAATAAAAAAAAAAAAAAGAGTTTATATGCAGAAAAATATACATATAATAATAATAATAAAAAAAAAAAAAAACTTTCTTTTAAATTAAATATATATTTCTCATGTGAATAATTTTAGAAAAAAGAAATATATATATATATATATATATAAATAATTATTTTAGAACGATTTTTAATATATATATATATTTTTTTTTTTAGAATTAATCAGGCACGTTGAAAGCACCATTGTTATAAAAAAGTTATAAATTAATATTAGAAAATAAAATAATCTAATACTCTTTTTTTAATTTCTGCGAAAATTCCCGGCGGTGAAAAGACGGAAACGCTGGAAATAGCGTCAAAGAAAATTAGGAGACTACAATGAGTTAATCACAAATTGTAAACTCCATTTTTAACTTTATTTTTATTAGTTTCTTCTTAAATTTTATTATTTTAACTTTGAAGATTGTGAGGTATATTAGCGTAATGCTACAATTAAAATTTACACTTTAAGAGTAACACATGAATACGAAGGTTTTAGGATTCAGTCGACCAGTAGAGTTAGTTCTCATCCTAAATTAAAATCGTAACTTGTCATATGCTAATAAGTTTGGGAAGTGAGATGGATAAAAGGCGATGTATTTCATAGTGAAGATACAGTAGCAGGAAGATTGCTTTTAGGAGTTAGTTGGAAGTAAGATTGCTTTGGAGAGTTAGTAGCGGATATAGTTGGATGTAAGTCGAGTAGAAAGCGGTGTCAGGGAATCCTCCTGCTATCGAAAGGTTACTGAGCCGCGAGGGTGATTGAAGTTAAATGTAGTAGTGGAAATTATTTGTGGTTAATCATTTGAAGTTAGAATAGTTAGTATGGCTGTCCATCTTAAGTTATAAAAATATTAAATATAAAGTCCAACGCCCGCCTTTTTATTTAAGCTCAAATAAAAGATCCATTGATTTTATAAACCTGACTTTGTGTTATTTCATAACTTCATTAAGTAATTAAGTATGTTTCAGCTTCAAGTTAAAGTTAAATGAGGATGGCGAAGTCTAATTCTCCACATTGGCGCCCAACTTTGCTCGAATCCCCCCCGAGCAAGTCTTTTTTGATGGCACCACTAGCGTGCTGCAAGTTTTTGAGCAGATTGAATATTTTTTCCATTTTCATAAAATCAATGTTAAAAAAAATATTCTTGGTTAGCCTATTCCCTAGAAGGAGAGCCGAGACAGTGGCATATTAATCGCCTCCCATTCGCTTGGCTCAAATCCAACCTATGAGGACTTAAAAAGTCGGATTATCAGTCTTTTTGCCACTCGGGATGACAGACTAAGAATGCAACATGACCGTTCCCTCCCCCCTCACGAGCGTCAGTGGGAAGCAGTAATAAAACCAGTGGAAAAAACACCACAAGTTATTCAGTCGCAAGAAGCAAGCTCTAATTATTTAAACCAGCCTAACACTGGAGATGAAAACTGTATTTTTAGTGACAAAAGTCAAACGCAAGTTAAAATAACTATAGTTGCTGAAACCGTTCAACCGAGTGAAAGTGTAAAACCAGTAAATGATGCGGTTAATCCTGGTAAACCGCCTTTAGATGTCAGCTGTGCATCTATACAGCCGACACAGTCAAATACTTCAAATCCGAACGTGAACTTAAATTGTCAAAATAACACGCAGCTCAAAGTAAAAGAAAATAAAATTAAGATAACTGTAGTTTCTGAAACCGTTCAACCGAGTGAAAGTGTAAAATCATTAGATGTTGCGGCTAATCCTTCCACCAATGCCTCAGATTTAAGTTCTAAAACAGTCAAGTCGCCCGATTCGTTTATTTTTACAGAAAATATGGTAAAAGAAAATGCGAACTTCCACTTAAATGGTCAAAATGACACGCCGCCTAAAGTAAACGAAAAAGAGGTTATTTTAACGAATGTAATTTCGAAAGGGCAATTGACCTCTTGTGAGGTTTCAACACCGTCTACCAGCCCTGCATTCGACAGTATGGAGCGATAGCAACCCCCTCTGGAACTATGAACAGTGAAAAGGCTCCGGGTGTAACACCCCCCCCCCCTGAGAGTGACCAGGCATCAGGTTCGAACACTGCTCAGGACAGCAACCTTGCAACGTCTGACCTGCATCTACAAGCAACAACTCCACAGGCCTGTCTGAACCGCATCTCCGATTTTGCTGATATCAAGGAATCAATCTGTCAGGTGCTATGGTTCTATATTTTTTCCATTGTAAACTGTATTTCTATCACAGCAATTATGAAATTTTCGACATGTAGAACTTTCATTTGGACTTTCAGCCATGATCTCAAAGAGATGAACTTTTTAAAATATCACAAGTCAAAATTTAAACTTTTAGCATGAACTTTCAAACGCCTGAAATTTCATGTATTTACATGTCATAATTTTTTTTTCTTTTATATAATATATCCATGTATGTACTTAAATGTTTTCTGTTTTAGCCTTCACCTGCAGTGATTGGTACGATAAAATTATTCCTTACCTTTGTATATAGATTTTCTCTCTAGTTTTTGAAATGATGTATATGTATATACTCTAATGCTTTTTTAATTTCCTAGCCAACGCCGGCAGTTTTGAAAAAACTTTTTTTTCAACATTTGTATATATTCATTATCTATATTTCTCTAAATGTCTTATAAATTGTATAACATGAAATTTTATAAGTGTATAAACATTTTTCTCTATAGTTTTGTAAATGATCTATATGTATGTACGTTAATCTTTTTTTTTTCTCAAGCCATCAACAGCAGTTTGGTAAAAACCTTTTTTCAACATTTGTGTATATATATTTCTTACATATATTTCTCTCAATATCTTATAAATTGTATAAAATGAAAATTGATAATTGTATAAAATGAATATTTCTTATTGTAAACTTTTGTATTTTTAACTAAAAGTCTATGTATGTATATATTCGTATAGGGTTAAAGAGAAATTTTTTTAAAGCTATTTTGCATGTAAATTCGCGATTAACAATTAACCTTAATACACTAACAATTTAGTTTTTTCCGTATGCAAATAGCTAGCGGGAATATCGTTTATCTATAAAATTACTGTCATTTATTTATCTACAAACTGTAGTGTACCTTCTTTTTGATTGATACTGTAAAATGAGTTTTTGTATTGTAGAAGTTCTCTGATGATTCCAACCCGAAGTACAGACGTTAAATCTGAAGTCCAATCTGTTTTCTACAAATTCTTACTTTTGATGCTAAAGCCGATATTTTTTTGGAACTGTGCCAGCGTTTCTCTTTTCTGAAGTCAAAGGTGTTTTTTTGGAAGCGTGCCAACAGCGGAATCCATTCAAGATAACTCATACTGGACAACTGAAAAATATTTTTTTTTGCACTCTAAAGCTGTTTTCTGGGTCAAGACTGACCTGCATATGGATAAAGAAATAGCACGTTTTTTGTCAATAAAGAAGATCATTTTAATGTCACAAGTTAATTTGAATACTTAATGATCGCACTTTCTGTTTAAGCGATCCTGTTTCTACTAATTTTTTTTTTTTAATTCATGAAATTTTTCTCTATTCCATGTAAGGAAAGATGACTGTATTTCCCCGCTGTAAATACGTTGGACTTTAAATAAGTTAACTAAGTTTAGTGCATGGAGTTTCTGCCGTAAATCACCTCAGATGGAGCTTAAAAAAAGTATTTTTATCATAAATCTTTCCTGAGTGGGCAGTTTTAAGCTCGGCCTTACTTTTTCTCACTATTAGATTTAAAAAAAAAAAAAAAAAAAAAAAAAAAGCCATTAGTTATTGTTGGGCAGTTTAAATTTAAGTTCCCCCCCTCTTTTTCTAAAATATTATGTAGTTGAATTTTAAACAGCAAGTCACTGCAGCTAAATTTTCTTTGCATAGTATTGCAATAATTTAAAATTTGCACGGGTAAAAACCCGTTGGGGATTTTTACCGCGAATTTTTTTCTTTTGGGGAGGAACTGTGAGGTATATTAGCGTAATGCTACAATTAAAATTCACACTTTAAGAGTAACACATGAATACGAAGGTTTTAGGATTCAGTCGACCAGTAGAGTTAGTTCTCATCCTAAATTAAAATCGTAACTTGTCATATGCTAATAAGTTTGGGAAGTGAGATGGATAAAAAGCGATGTATTTCATAGTGAAGATATAGTAGTAGGAAGATTGCTTTTAGGAGTCAGTTGGAAGGAAGATTGCTTTGGAGAGTTAGTAGCGGATATAGTTGGATGTAAGTCGAGTAGATAGCGGTGTCAGGGAATCCTCCTGCTATCGAAAGGTTACTGAGCCGCGAGGGTGATTGAAGTTAAATGTAGTAGTGGAAATTATTTGTGGTTAATCATTTGAAGTTAGAATAGTTAGTATGGCTGTCCATCTTAAGTTATAAAGATATTAAATATAAAGTCCAACGCCCGCCTTTTTATTTAAGCTCAAATAAAAGCTCCATTGATTTTATAAACCTGACTTTGTGTTATTTCATAACTTCATTAAGTAATTAAGTAAGTTTCAGCTTCAAGTTAAAGTGAAATGTGGGTGGCTAAGTCAAATTCTCCACAAGATTAAAAAAAAAATATATTTATGCTAAATATATTCATTGTGCTCAAACGGTATACTAAACCACTATCAAAAATGTATTACTTAATCGTAAAGCGTACTCTGCCCGGGAGCTAGTACTCCAGACACCATAACAAAACAAACTGTCAAGACACAATACTGCATCAAGAACAGAGTGTTATGGGGAAAAAAATATCAATAGTCAATATGAAGTTAATAACATTACATAAATATTATGTTCTGCTTAAATTCTGAAATTATTTAGGCAGTTGCGTGAGTATTTTTAATTTGTTTCAATTTTCCGTAGAATATCAGACAAAATTCAGATTTATGCATGTTTTTATTTATCAATACGCATATTTTACAATCATGTATGATTGAATAAATTTTATAAATATCTTATTCTCAATGTACGTTTTTATCTATTCAAATCACGATATTCTAGAAGCGTTTTTTTAAAATGCATTTTTAATCATGATAGTCAAAAAAATAAATTAGTAATAATAATAATTATTATTATTATTATCTATATATATAAAAGAAGACTTCCTGAGTGAGGGGGTGATCTATCAACGCCCAGACCAAACCCCTGGACCTAGAAGCATGAAATTTTGTGACAATGTTCTTTCCATGACGTAGGCATCCACTAAGAAGCGATTTTACAAAATTCGCCCCCCAAGGGGGGGAGGGGGGGAAAAACGTGATTTCACAAAATCCTTCATATCTCAAACAAAAAAAACAGATATCCGTAAAATTTTTGCTTTAAAATATAGCTAACACAAATGTCTAAAAACCAATTTCTGGAATTTTCAAAATTCGGTCCCCAAGGGGGGCGGGGGGGGCAAAACGTGATTTCACATGCGTAAAAACGTGATTTCGCATAATCCTATATATCTCAAACAAAAAAATAGATATGCGTGAAATTTTTGCTCTAAAATATAGCTAATGCAAATATCTAAAAACCAATTTCTGGAATTTTAGAAATTCAGCCCCGAGGTGGGGCAGCAGGGGGGGGGGGAGAGGGGGGGGGGGGCAAAAAATAAAAAGAGAGTTAGATCGTTCAAAATTGGTATATAGAGGTTTTCGATACCTGCAAATCGATTTCGGATATTTTCGAATTTATAAAATTATTAGGAGGTGCGGGAAGGGGGGGGCGGCAAGGGGGGGCTATGGGGCAAAAACAAATAGAAATACAGTTAGGCCGTTCAAAATTGTTACAGTTAGGTTTTAGATGCCTGCAAGTCGAATGGGGATATTTTCGAAAATGTAAAGTTATTAGGAGGGCCGGGAAAGGGGGAGGGGAGAGGGGGGGAGGGGGGCAAAAAAATAAAAATAGAGTTAGATCGTTCAAAACTGGTATATAGATGTTTTCGATACTTACAAATCGATTGCGGATACTTTCGAATTTTTAAAATTATTAGGTTGGGCGGTAAGGGGGGGGCGGTAAGGGGGGGCTATGGTAAAAAACAAATAGAAATACAGTTAGGCCGTTCAAAATCGGTACAGATAGGTTTTAGAGGCCTGCAAGTCGAATGGGGATTTTTTTGAAAGTATAAAGTTATTAGGAGGGCCGGGAAATGGGGGGCAGAGGGGCAAAAAAAAGAAAATAGAGTTAGATCATTCAAAATTGGTACATAGAGGTTTCCAATACCTACAATTTGATTGCGGATATTTTCGAATTTTTAAAATTATTGGGAGGGCGGGAAGGGGGGGGGAGGGAGTAGAGCGGTAAAAAAATAAAAATAGAGATATATCGTTCAAAACTGGTGCATAGAGGTTTTTGATACTTACAAATCGATTGCGGATATTTCAAATTTGTAAAATTATTAGGATAGACAGGAGGGGGGGGGCGAAGTGGGAAAATAATAGAAATAAGAGTTAGAGCATTTTGGGAATTTTTTCCGAAGGCAGTGAGAACCCGGTGCGACATTTTTCCTACTCAGATTTTGTTTCTCTTTTTTTTCATGTGATAAAAATTAATGCAATTTTGAGAATTCATTATAGTGATTCATTTAAAAATAGGGACCAGCGAAGCGGGCGTTGCCTGCTAGTTATATATATATGTGTGTGTGTGTGTCGTCTAGTTGCAAATCCGACCAAATCTTTAAATTTTGATTTTTTTTCAGCTCTATGTAAATGTTTTCACCAACTGCAAACAATAAATCACGCGAAAGATGATCCATCCCTTTGTTACTTGCGTTAAAAATCCCGATGTGCTGCAAAACAGGTCAAAACCGTTTGCTGGGAAGTTTCAATACAGGTCATATTTTTATCTGTCAGATTTAAATTCTGCTCCACCCGACTGAAGCTGCACACTTGTTGATTAGGATAGTGCTATCATGTTTTCTCTCGCCCGTGATATCTTTTTTTTTTTTTTTTTTTTTTTTTTTTTTTTCGTGTACCATAGAGTTTTTAATAATTGAATTTCGTGTTTTCTTCGACAATGGAGAAATTTGTGAAAGAAGTATTTTCTAACCAATCAAGGCAGAGGAAAAGTCACCCTACGATGTGGAAAAGGAACAAAGCCAAATTTCGAAGGTACAATCACTTTGTAATAACAAAATATTAATTGGCAACATAATAGCATACTAGTTAGCATTTTTTTATATTATAAATCAAATGTTATTAATTAAAAAATCTTACCTTTAATGATTCAGCAGATTTAAGATATGCGTTTATATAGATTGGTTTGCAGTTTAAAGGATTTTTCAATGCATTAAAGAGTAGCTCATGATAATGTATTTGTATCTGTTTGTGAAAAGTTTTCATAATTTTCTAGAATTATTCTTGTTATGATATCACTTATTTTTTATCATTTTTTATTAACTTTTTTTTTCAATTATTTATGAATAAAATTTATTTGTACAAAATATTTTATGTATCTGCAACCCTAAAAATCTAATTTTCACATTAAATTTAGCTAAAATGAAAGTATGGTTTGTTACGAAACCTGCAAACTCCAGAATAAGTTGTAAAGGTGACCAAATTCAAAATAAATATTTCAACAATCCCCTTCCATCTTGGACGACTGCCACTTTATTAAGAGATTCAAAACATACTGTCCTACCGTTTATAAAACTAAACAGATTTTGCTCCTATCTTATTTTTGTTAATTGTGGCAAAAAATCAGCTTCTTCTCAAAAAATAATTTCTTGGAGATCGTAGAATTTGCAACCATACGGCAGAGTATATAAGCATAAATCTTATAAAAAGAAGAAAAAAAAAATATATATATATATTCTTTTTTCCCCATATAACAAGCTATTATGTTTGTTTAGTTAAAAGTACCTATAAGTCATTATTTAAGTATTTACTTTAAATTAATCTTAATTTCCCCCCAATTGTTTAAAGTGAATTTGAAATAATAAGAACTTTAACGTTGAAGATATGTTATTGAAACTAAAACTTTAATTGTTAAGGAAAAATATGAATATTTTTAGTTTTATATTTGAAATCCATATATTTTTAATGACTGACGATTTTCCTTAAGAAATATTTGTGATGTGTTTCCAGAAATACTCGACGAGCTACTGCAAATAAATAAATAAATAAAATAAAATTAATAATATAATAATAATAATGATAGTAATAAATTAAATTCGGAAATACTTATTGGAAATTAAACATCTCAGAAATACTGAGATACAAAAAAATATGGAAAATTTACAAAAATAAATAAATATATATACATATCAGGTTAAAAATAATCAATAAGGAAATTTAATAATGAAATAAATATTACATTTATAGATTTTCGGACATTAAGACAAATTAAAAATAAATAAATAAAATAAAATAAAATAAATCTCTGTGTTCGTGATATAATAGTAGTGTGGTATAGATTAAGAAATACGTAGAAAAATTATTATTTATTAATGCAACTTATTTACATATATACATAGTTAGATAGGTAGATAGATAGATAGATACATACATACACACGCAAATATATATATCTTTGCATGTGTTTAATGTCTAACCACGTGGAAGAATGCATGTAAGATATAATCACTTTCCTTGACTATTTGAAATAAAAAGATTCGTTTACAATATACAATTATTAGTTATTTAATCTGTAAAAAATCTGTTGAATTTGTAAAAGACATATGTTATATATATTTTAGTTCAACCTTTTTCGATTTTAACACCTTCATATTTTAAAATTAAATAACACAGGTCCAAAAAAACGTGTCGCAAAATTTCATTTGATAATTTTAGCTGATATATCTGTTTTTTGAGTGTGCTGAAACCGAAAATGAAGCCAGCTTTTCTGTATCATTTACCGATTTTTTTTTTTTTTTTTTTTTTTTTTAATACGACTACCGACCAATTTTTACATTTTCGGTAGTTTCTTGTATGTTTCTATGATTAGGTATAGTTAATAATTAAATCATAATTTAAAGGTACCATGTAATTGATGGAAGATTTGTGGAAGGAATTGTGTCGGTAGACACCCTGTAATAACGAAAGTCTATACGTGATACAGAAATAACGACTTCCGGTTCGGTATTAGCACTACCAAAATTATGAAGATCATACAAAATTATCTAATCAAAATGTTAGATGTAGACCTGTGTAATATATCAATTTCAATTTATAAAATGAATGCATTTCTAGATTTAATGACGTTTCCCATCATTAATACGTCCATGATTTCCTAGATATAGCATTAATTATATTTAAATTATGTGAATAATCTTTAAATAATAATTTTTATATGGTATGTAATTGTTTCGTTTTATTCTATAAATCTACATCATTTCCTTTATAATAGATTAATACATCAAGATCACGATATATCAATTGACTATTTATTCAGATGGAAATTTGTAAAACTGCCAGCTTCAAAGATTTACCAGATTAATCGGTAATAAAACAGTTATGGATAAATATGTTTAAACTTTTAGAATAATATAATGTTACGAAATGTAACATGACTCTAAACTTTGTAATTTGAAACTTTCCATTTACATCTGATTTAAAACTCGTAACGCTCTCTTTCAAATGTTAGAGAAAATTAAAGTACATGTAATCTATATCACTGTTGGTAGTAATATTACACGATGATACTTAATATTCTGAATTGTGTTATTAAGTATGGTATATATTTGAATGTTAATAATTCAAACTATAATTACATTTTGAAATGCTTGAAATGTTTGAAATGGCGATATTATTAAATATGAATTTTAAATTTTTCATGCACCAAACTAATTAAACAGAAAACAGTTATAAATTGACAGAATTTTACTTAAACAAAATACTATAACTTAATTAGAAAGTGGGTTCTATAAAATTATTTGCATTGAAGTTACTTCGATTATTTAAAATTTGCATTACTTTGAAATTTCAAAAATTAGTATTTTATTTAAAAATATTACTATTAATATTTCTGCATAAAGTAAATTTATGTTTATATTATACGCAGCATTATACATGAAGAATATTTAATATAATTTATTGTGAGGTTAAAGTCATACACATAAAAACATAAATGAATGTAGTTCGCAAAATATTAGCAATAATCCTAAAACCAGCAGGATTCACTATTGCTTCCAATTTAATGGTCCTAAAGTCGCTGTTTTAACCTTTCTAAAGATATCTTTGCTAATTTATCTACGTGTTATATACAATCGGTTAACCAAGAAGCTTTTTATATATTGAAAATTATATATATATATACCTTCATCATGTTTCATGTCTGATGTTGGTAATTCTTGGGGTGAGGGGAGGGGTAAAAATAAAATACATTCGAAAAATATCGATCAAAAATCACTTTTTTCAAAAGTGTAATATAACACACTATCTTTCTATTGAATTTCACAGTCGCAGCAGGCATTTCTCAAGACGTTGCACTAATGTTTATAAGACATGACGATAGAAACTCGCTCCATAGTCCTGAAATCAGTTTAAAACTAATAGCATACGATTAAACAAACACCAACAACAGGTATCCATAACTCATGTGTAATGTACACGGCATTTAATCTTTTATTGCTTAGAATAATTCATTCTATTCAGCGTAAAATATTTTATGTGTTCACCTTCTTTAGACTTTCCTCATCGGTTAAGTCTATGCGACCATATTTAAACTGTAGGCACCGTTTCACAATGGATGAATATGATATTACATAAGGGTTAAACACTGAAAGGATTATTCACGTTGAAATTACATGCTGGTACAACGTTTTCACTAGAAAAACGGGCTGTTCAGCTTACTTCAAAGTTGGAACAACTTTCTAGCTGACGCACCATTTTTTTTTTCTGGTACTATGTAGTAGCAGCTGCAACTATGCGAATGAAATTGTTGCCTACGGTACACGTGCATTTCAGCTTTCTGCTGCGCAATCTTCACTCTTCTTTCCCAGTACTATCATCAATAAAGAAACAATACTATCTTAAGTTTTGAGTGTCCTAAACACTTACATAAAAAATTATACATATATATATATATATATATATATATATATATATATATATCTTGTTAAACAAGCATTTATATTACATTTCAGTTTTACGTACTTTTTTTCGTCATTTACATTAGTTTTGTGAGTTACTGCTTTGTTTGCTACACTTTTATTAACTTAATCGCCGACAGATGCTGGTAGTACAATTTCGACAAAAAACATTTTTTGAAAAAAAAAAAAAAAAAAAAAAAAAAAAAATGTTTTTTTTCTATTTATGGTGTTCATATTTTTATTTATTTATTTATTACAAATTTGTTTTATTTCGCCTGAAACGTAATAATATAAATCTTGGAATGTGGGGTAAGAGAAAGAATTAGATTGTCACATCAGAATATAATTTTTTTGTATATTTCTAAAAAGAATTAATATGCCGCATATATAAAAGATATAATTTTTTATTGGGAAGAAAAATATTTTATTTTTAAATATCACATGTAATTTAGAATCTATCATCCGTAGTAAGACTATCTGCCATTCAATCATGCTGATTTATATAAAAGGAACAAAATAAATAAAAATAAATAAATAAAAATAAATAAATAAATAAATGAAAACTAAAAAAAAATGGGCGGTGGGGGGTGGGGGAATAGAACAGACTCCAAAAAGCAATTAATACTCAAACTACTAAAAATAAATTGAAAATTGACATAAAATGGAATTTTAAATTGTGCTTAAAAGTATAAAACAATTCTTTCACCAGACAACATAAACGAATTTAATAATCATATCCTTTGAAACCGGCGCAAATTTATGCAATACTTGACGTTTTCTTACAAATTTGATAAGAGGCTATTAACGGTAGGTAGTACCTTTAGTAGTCGCATATTAGTCTATTCGCCACCTAGCACTTATAAATTCCTTCTACGGATCACCTCTTAAAGATAAAGCGGGCAAACTCTTCGTAACTGACTTTTGGTTGATTCCTCAAACGTATAGTATGTTTTAAAATTAGTCTTACAATTTTTTTAACATTTAATAACATTTTACTTCTGAACACGATCCATTTGACAGTGACGTGACCAGCAACGTTGATCGCCACCTTTCCTTTCCTTTTTTTTTTTTTTTTTTTTTTTTTTAGGCAGATCAGAGTTTTGCGGGAAAAACATTAGGTATAGTTTATCATTTCAAAAAAAAAAAAAAAAAAAAAAGTCGTATTCGCTTTCGAATAACTTTCAAAGTTTTCGAAGTAAAACATTATAAATAAATATACTTCTAACCAGTCGTAGAAGATATATTGGTCCGATTTTAGACGCATACTAATTTTCAGAAATTAAAGATTGAAATATACATAATATGTTTCCTTGTGTAATACGCTTTACAGAATTTCCGTAGGAAATTGTTAAATTGAATTTGCGAAGGAGTCGAACTGTTTTATAGTCTCCGCGCTGATTTATAACGGCATTCTGAGATGAGATTTTACAGGATAAACATCATCTTTGGCGAAATTTAGTAGATAATTATATATTTAAGAAAGTATGAAATGTAGCACTTTTAGGAAAGTGTGTAGCAAAATGTTGAAAATAAATAGATGCAAAGTGATTCTCCAGTGTGTAAAAGCCATGTTAAAAACATACTAGAGAGCCAGTTAAATTCCTCGCGAGTGCAGATCTAGTACAGATCTAATAAGATTCTAATTATAAAATTGAATTCTAATAAGATCATTGCAGTTTAACACACTTGTGTGTGATTTTGTCAAGTTCAAAGCAATATACTGCAGTTCCGTCATTTGCAGATTATTGGTAATAATAAGACATTTATTATGGTACACTAGCAGGCTTCGCCCGCCCCACTGGGCACTATATTTAAAGGATTTTTTTTAATTAAATATTTAAACGTTTAAATAAATATATTTCGATTGGCGACTATTTTCTTCACAGTTTTAGTATGAAATCTCATTGACAATATCAAATATTTTTTGAACTTCTCGAATCTGTGGAACAAAACTATTTTTTAAACGAATATTCTCGAAAACAGTCAAATATAAATGTTAATTCTTTGAAAATTCTGGAAACAGTTGAAGCTGTTACTCGTACAATAAAAGTCACTATTCGATGAATGGTCGAGTGAGAGAACGCACGTAAATCGTTTTCACAGCAATCACTATAACGCACTTATGTACGTTTCACGCACATAAAAAAATAATAATAACCACTGTTCAGCACTACATTGCAGTGCATGAATCTCAGAACACACGAAACTTGGTTCTGCGGCAATCACTATCACGCATGTTAAAACCAAAAAACATCACTGTACACACCTACCTCGCCATGCATGAATCTGAAAACGCACGAAACTCGGTTCCGTGGCAATCACCGTCAAGCATGTTAAAAACAAAAAAAAACATCACTGCTCACCCCTACCTCAAATCAATGAAAATCAAATAAACCAATCAAATCACTCGTAATTCCTCATAACGTAGCTCTAGTTCAACATAAAATACACTCAAATCAATGAAAATCAAATAAACCAATCAAATCTCTCGTAATTCCTTATAACGTAGCTCTAGTTCAACGTAAAATACACTCAAATCAATTAAAATCAAATAAACCTATCAAACCTCTTTTAATTCATCATAACGTAGCTGTAGTTCAATGTAAAATACACTCAAATCAATGAAAATGAAATAAACCAATCGATTTTCTCCTAAGATTCTCCATTCGGCGTCATTATAGAAATGGGAAGTTTTACTTTCATATTTTTATTAATAAAAGAAAACTAATCAAAAATTCGAAAATCTGACTTCAATGTGCACAATGACCCTTCGGAGGGCACCTTTGTGTTATATCACGTGGCTGTCCGAGCTACCGTTTTCGAGAACAGTTAAATATACATATATATATATATACAAATACTGCTTACTTAATAGTATAAGATTCAAGTACATATTGAGGTTACTCGTGGTATAAACAATTCATTTCAACTAAACAGTCGACGGCGAAAAGATATGCATTATATAGCATAACATATATCCAGAATTTCTAGAAAATCTCGTGCAATATCCGATTTAGAACTTCGATAATTAATATATCAATAATAAGGATTTGCTCGCCAAAGTCGATAAAAAATTTGTAAGGGGCGATACACTAGACAACATGGCGCCATATTCGTCACTAAGGTTTTTTTTGCCCTAGTGAAGCTTTTTAGCGGGTAAAAAAAAAAAAAAAAAAAAAAAATCGCAGCAGAAACGCGAAAAATTAACATTCTATAAACTGACCAAGCCTCTTTAGAATGAAATACGTAATTATATATATATATATATATATATATATCATTTATGAATTCGTATTTTTTTTTTTTTTTTATGAATGTAGGTTAGCCTCTGAGCTTCTTTATACAATTATACTCTTAAAAAAAAAAAAAAAAAAAAAAAAAAAGAAAAAAAAAACAGAAAGTTACAGTTATAGCACAAGGGAACTTCATATTTTATACAGATAAATTTTTCTTATTTTTTTTTTTTTTATACATATACCAACACTTGATTATTAATAGAAATTAACTTATTTTTTCTTATTTTCCGAAAATCACAGTGAGGAAATTATTGTAACCATGTCTACAGTTTAATATATAAATTAGTTGTACCAAGTCTAAAAGAAGCAATGGCGGTATTCAAGCGATCAAAATATTACGCGTCTGAATAGAATTATTTGAAAAGGTGGGTTTAATAACATCTGCCATAACTTGAGCATTAACTTTCCTATTTATTTAGATATAGAATCTTTCATGTACAAAAATATGACCTTGTTAATTTATTTTATATCATTATTAATTACTGTAATTAATTTTATATCCTTTATTTTTCTGATATTTTCTTTTTACACTTATTTTTAAATGGACGTCTAAATGACCTTCATTTTGGCATTTGGTGAAGGTAAAATGATCCTTTGGACATTTTTTTTCAAAAATCAATTGTTTTGCTACTCAATTTGGATTTAAAACATTATTAAAATATGTTTATAATGCAAAATATAGAGTAAAACATACTAGCAAATGACATTTTTTTAAAAACATTTATGTTATTTTACAACGTTTTGGGCTCATTCCCCTTCATAATTCTTACGTGTTATTGGTTTGGTGAATGTTTATTATATATATATCTATATATCTATATATATAATTTATTAAAAAATTATTTCTAAATATTTTTTAGCCACTCATTGTTATGTTAAACAAAAGTATATATCTGCAATGTGTCCACAAATTTTGTTATTAATGTATTTCGAATATTGCATCAAAATGATATAAATAATAAAAAAAAAAAAAAAAAAAAAAAAAAAACATGTAAATAACATTGAATTTTTAAGTATTAACTAATAGTTTAACTAGAAATTTTAAAATATATTTATATTAATTAGTATTATTGTTGGTAATTTATTGAAATATCAATTTTAAATTAGTATTTAACTAGTTATACATTAGGAAAAACATATATATATATATATATATATTCAGCTATAAATTGTTGGACGCATAAAAAAATAATCTAACTGACATTACTAGATAACTTTCATGCTGTGCGCATGTGTTTGCTTTTCATCGTTTCTATCTCAAATCTAATAAGTTACAATATGTAGTACACATTAGAAGAAAAAAAAATGAATATCTAATATTTACCTTCTAGAAGACGTTACTGTTTCCTAAGTATCTCATATATTGCATTATAAATTTTATGCACATTATTTCCAAGGAGAGATTTCACGCTTGAATAACTTTTTTTAAAAACTTTCCTTTTTAATGGTTCGGTGAATTTAATAAATTTTAAAAGTCAATATTTCAAGAAGTTTATGTAACTGAAACTACATTTACCGTATAATATAAATTTTATGCTTCAAATAATTAAATAATTTTATTTCGCAAAATTCCAAAAGTAATTTAGCTAAAGCAAACAAAATTTAGTTTCAGTGTTAAAAGATTGGCGCAGTAGAAAATTTTAATATATGTACTTAAACAAAAGTTTCACAGTATTTCTGTATTATTACTATTACTATTATCATTAATTATTTTTTTTAGAAATCAATTTCTATATTTAATAATTTAGTAAAAAATTAAAAATAGTTCATTAAGGAAGCGAGACCCTGAAGTTATTTTTCTATCTGTTTACATTCCATACTGCTTTAGCTATATTTATATAAATTGGTACTCACTGACAAAGGGACTGATTTATCACGTCTTAGCTAAATTTACTGATGCCACTGACTTCAAATACCGTCAGATCATAGAACATATGAAATAGCTAAGTTGTGAGACCTCGTTTATGATATTTTGCGGCAATTCCTCTTGGGTGGAGGGAGGCAGAAAATTGTTTTACTCCAGTCCCTTAACATTTCAATCAATGTGTGTAGAACCTGAAAACTTTGCACAGTATTTTATAGCAGCTGTACATAAAAGTTAGCTTCCCTGATTTTCGAAATTCAAATT
This sequence comes from Salticus scenicus, assembly GCA_963930645.1. Classification (NCBI taxonomy): domain Eukaryota; kingdom Metazoa; phylum Arthropoda; class Arachnida; order Araneae; family Salticidae; genus Salticus; species Salticus scenicus. The sequence goes on along the minus strand of OZ005652.1, from coordinate 117,601,020 downwards.
TGAAGTTGTGAATATATATATAGATATATATAAAGAAAGAAAGAAAAAAAAAAGAGTTTTAGACATGACATATCTATCTCATTTACTCTTGTTTGAAACGAATATCTGAATCATTTGTTTTGACATAAAAAATTCTCATATTTCTAGTGATGTGAATACATGTATTTCATATATAATTACGATTTAAAGTGAAATATATAACTCTTCTATATTTTCAAAACTGGCTCGTTTCGATTCAAAGAATAACAAATGTTAATCCGTAAATATAATACAGTGCTTGAAAAGTATTGAGGCAAGCAAAAAACATCATTATTTTCGTCACTGCTCATTTGAATTATATTCAGATTTAAACATAATGCAGAAAATACCAGTTTTATTATACATATAAAAATATTACGATAAACTTAGTTACGGTTTAATTAAAACTTATTTTTTGTTTTTGTATAATATTAAAACTGGGAAAAAATAGAAAGGTCAAGCACACTTTTAAACGTCTTTCATTTCATATGTTATTTTTGGTATTTTACTATTGTTTGCGGATCTTCTCTAACAAATCTAAGAAATCACAGAGATGAAACAGATGGGTGTTCTAATATTCATGAAAAATAGAAAATGTAGGAAATTACACCCCGTTGTACTGGGTAAAATTCTATGTGTTGAAGAATGCAGTTTAAATTCTCCGGAAACAGATAAAGAATAAACAAACTTAAATCTGTAGTTCATAAAAAAAAAAAAAAAAAAAAAAAAAAAAAAAGAGTGGGAATTACGCTTGATGGAAAGCCACGAGGCGTCCTTATTCGTTGATTTCTCGACAAGAAAGAGCTGTTTTCAGATAAGTAACTTAAACAATAACTTTTTCTTCTCAAATGGTAATTTATGTGAAACTCTCTTGCATCAGCTGAACTATACGCAATGTTCAATAAAAAAAAGAAAAATAAATAAATAAAACAATCGTGAAAAAAAGTAAAATGAAACGTCGATAAACTCTAATTAAGAGACGAAGATTTGAAGCTTTCTTGCATCAGCGGAACAATAGAGAATGATCAAAACCCGAATGCTAAATAAAGTGAAATGAAACGTCGAAAATCTCTAATTAAGAGATATAAAATGGGGAACCTACAATTTATAAAGAAATATGTTGTTTGAGGGATAAGCTACAAAATGTTGTTTCGTTCGGACAGAAAAAAAAAAAAAAAAAAAGCTTTTACGATAGGTTGCATGGTTTAGATACTACTGTCATTATATTTAAAGTGGACCATCCTTTTTTTTTTTTTTTTTTTTATCGTCAGTTTTTTGGTAGCTGTGTGATGAATTTTTGCTGGGACAGATTCGCTGCTAACGAAACAACATGAATCGGAACATCCAACAAATTCAAAAGTCTATCAAGATTCCATGCAAAATATATATTTAATCTTCACAAAATCCTGAATCCTAGCTAACTATGACCAACTGCTTGAGTAGTAGTTAAGAAGCCTTGATCTGAATCCAACATGAATTTTCTGGGATATTTTAGTGCATGGCGCGTATGGAAATGGTAAAATGACCATAAAGAACTAAAAAAAAAAAAAAAAAAAAAAATAAACAATGTCAAATGACACTTGGAATATATATATATATATATATATATGTTAACCTTGAGAATGATTAGATTTAGTAAAAAGAAGAGGATGATTTTAGAATAGAAGGCTGTATATGATAAATATATAAAACTGATTTTCAGAATTTAAAATAATATATGTCATAGATTCATTTTTTTAAAGAACCAAAAGAAGAAATTGACAAGGAGAAACGGATAAAATTAATCACATCCTGACTGATTAGTAACACTGTTTTACTGATGGTGTCGTGATAAATAAATTTTACTCTGGTAGTGATCACAGGCTGATACGTTGAATGGTAAATTTACAGTTTTCCTTGAAAAGACAGAAACTTGTTTAAATTGAGAAAATTCTACCGCATCTTCTAAAAGATTAAAAAAAAAAAAAAAACTGCTCGATCTTTTGCTAAAAAACAGATTTCAGCTCTTAGATACTGAAGACTTTAAAAAATAAGCAATAAGATAAATAAATAAATAAAAATAAATAAAAATATCTGCTTTTTTGGCAGAAGTTAAACTATTAAGAAAATTCTGAAGAGACAAGACAGTTTATACAAAATGAACAAAGTAAATTATAAAAAGGAAAATATTATTGCAAAGATTGCATTTTAAGATCTATGTAAAAGTATGTAGAATACATTGCTGAAGATACCGAGAAATTTAATTGTAATATGATCCAACGAGCAATTAAAAAAAAAAAAAAAAAAAAAAAAAAAAGATTTGAAGATTGCATAAAGAAATGTGAGAACATAAAGAGATTAAAGAACGTAAAACAAATTTCAAAAACCGTTATATACGTTCGAAAATAGTACAGCATGCCATAGAAACTGACCATTTACCTGATTTTGACAGTACTAAAATAATCATATCTAATTGTTTAAATTATCACTCAAGAATTTTCCTGGAGGGCTGGTACACAAATCAGCATTTTTCGCCCCTAATGAAGCATGCGCAGTTCCTAATGAATATGTTGTACTCACTTAATGAAAGTCTTTTGTTCTTCTCAGCATTTACATTTGATGTTTTTTACTGATGTGGAGCCTGTAAAAGGCTCGAAACGTTTAAATTTGTGTTTTATGTTTTTAATATTTTAGAATGTATATTTTTAGTGTATATTATCTGTCTCAGTTTTTAATGTGATTAAAATTTAATTTAACTACGAGACGGAATGTTTTTAAATATTTTAAAAGAAATTTTATGTTTGGTTAAAAAAAGAAAAAAAAAAAAAAACTAGTTTTAATACAAAAAGTATAAATAAGCAAAATCAACAGCAAATTCTAAAAGAAGCAGAAAAATTTATTTTGGAATTGAACAGTTCATCAAAACAATTCAGTGGTTCACCTACCCCATCAAATAGAAAGAACGCTATACCAACGATATGTAAGGAAGAAATTCCTATGGCAATAAAAGTAATGGAATTGGGGAAAGCTTAATGAGATGACAAAATGACAAATTGAGAAGATAATAAAAAATAAACTGGAAATGACGCAATAAAATTTGGTAGCAAAGTGTTCAAACCATTATGTGATCTTCCAAAGAACCAAAAAAGTGCTATCTTAATATAACATTCGAAGGAAAAAAAAATTAAAATATTGTAAAATATGAGTCAATCAGCCTGCTTTCAAACTTATATGAAATTCTGATGAAAGTTTTGACAAATCGCTTACAAAAACAATTAGATTCAGCACAACTTGAAGAGAAAACAAGATTTCGAAGTAGTTTCAGTACATCGACCATATTCATACAGTTAGAGAAATTACTCGAAGACATTATGAATACGAACTTCCTCTTTGTGTGGTTTCTGTGGATTTTGAAAACACTTTAGACTTTCTATCATTACTAGCAGTTATGGATGCATTACGTAATGCAATTATTAATTAAGTATGTATACACCTTATTTTAAACATTTGTAAAGAAAAACAGCGAAATAAAAAGTGCGCAAAACGAATGCACGCAACAGAGGCGGAAACGACTATGCAAATTATCTTAGATCAAGATATTTTAAGCATACTTAAAAGCTTCTAACAAATAAAACAAATAAATATTATTTAATGTTTAATTATTAAAAAAAAATATATATTTTCTATAGATTTCTCTTTTTAATATTGTTCAAATTTTTTGAAAATTTACATGATGTAAAAGTAATATGTAATGCATAGTAAGCGAATACAAACTTTGCTAACCAATTTTGCGACATGGATTGTTTTGAAAAAAAATATATATATATATGATTCACGAGTTCGAAACATTATAATGCAATCTAATATTTTCATAAAACGTATTATTTAGGTGTGCTTAAGTAAATGTCATACATATTCAACAGTGTTCAGATGCTTTTCTGTTTTATGTTTAGTAAATCTCACAAATTTACATCACCTTCATTAACGAGTATTCAGATTTTGCAAATAAATCTTAAGATGTACTGCATAATCATTTTTAGCGCATGAAAACTGCATATAAATGCTTGAAATAAATAAAACGTATAATCATAGAGTCCTCCATCCTACGGTGGATTGATAAAAGTTTAAAATCATGATAATGATGAGGTATATGAATGCATATATATATATATATATATATATATATATATATATATTATTATTTAATAGTTTTGTGTGTCTATTGCTTTTTTAATTTGAAAAAAGAAAGATTCATAAATTTGGGGGAAAAATACCAAATTAGGATATTTTTCTTCTTTTTTATAGAGTAATTTGGAAATATACATTCTATTTCCTATGGAATAATTGAAATTATTATTATTATTATTATTATTGTTATTTTTTTTTTTTTACAGTAAAGAAAAAAAATAATGCATACCTACGAATAACAGACACACACACACACACACGCACACACACACACACACATATATATATATATATATATATATATATATCTGTGTGTGTGTGTGTGTGTGATATTATTTAATAAGGTGTACGACACACTTTAGTAATTCCATAAGCATTATAGAAGGAACTAAAAATTACTGAATAAGTTTGTAAGGTTGAGACAATAGAAGGTTAAAACTTGAGCTGGATCCAGCGACTCCGTCGACGCAATACATGGGGGATTAGGAAGGTCGACGCAAACGGTCAGCGAAGTTTCAGATGAAGTCAGAATGTTTTTGCACCAGCATAGGGCTGCAACGGAGAAAGTAACTTACGGAGTGTGAGGTGGATACGAATAGATTTTGAATTTTTGCTAAGTGAAGTGATTGGAGGCGGTTAAGGATAAATATCGAGGTAATTTTGTAGAGTTTGTGGTGTTTATGAGGATAGATCTTTATGCTTGCTCTAAGTTATTCGATAGTGGAGTTCTCTAAATTCGGCGAGTATTACGGTGTGTAGATAGAGTGGAATTTGCGTGAAAGGGGTTGCCTGACAAGGGAATACTGCCGATAACCCTTAAGCGAGCATAGTTCAGCGAGGATCCACTATTTTTGCTGGGTGAGACTTAAGTTTTACATTTCTCTAAATTGTTCATTTATTTAATTATTTGATTGAGTTCGGAAAAGTAATCCACCCTGATATTAAGTTTAATTAGAAGTCTTATTTATAATTTATATTCAAGTCGCGTTTTCTTCAAATATCTATTTAGTTATCTAATTAATAAATTAATTAAGATGGAGTCTGCAACCACGCAAACCCCACAAGTTCATAAGATAAATATGCTGATTAATAAAACTCTAATTAAAAATTAAATTTGAATTTAAATAGGTAGTTTCTATAACACATTTTATGTTTCTATGATAATTAAACATAAATATGCTTATATCTTATGTACAATGCATGTATTGCGCATGCACAGGATAATATATTCTTTATCTTATTTTCGTCAATAAATAATAACAAATGAGTTAATTATCCTTTAAAATACACATATTACTAAAAATAAATAAAGAGTTTAGAAATTAAGAGAATATTTAAACATAGAGTCTTTAAATAGGAAATTTCATATATTAAAATGTATAAAAATGTAATTATAATACAAATTTTCAGTTTATTATTATTATTATTATTGAATTTTTTATGGCATAAAAAGGACAAGTATTCTTCATTTATTGAATTATCTATATCAAATTACAGTATTTAATTTAATTTTATTTTTTTCCCAAATAAAGCATATCTCTCAAAGTAAATGTCTAATATTTATTCTTATGATTATGCGACACTAACATCTGTACCTTATATATCTGTAATTTCTGGAGATATATCCGCATTCTATAATTTTTCGCTTTCTCACACATCCTTTGTAAATAAGACAAGTAGAAAATTCTGTGTAGTAAGAGAACAAAAGTACTCCCCAATCCACTGTAAAATAAAAAGGATTAATTCCTCGTTATTTTCGACAACATTTCTTTATTTAATCTGCAATCATTATCTTTAACGGAAAAGCTTAAAATGGCCTTTTTATTTTACATTTTATATGTATTGCTTTATAAAACACTTTTTAAACTATGAATTTGACGTACATTGAAATATCAAAGTTTAAATGTCTTTATTTCTATAATATATAATAATCACATTATATATTTTTTCCTAAGTCCAATGATTCATTGTCGTAAATATCATTATTCACAATATATATAACAGCGTTTACGGATTCAGTCAATTATATACGCATACATGATTTGTTAAAACTGTTTTAAAGCTCTTTATTTATTAGTGTTTATTTAATTATAGTTTTAATATTTTGTAAAAACTTTCTTAAAATTTACATTGCCTAAAATAAATAAGAGTTACACACATATATATGTCAATTTGTAACTTTATATAAACCGGCAAAATTTTGACAGTGCTAAAAAAGTAATGTGAGTGTATATATATATATATATTTATGTATATAAATGTGTGTGTGTGTATACATATTCTATTAGTGTTCAATATGTATTTTTTATCATACAGTTTAATAAAACATAATAGATTTTCTTGAAATCTTGCATAGTGTTATCATTCTGGAATTGCTGTAAAACATAGATCCATTATCAAAATGATAATAAGATGCTCGTGTACTTACTTCTCTGTTTAATTACGCATATATTATCGTATAAACTTCTCAATTGTTTCAGAAAAACATTGAGATTATTGAGATTATTATTTTACATATAAATAGGTATGTTCTCCGTACAATTAACAGCCGACAGACAAAAAAAATGTTGAATATTTCAAGCATTATTTTCTCAGCTTATTTGTATGTCTGTGTTTTTGCAGATACTAAGCGAACGGAGAGATTCCATTGCGAATCTTTTATTAGACCACTGATTTAATCAAAATTATTTTTAGCTATGTTTATTTATTTTATATCATTTTTCATGCCACATTGCATTGATAATTTCAATGCAGTTATCTGGTGGAATTTTAGATTTAAAATCAACTTAGACAACATCTGAAAGCTGGCAATCTCCTATATTCTAAAGAATATTAGATTAAATCGAATTAGACATGTGTTAAAAATTGATTCGAATTAATAGTCATGAGTTCACAATCCAAAATTTTATTTCTGTTAAAAGTTTAAAATTTATTTACAGTTTTTTTTTTTTTTTTTTTCTCAAATTATTTAAAAAGTAAACATTTTAGGCTAAACAGCATTAATATATTAAAATTTTCAAGCTGTATAGCTTCATTTCCTTTTTTAGATGATATATCTGCACTCAAAGCTGGTAGACGTAAGGGGCGGGGTTTGATCCCAGGTCGAGTTCTTCGTCCTTGCCGTTCGGAATTTTTCGTGTTTTTCACCGAAACTTTCGTGAATACGGACAAAAACCCCTTAGAAAGATTCCCCCAGGGCTTTGTCATAGTGCACTGTGAAAAATTGGTTCATAAAAATAAGTATATATTGTCTCAGAATAGCCCCGGAGCGATTTATACTTAAATTTGAAAAACCATGTACTCATTTTTGAGTATATTGACATGCTGTATACTTTTTTTTAAATCTCACATTTTCAATCGACTTTGACTAAAATTACTCTAAAAAGTAAATAAATAAATAAAAATACTAAAAAAAAAAAAAAAAATGCTTTAACAGTCAAAATGCCTTTTTAAATATGTTAATTGAATTTGGTGTTTCTTTAAGAAATTAGACTTTAAAGAGAGAAAAACATTTTTGTAAGCATTGTATTAAATAAATGAACTAATAGATAAACGTAAATTACCAAGTCCATAGTTATTTTATACCTTGTCTGAATCCCAAGGATAAACCAGTTGTTTTAGCTAAAACAATTATGTCTGTCTATTTTTAGTTGCATATTATTTACTCCCCTTCTTTAACGTGTTTATTTATTTTTGAACATCATATATTTTATGTACAACTGATTCTAAGATAGTTTGCTCTTTAATTTCAGTAATCACTTAAAAACAAAATTATATATTTATCAGACAAAATATAAGAGACAGACATACTTTATTTTAAAATAACCAAAATTACTTTAAAACATTGTTTTACGATATTTATTGTTTTGCTAATTAATTCGTGAAATTTTCTTATGATTATTTCACACATAACATATTAATAAATTAGTAATAAACCGAACATCATGCTTTTCTAATCTTATCTAAATTATTATTAGATAATTTTGAAATTCAGTTTTAATTTTCAAGATTTTTTATTATTATTATTGCTTTATTATTATTATTATTATTTTAATAGAGATGTGAAACCGACAAAGAGTTCCTATATGTTAAGTTCTCTTTCAGCGTTAGCCGTTTAATGATGCATACAATTAATTCTATGCACAGTAGAAATATGAGAATTTAATATTATATACTACACATATCTATTAACCTTATTTTCTTGGAAAAAGCAACATGACAGACAAAGACGGGCATTACGCTTAAAGGTTAAAATTCTGGTGGTTACTTAGCGTCTCTAAAATGAATATCTCTCAATCTATCTATCTATATATATCTATATCTATATCTATCTATACATATTTATATATTATTTCAGTTTCTTTATTGGTGAAAAATTAAAAATTAATACTTGCAAAGGAAAAGTGTCTCTAATTTTGTGTAATATGCTTGTATTACAAAATGTGATTTCATCTTCAATGAGCAACAGGCACAATAGTGAGGATCGTCGTTTTATTGGTGCCGCCATCTTTCGATGCTCTCTTCTCTGCAGAGTCTTGAATTTGAGTTCCGAAAATATTACTTTTCTTTTCTTTTTTTTTTTTTTTTTTGTTCGTACTACTCATCAGAACATGTTGATTTTTTTTTCTTTTTGAGTTACTTTGTTAAGGCGTGTCCATTTTACTTCTGAATATGTTTTAAAATGTTTTTATTATACATACTATCGGATATGGCTAAATGATGCGAATAATTTATTTAATTTACCGTGAAAGAATTTACAGATTTTTCTCGAAAAATTTACAGATTTCTCGTTACACTTCGTTTTTAATACAAATATTTCTTTTCTCAGAGTGCAGTACATTTTTTAACCTCATTTAACAAATTTGAAAACTGTCATTTCAGTGTTGTGAATAATAATAAAAAATAAATATCCATGTTGAATATATTGTTCTGCTTGGGTCACTTTCACAAAACAGTTACATATCGAGTCATGTTAAAATCCGACAAACATTTTTTTTTGGTTCTGAAACTCCGCAAGAAAGGCATCTATCGTAATAAATCTGACAATAACCTAATATATATATATATATATATATATATATATATATATATATGTATATATAATAATTCAGGAGGATTTACAGTGGTTACATACCTATAACAATATAATTTTAAGTTAATTAGATATGTATTACGAATTACTTAAAAATAGTTACTAAACAAAAATAATGAAAAAGTTGGATGAAACATCGAAATCTTAATCAAAATTATATCTTAATTACAATGTTGATTACTTACTCTTATTTAATGGACTTCATTAATGAAGAAATTTCTTTTTTGAGGGGATTCTTACTTTGTTGCATCGTTAACTTACTAAAAAGTTATTTCTAGAGTATTCTCCCATGCTCCATTTAAATTAAACATTGAGTTTAATTTCCTTTTATCTCGTACCTCAGGAATAACAATGAAAATAAATGCAGATGAATAATACTCGTAAGAATTTTTAATTACTTTTAGAGCTTATCTTCTAGAAAACAACTTTCTCAAATGCAAAGGGAAGCTAAAAAAAAAAAAAAAAAAGTTAATTCAGAAGCAAATATTTCAAAGTAAAAGTTGATTAAAAAATGCTATATAGTTCTATATGAGAATACAAAAATCAAATATTATAGAATGTATACCTAAACGAATTTTCAAAACTCAATGCTTCTTAATTTTAAGAAAAGTAAATTGAATTATGTTTCAAAAATATTATTTTTCAATTGTTTATTTTAAAAATATATTTAGACTTCTATAATATTAAATTACGATATAAAATAAATTAATATATATATATATATATATATATATATATATATATATATATTATATATATTTATATATATATATATATATATATATATATATATATTTCAGTAATTATTTCTTAATTTGTTGATATCTCTAGCTATCGATGCCAAGTAATTTTTATTCAGATCAATAATGTAGACTATTCTAGTGAGAATTTTAACTTATGTATAAATAAAATAACTGTTCTTATGAAACTATGTACAGTACTTTCATGCCCATGCAAAAATCGAACAAAGTTTTATAGATATTTTCTTGGCATAATTTAATTTCTGTTATAACTGAGCCATTTTCAATTTCAGTGTATAAATTTGTTTATTATTTATCCTCTATTTTTTGTAAGTTCACGTGCTGAACAATATGTCAAAGAAAAAAAAGAGTTAAATGAATTTAATGCTATAATTTTTATGTAAAATATGAGCGCGTGCTATCTTCAAAAATGTGTTAAAATGTAAAGATTATGTGGTGCGTGTGGCATCCATAGTTTTTTTTAATTCAAGAAATAGAATAGAATAAAAGAGAGCAACGATGTTAGTTGCATTTTTTCATAGTTTTGAATTTTTTAATTTTAGTGAACTATTTTTTACCGTAGGAATAATTTTCTTATGTTTAATGTTATAGGGAATTATTATACGAGCACAAGAGATGCTACTTTAATAATTTTAAAGTGTAAATAAGGAGTATTGGCGTCCGCTTTTTTACAGTTTAATTTAGTTAGAGAAACGCGAGGAATTTGCGGTGCTTATGTATGCAGCGTAATAATAATATTATTATTAATTTTAAGTTATGTGGTTTAAATTTATACTATGCAGCATAACTATGGTATGCGTTGAATAAGAAACATTTGTTTCTCTATTAAGTTCTAGTTGACTAAGAAATAACTTCTTAAAACCATATACGTGGAAATGCTATTTTGGTGGAAAAATTATATTCTTGTGACAAAAAGGTGAACCGAAAATAAATCGATTCTGAAATAATTACATTCTTTATGTTCTGTAAATCACTTAAAAAATTAAAGAATCTTAATTATCGAAATACTGGATAAAGGGCTAGAAAATGATAAATGTTTGCAAAACATGCCACTAAATAAAAACAGTCAATTTAAAAAATTAGATCTTAGGTATAAGTAAATGTATATATGCCATATTACATTTAGAAAAAAATGATAGAAGAAGCGAAGTGATGTGACACATTTTTTATAATGACGTCATAATAAATCTTACAATGGAATATAGAAAATCAATAAATTCAAAGACAAGTATCTAAAGTGGATCCAAATCTTAACATATAATAATAATAATAATAATAATAATAATAATAATAATAATAATAATATAATCCCACAAAAATTACACAGGTAAATCATAATAAGTCTTAAACGGAATATGGGAAAGATGTTGTTTAGAAAAACTTAAATGTATTCAAAAATTTTGGTTGTAACGAAATCCTTGAGTGATTTTATATATGCATAGATAAACTTAAAGGAGTTCTTTTGTATTAATCTTTTTTTTTCGTCATGTTATTAAACACTTTATTTAACTTGCTTACAGTTAAAATTAAATAATTCGCTCATTCAAAGGCTGGTATCAAAGTGAATTAAAATCGTAAAATTTTACTACTACTACTAATAATAATAATAAAGAATCGCCCAGTAAATGGCATAAGTATTTCAAATTACTAAATTACTTGTGACAAATTGACAATGTATATTTATTGTAATTTTTAAACTATTCATCTCGGGTTCAGTTACTACGTATTTTCACTTATAAAGTTATTTTAATATTTAAAACAATTTTTTTGTTATTTTAACACATATTTAATTTTGTTTTAAACACATTTTCAAAACTTACGTAAAGTCATGTGAAAGATTTTGAAATTTCTTTCAAAGAAAGTTGATATTTTCTTTAAAGAGTTCCTCTAAAAATGATTAATGATCAACATTTCTTATAAAATTTGACGCATTCAACTTTTGTGAAAGCTTAATGGCGACTCTGTGTCTAAATTATGCTTTTCATTTCATTTTTTATTCGTTATACTTGAAATATTGAGTCTCCTCTGTATAATATATCATAATGCGATAAAATTTAATGTCACTCTGAAAGTTTGAAAATTTTAAAGCTCTTAAGCTTTTCTAATAGTTAGATTCGTGCAATTGATCATCATAAAATCCATTTATAAACAAAATATAGCAATAGTATTTGGTATTTAACAATTATAGAAATTGCAGACAAACAAATTATTTATTTTATTTTATTTATTTATTTATTTTTTAATAATTAGGAAAATATAAACAAAATGAAATTAATACAATTCTGCAGATTTCTTTTTATTATTATTATTATTTATTTATTTATTAAATATTTTTTAAACTGTAGCATTTAAGATTTGAATGATCGCAACACCCAAAACGAATATATGCGTCATTCCGATAAAAATGGTAAAAACTATGTCCGAGAAAATATGATTTTTCATTTAAAAAATGATAAAGAATTAAAACGCAACTATGTTTTTTTTTATTATTATTATTCCCTGTTTATATTTCTTTCATTGGATATTTTTCTTTAAATTCTAAATGAAATATAATAGCCACAATAAAATATTTTAATAGATCGAAGAGTGAAAAACCTGTTGTCCCAAGCGGAAATTTATAAAATTCAAACATATTTAATACAAGTTTGTAATGATTTATAATAATCCGTTTAATGATATAGAACAGAAATACAAATTCTAAAAAGGACTGACAAAAAAGAAAAATCATCAATTTTTTTGTCTTTGTCCCAAATTTTATTGAACTCTGTTATGTCCACACTTTTACAGTAAATAAATAAATAAATAAAAAAAAATATTTTAATATTATATCAAATCTGGCAACACTGCTGAATTCTCTGAAGTGTTTACTATTCCCCTGCAATCAGTCATTTGGGATAAAATTTCCAAGAACAAGATAAGTTGCTATTTATGTCTATAATATCTTGAATACATTAAATAAATGTCCACTGTGTTACATTAAATTTTTTTTTTCATAAAAAAAAAATAAATAAATAAATGAATAAATTACTGAAAATCAATATGTAATTCATGACGTTTTTCTCAGGAAAGTTTATTTTTATTATAGCTTGAAATTTACAGTCTGTAACCTTACTTTTAGGGTTATTTGTCCACTCTGTTACATGTCCACTCTGTTACACAAATAATGTAACAGAGTGGACCATTAATGTAACATAATGGATATATTGACAGAAACAGATAATATTATCTACTATAAATATCTTAATTAATATATTTATTTTTTTAATTTGATAAAAATATATTAAATGTGTTACAGGAAATTCTTTTGTTTTCTTTGATATCGCCAAAAGAAATTATGCAGAGCGCCAAATCCATTAACGAGAGATTCTAATTTTTAAGAATATTTCCAACAGACTTGTATTTTCAACAAAGCAATGTAAAATATCAATCAGTTGTATTATATAAGATATACATCACTTTGGAAGACCCTGGAAAATTATTAGAGAACAGTGTAAGTTGACATTAAAGTTATGTATGTACGGAATCTGTGCTTAGATCATGGCCTAGCATCTATTTGGACACAGTTTTAAATATGATTCAGATACGAAAATAAATGCTGTTCAATTTTCTCCGATACACCTTTTAATCAATATCGGTAAAAGAAAAAAAAAATACTTATTTAATAAGTATGCAGTTGATTTTAAGTGGCGCAATTGGAATTTTTTTGAAGCAGGTCACCACAAAGGAGCTGCTGATGATGTAGAGGAATACTGAAGAGGAAGGCTGAATGTAATATTATGCAGTATTAATATAAAGGATACTACTAAATTTTTAATTCCTTTAAAGATACAACTAAGGTGAAACTATACTTAATTAAAAATAAAAAGATTGAAATAATAAAGTAGATGGTGAGTGCCAGGTTCTATCCTAGGCTACGCTCATCAGCCTAACTATGCAGAGTTTTCTGTTGTTTTCTCTGACACCCACGTAAATGTATGCTAGGACTCCTTAGAAAAATCATGATGTAAGGGCAATACATTTATTCCAGGACCCCAGTGAAGTCAATCAGCCTTAAATCCAACAACAACTGAAAGCTGAAAATATCTAATGCTTACTTATCGGCTTCATCAGAAACTGATGAACTATTGTCCATGGATGAAGAACTGAGAAAAATAAAAATAAATATTTCAAAAAGATATAAAAGGTGGTGTCCTTTTCTTGCAAAATTCAACACAGATAGTACTCATTATAAACTAACATTCAAATATGCTGTAGTAACGCAAGAAGGTATGAATGATGGAGAAGTAAGAGTTATTAGTTTGAAAAATTGCTAATAGTAGTGCAAATAGTATTCAAATCTGATGATTAAGATATTTCATACATAGAATTTGATCAGATTGTTGAAATGCTACCTGAGCCCACACTTAAATTGCAGGGTGTGCGACTATATTATGAATTTCCATGTAGTGTGGATGTTTGTGAGAAAGCATAAGAACATATATCAAGAATTGTGTAAAACACCTTTAAATCGTTAAATAATGTTTGCAATTTTCTTGACTGCCTCCCCCCCCCTTCCTATTTTCAAGGGAAAAATGACCAGTATTATAAAATATTTCTACTCTGTTATAGAAGGTGTCCACTCTGTTACAAAAGTTTATTTTATCATTATTAAATGAAACAAACATAGTAATGCAAAATAAATGTATTTTATTTTAAATATGAATTATAGTCCTTTTATAAAACATAAAACAAGAGTTATGTAAACTAAATATATAATAGAAGAATAAACTTTTTTCTTCTGTTGTATCATAATTCGTAACTATTGGACTATAATATAATAAAAAAAAAAAAAAAAAACATTTGCACTCCAGGAGTGCCGACAGAAGTGAAAACGTGAACAATTACGTGTGTATTTCTTGAATCGTAAGGAAATATTTTATTGTGCATAAAATGCTTTTAAATGAAGTGTTTTTTTATTCAATAATATAAACTACTACTACAAAAATTATATTACAATTTTATTTAATGCTCTAACTGCAATAGAGACAGTGTCCAAAGATGAGAGAAGTCGTGTAGAGCCGCACTAGATTGTAAAAACGTGAGAAAAATGACGGCTTTGGCCTTTCTCACGGTTTTGTGAGGTCTAAC
Source organism: Salticus scenicus (assembly GCA_963930645.1). NCBI lineage: Eukaryota > Metazoa > Arthropoda > Arachnida > Araneae > Salticidae > Salticus > Salticus scenicus. The sequence continues at coordinate 117,585,855 of OZ005652.1, read as the reverse complement.
TGCAACGTCTCCGGCTGCAATCTTTAAGAGTTAGTGTCCGGAGATAAGAGAAGTCGTGTTGAGCCGCACCAGATTGTAAAAAAGTGAGAAAAATGGAGGCTTTGGTCTTTATCACGGTTCTGTGAGGTCTAACTTCAACGTTTCCGGCTGCAATCTTTGAGAGACAGTATCCGGAGATTAGAAAAGTCGTGTAGAGCCGCACCAGATTTTAAAAACGTGAGATAAATGGCGGCTTTGGTCTTTCTCATGGTTCTGTGAAGTCTAAATGCAACGTTTCCAGCTGCAATCTTTAAGAGACAGTGTCCGGATATGAGCGAAGTCGTGTAGAGCCGCACCAGATTGTAAAAACGTGAGAAAAATTGTGGCTGTGGCCTTTCTCACGGTTTTGTGAGGTCTAACTGCAACGTTTCCGTCTGCAATTTTTAAGAGATAGTGTCCGGAGATGAGAGAAGCCGTGTAGAGCCGCACCAGATTGTAAAAATGTGAGAAAAATGGCAGCTTTGGGCTTTCTCACGGTTTTGTGAGGTCTAACTGCAATAGAGACAGTGTCCGGAGATGAGAGAAGTCGTGTAGAGCCGCACCAGATTTTAAAACAATATGCAGTATATAATTATTAACACTTCACATTAGCAAGTTAATTGTATGATACATTATTTGTATCATACAAGGATGGAAAGCGTCAGCTGACGATGACGCGAATTCAATGATTTTTGTTCACCCAAAAGTTTTCACTTCAAATGAAAAGCGTCAGCTGACGATGACGGGAATTCAATGATTTTTGTTCATCCAAAAGTGCTCAACGCGCCTAAAGAAGTTTTCACTTCAAATATAATAATAATTATATTTATGATAATTTTTACAATGTGTATGACAAATTTTAATGTATTTGCATATATTTACAGGAATAAAGCTCAATCTAAATGATTAATTAACACAGATAAAAAAAAAAAAAAAACATTTATGTAACAGAGTGGACAAAATTCTCCATTTTTCGACAGAAAACGAATAAAATCCTTAAAAAATGCTTGATTTATCAAATTAAACTTTATGCCATAATAATGTATGCATTCTTGGTTACCATTGGAATATAAAGTTCTTTTGGAAATATTATTTTTATTTTTTAAGTTTTAAAATGTGAAATTTACATTTTTTTTTTTTTTTTTTTTTTTTCGGAATGACCCATATATACATATTAAATATTTTCGAACTTAGAAAAAATAAATATAATTTTAAAACCTCTAATACAATATATTTTAGGTTTAAAAAAGTATATATATATTGTTTAATTTGCGTAAACTGATTATGTGATACATACTATTGATAATTCTTATTAATAAACATTATCTCTCAAATGGAGACAAAATGTTTAAAAAACACATGCATCTTATTGTTGTACTTTCGAAACTTAAAGAAATATACATGTAAACATTTGATTTAATTAAAAAATATATTTCTAATAAAATATGTATACGTTTGGTAGAAAAAAAAAAAAAAGAAAAAAGAACATTTTGGAATGCTGTCAATGTGTATTTAAATATTCTATATGTATGATGATTGAGGTTAATATTGACGTCTGAAGAAGACAAAAAATACGAAAGTTAATCAACCAAAAAGTCACTTGCAAAAGGATTGAATAATGAATTAGGAAAATTTGAACAAGTTGACATAGAGGCAACTTAATGGTATGATGGACAAAAGTTGATATGAGCATCTAGCAAGATGATTACTTGTAAAATTAAATAAGTGAAAAACGTGTAGATATAAATTTCGAACTGGTTGCCATTGATGTGCTATTTGAAGAACAACTTGCACTTTATAGAATTCGTAATATCAGTAAATCTTTATAGTAGATAGATGTTGGAAAACTTTTTACAGTGATTTATTTTAACACAGTCAAGCAGGTAGTTCTTCTAAAAGGAATAGTCTTGTTTTCTAAAAAAATATACTGAGAAAAATTAAAAATTAATTAAGTATGTAGTTAAATTAAATGTTTTCTATATACATATTTTAAAGTGTCTTTTAGTACAATAACTCTTATAAAATTTAAAATTTTTAAATTTGAGTTAATAAGGGTGACAAGCGACGTAAACTGTAAAAAATCTACAAGTAGATAAATTGCCCTCCGTTTTGATGTTAAGTTCTAATACATTTCTACGCATGTTTTTTGGGAAAAAAATTATATACAAAGAGCTAGTCGAATAACTGCAGTGCAGTTCGAAACAAGCAACTCCTGTATACCAGGAGTATACTTGCTTCAAGTGTTACTGCTATAAAGTTTGTACTGTGGATTTGCTATTGACAGCTGTTGTTTAAGCTGTGGTTAGTGCTTGAATTGAAGTTTATAATTGGTTTATTGACCTGTATTTTTCTGGAACTTTCTGTGAATAAATTACTGAATTTTTGTAAGTTTGGCCTTTCATTCCCGGACAACTCACGAACCCCCAAGTACGCAACAATATATATATATATATATTTCAGTAATTATTTCTTAATTTGTTGATATCTCTAGCTATCGATGCCAAGTAATTTTTATTCAGACCAATAATGTAGACTATTCTAGTGAGAATTTTAACTTATGTATAAATAAAATAACTGTTCTTATGAAACTATGTACAGTATTTTAATGCCCATGCAAAAATCGAACAAAGTTTTATAGATATTTTCTTGGCATAATTTAATTTCTGTTATAACTGAGCCATTTTCAATTTCAGTGTATAAATTTGTTTATTATTTATCCTCTATTTTTTGTAAGTTCACGTGCTGAACAATATTTCATAGAAAAAAAAAAAGAGTTAAATGAATTTAATGCTTTAATTTTTATGTAAAATATGAGCGCGTGCTATCTTCAAAAATGTGTTAAAATGTAAGGATTATGTGGTGCGTGTGTCATCCATAGTTTTTTTCTAAATCAAGAAATAGAATAGAATAAAAGAGAGCAACGATGTTAGTTGCATTTTTTCATAGTTTTGAATTTTTTAATTTTAGTGAACTATTTTTTACCGTAGGAATAATTTTCTTATGTTTAATTTTATAGGGAATTATTATACGAGCACAAGAGATGCTACTTTAATAATTTTAAAGTGTAAATAAGAAGTATTGGCGTCCGCTTTTTTACAGTTTAATTTAGTAAGAGAAACGCGAGGAATTTGCGTCGCTTATTCCGTTGCTTTACAATTTCAAAATAATGATTTAAGTTTACAAATTTTAACCATGATTTATATTATATATCCGATAATATGTGTTTTTAATTGTGTTTGAAGTGTTAGATACGTTTTTAATAAATGTTCATTAAAAAATTTCGCAGTGTGTTGTATGTATTGCCATTAAGTACGGAAGTCGGGTTAAGTACATATTAGCTAAGTAACGATACTTTAATCCTTGAAGTCGTAAAAACACAACGAGGGTTTTACTGTTTATTTCCGTGTATAACTTCTTAAAATATGTATAAATTTCAAAACTTTAGACAAAAATATGAGATTATTTTCCTGAAACAATATAATTTATGCACAGATTTTCCTGTGCTTAATTCGCACTTTTCAAAATTTCACTATACATTTTATTTTTGGAAAATATATGTAACATCATCATAGATGATAAGAAAGCACCACAGAACTGGCGTTTTAAAGTAATAAATACAAAACTTTCATTAAGCACCTTAAAATGCAATAAACGAGCAGGAAATCCATAAAGGAACAAATTAACACTCTCACAATTAAATTTTCCGCATTCGAAACATCAATTGTTTAATTGGTGATTAAGACTAATTAATAGTTATTGTTAAAAAAAAAAAAAAAAAAAAAAAAAAAAAAAATGAAAAAAGAAAAAAAAAACTGTCTTACTTTTTCTTAGATAAAACAGTTTTAAATAACAAAATAAAGTAATTTTGCAGCTGTTTTCTTTCAGGGACTGTTCTTACAGCTAACCTAACAGTATCAAATAATGCCTCAATATATTTTCTTAATTATAATGAACAAAAGCTTACATTATACTTAGAAATATAAAAAATAATGCAAATGTATTATTAGAATTGCCATATTATGAGCTTTGTTAATATGATTGCTTTTAAATTATATTTTAAATGCATTTCAGATATAATGAATATCTAAATAAGTTTTATAGAAGTACTTAAATTTGATAGCATGCATTCAGACTTGAATTCTTTTTGCTGTAATATTTTAGAAAACTCTTTTAATTTATACGAAATTTGTGTTAAATTTTATCAAATTTCTGAATATTATGTCTTTATTTATTTATTTTTTTTAATTCGTACATAAATACTTATATTTTATTATTTGATGACATATTCATCTAAACAAGAATATTTTTTGCTACAGTTGCAGATTTTTCTAATAATTTTATGACACAGGATTGTTACAAAAAGCTACACTTTTAGCAATTTGCTATCGGACAACTAAGTATTTTCGAAGTCTCATTTTCATTGAAAAAGAGGAGTACAAAATTGTGCTATATGTAAGTAAAGTTTTAGAACATTTTATCAAATAGGGAATTTTCAAAAAAAAAAAAAAAAAAAAAAAAAAGGTTAACAAACTTTTTTAGAAAAAAGCTAATTTACTAAAGAAAAGAATTTGTAAGAAATTTGAAAAGTTTTTAAAAATAATTTCACTTAAAATGAATTTCTTGATTAAAACTACAGAGCAGGAAAAAGAAAATGAGATTTATTTAACTTTTATAATTAAAACATTCATAACGCATCTGTTATTTGAAAATTCTAAATCAATTGTTTTGATCATTTTAAATTAAATTTGTTATCATAATTAGTTTAAAGTGTTCTGATAAATTTAAACCTTTAGCAATATATATTTTTAATTAATTTGTAATCATAAATACATTTGTTTTAAATATTTAAATAAATAATATTAATGAAAAATATGTATTATATATGGGAAAAAATAATATTTATTAAATTAATTTCTTTAGCAAAAAGTATATTATACCGTAAGTCTTAATTTTACTGTATATATATATATATATATATATATATATATATATATATATATATATATGTATGTATGTGTATGTATTCAACGAATTTTCAAAACTCAATGCTTCTTAATTTTAAGAAAAGTAAATTGAATTATGTTTCAAAAATATTATTTTTCAATTGCTTATTTTAAAAATATATTTAGACTTCTATAATATTAAATTACGATATAAAATAAATTAATATATATATATATATATATATATATATATATATATATATATATATATATATATTATATATATATATATATTTTATATATATTTATATATATATATATATATATTTCAGTAATTATTTCTTAATTTGTTGATATCTCTAGCTATCGATGCCAAGTAATTTTTATTCAGATCAATAATGTAGACTATTCTAGTGAGAATTTTAACTTATGTATAAATAAAATAACTGTTCTTATGAAACTATGTACAGTATTTTCATGCCCATGCAAAAATCGAACAAAGTTTTATAGATATTTTCTTGGCATAATTTAATTTCTGTTATAACTGAGCTATTTTCAATTTCAGTGTATAAATTTGTTTATTATTTATCCTCTATTTTTTGTAAGTTCACGTGCTGAACAATATGTCAAAGAAAAAAAAGAGTTAAATGAATTTAATGCTATAATTTTTATGTAAAATATGAGCGCGTGCTATCTTCAAAAATGTGTTAAAATGTAAAGATTATGTGGTGCGTGTGGCATCCATAGTTTTTTTTAATTCAAGAAATAGAATAGAATAAAAGAGAGCAACGATGTTAGTTGCATTTTTTCATAGTTTTGAATTTTTTAATTTTAGTGAACTATTTTTTACCGTAGGAATAATTTTCTTATGTTTAATGTTATAGGGAATTATTATACGAGCACAAGAGATGCTACTTTAATAATTTTAAAGTGTAAATAAGGAGAATTGGCGTCCGCTTTTTTACAGTTTAATTTAGTTAGAGAAACGCGAGGAATTTGCGGTGCTTATTCCGTTGCTTTACAATTTCAAAATAATGATTTAAGTTTACAAATTTTAACCATGATTTATATTATATATCCGATAATATGTGTTTTTAATTGTGTTTGAAGTGTTAGATACGTTTTTAATAAATGTTCATTAAAAAATTTTCGCAGTGTGTTTTATGTATTGCCATTAAGTATGGACGTCGGGTTAAGTACATATTTGCTAAGTAACGATACTTTAATCCTTGAAATCGTAAAAAGACAACGAGGGTTTTACTGTTTATTTCCGTGTATAACTTCTTAAAATATGTATAAATTTCAAAACTTTAGACAAAAATATGAGATATTTTCCTGAAACAATATAATTTATGCACAGATTTTCCTGTGCTTAATTCGCACTTTTCAAAATTTCACTACACATTTTATTTTTGGAAAATATATGTAACATCATCATAGATGATAAGAAAGCACCACAGAACTGGCGTTTTAAAGTAATAAATACAAAACTTTCAATAAGCACCTTAAAATGCATTAAACGAGCAGGAAATCCATAAAGGAACAAATTAACACTCTCACAATTAAATTCTCCGCATTCGAAACATCAATTGTTTAATTGGTGATTAAGACTAATTAATAGTTATTGTTAAAAAAAAAAAGAAAAAAGAAAAAAGAAAAAAGAAAAAAAAAAAACATTCTTACTTTTTTTTTAGATAAAACAGTTTTAAATAACAAAATAAAGTAATTTTGCAGCTGTTTTCTTTCAGGGACTGTTCTTACAGCTAACCTAACAGTATCAAATAATGCCTCAATATATTTTCTTAATTATAATGAACAGAAGCTTACATTATACTTAGAAATATTAAAAATAATGCAAATGTATTATTAGAATTGCCATATTATGAGCCTTGTTAATATGATTGCTTTTAAATTATATTTTAAATGCATTTCAGATATAATGAATATCTAAATAAGTTTTATAGAAGTACTTAAATTTGATAGCATGCATTCAGACTTGAATTCTTTTTGCTGTAATATTTTAGAAAACTCTTTTAATTTATACGAAATTTGTGTTAAATTTTATCAAATTTCTGAATATTATGTCTTTATTTATTTATTTTTTTTAATTCGTACATAAATACTTATATTTTATTATTTGATGACATATTCATCTAAACAAGAATATTTTTTGCTACAGTTGCAGATTTTTCTAATAATTTTATGACACAGGATTGTTACAAAAAGCTACACTTTTAGCAATTTGCTATCGGACAACTAAGTATTTTCGAAGTCTCATTTTCATTGAAAAAGAGGAGTACAAAATTGTGCTATATGTAAGTAAAGTTTTAGAACATTTTATCAAATAGGGAATTTTCAAAAAAAAAAAAAAAAAAAAAAAAGGTTAACAAACTTTTTTAGAAAAAAGCTAATTTACTAAAGAAAAGAATTTGTAAGAAATTTGAAAAGTTTTTAAAAATAATTTCACTTAAAATGAATTTCTTGATTAAAACTACAGAGCAGGAAAAAGAAAATGAGATTTATTTAACTTTTATAATTAAAACATTCATAACGCATCTGTTATTTGAAAATTCTAAATCAATTGTTTTGATCATTTTAAATTAAATTTGTTATCATAATTAGTTTAAAGTGTTCTGATAAATTTAAACCTTTAGCAATATATATTTTTAATTAATTTGTAATCATAAATACATTTGTTTTAAATATTTAAATAAATAATATTAATGAAAAATATGTATTATATATGGGAAAAAATAATATTTATTAAATTAATTTCTTTAGCAAAAAGTATATTATACCGTAAGTCTTAATTTTACTGTATATATATATATATATATATATATATATATATATATATATATATATATATATATATATATATATATATATATATATATATATATATATATATATATATATATATGTATGTATGTGTATGTATTCAACGAATTTTCAAAACTCAATGCTTCTTAATTTTAAGAAAAGTAAATTGAATTATGTTTCAAAAATATTATTTTTCAATTGCTTATTTTAAAAATATATTTAGACTTCTATAATATTAAATTACGATATAAAATAAATTAATATATATATATATATATATATATATATATATATATATATATATATATTATATATATATATATATTTTATATATATTTATATATATATATATATATATTTCAGTAATTATTTCTTAATTTGTTGATATCTCTAGCTATCGATGCCAAGTAATTTTTATTCAGATCAATAATGTAGACTATTCTAGTGAGAATTTTAACTTATGTATAAATAAAATAACTGTTCTTATGAAACTATGTACAGTATTTTCATGCCCATGCAAAAATCGAACAAAGTTTTATAGATATTTTCTTGGCATAATTTAATTTCTGTTATAACTGAGCTATTTTCAATTTCAGTGTATAAATTTGTTTATTATTTATCCTCTATTTTTTGTAAGTTCACGTGCTGAACAATATGTCAAAGAAAAAAAAGAGTTAAATGAATTTAATGCTATAATTTTTATGTAAAATATGAGCGCGTGCTATCTTCAAAAATGTGTTAAAATGTAAAGATTATGTGGTGCGTGTGGCATCCATAGTTTTTTTTAATTCAAGAAATAGAATAGAATAAAAGAGAGCAACGATGTTAGTTGCATTTTTTCATAGTTTTGAATTTTTTAATTTTAGTGAACTATTTTTTACCGTAGGAATAATTTTCTTATGTTTAATGTTATAGGGAATTATTATACGAGCACAAGAGATGCTACTTTAATAATTTTAAAGTGTAAATAAGGAGAATTGGCGTCCGCTTTTTTACAGTTTAATTTAGTTAGAGAAACGCGAGGAATTTGCGGTGCTTATTCCGTTGCTTTACAATTTCAAAATAATGATTTAAGTTTACAAATTTTAACCATGATTTATATTATATATCCGATAATATGTGTTTTTAATTGTGTTTGAAGTGTTAGATACGTTTTTAATAAATGTTCATTAAAAAATTTTCGCAGTGTGTTTTATGTATTGCCATTAAGTATGGACGTCGGGTTAAGTACATATTTGCTAAGTAACGATACTTTAATCCTTGAAATCGTAAAAAGACAACGAGGGTTTTACTGTTTATTTCCGTGTATAACTTCTTAAAATATGTATAAATTTCAAAACTTTAGACAAAAATATGAGATATTTTCCTGAAACAATATAATTTATGCACAGATTTTCCTGTGCTTAATTCGCACTTTTCAAAATTTCACTACACATTTTATTTTTGGAAAATATATGTAACATCATCATAGATGATAAGAAAGCACCACAGAACTGGCGTTTTAAAGTAATAAATACAAAACTTTCAATAAGCACCTTAAAATGCATTAAACGAGCAGGAAATCCATAAAGGAACAAATTAACACTCTCACAATTAAATTCTCCGCATTCGAAACATCAATTGTTTAATTGGTGATTAAGACTAATTAATAGTTATTGTTAAAAAAAAAAAGAAAAAAGAAAAAAGAAAAAAGAAAAAAAAAAAACATTCTTACTTTTTTTTTAGATAAAACAGTTTTAAATAACAAAATAAAGTAATTTTGCAGCTGTTTTCTTTCAGGGACTGTTCTTACAGCTAACCTAACAGTATCAAATAATGCCTCAATATATTTTCTTAATTATAATGAACAGAAGCTTACATTATACTTAGAAATATTAAAAATAATGCAAATGTATTATTAGAATTGCCATATTATGAGCCTTGTTAATATGATTGCTTTTAAATTATATTTTAAATGCATTTCAGATATAATGAATATCTAAATAAGTTTTATAGAAGTACTTAAATTTTTTAGCAAGCATTCAGACTTGTATTCTTTTTGCTGTAATATTTTAGAAAACTCTTTTAATTTATACGAAATTTGTGTTAAATTTTATCAAATTTCCGAATATTATGTCTTTATTTTTTTTTTTTTTTTAATTCGTACATAAATACTTATATTTTATTATTTGATGACATATTCATCTAAACAAGAATATTTTTTGCTACAGTTGCAGATTTTTCTTGTAATTTTATGACACAGGATTGTTACAAAAAGCTACACTTTTAGCAATTTGCTATCGGACAACTAAGTATTTTCGAAGTCTCATTTTCATTGAAAAAGAGGAGTACAAAATTGTACTATATGTAAGTAAAGTTTTAGAACATTTTTAAAATGGGGAATTTAAAAAAAAAAAAAAAAAAAAAAAAAAAAAAAAATGTCTGCTCTTTTTTCTAAAATTTTAGGAAGTAGGAATATATAATGACCACGATGTAGTTAAAAGTGAAAACCATTCATAAAGTAACTTTAATGTCCGAATCTCTCATTGATACTTAAAAAAAGTAATCTAAATTCCAAGAAGAATTTTGAAAGATTTCTATATGACAAATGAAAGAAATGCGTTAAAATTTTTATTTATATAAATTTACAGAAATTCTCTAAAGATATATATATATATTGTGTGTCATGAGCTATTAAACAAAGAAAACCAGAAATTTAATGAATAGTTCTTCCTTTTTATACTAGGTAAATAATTAAAATATTAATAATAATAATGTATATTATTAATTATTAAAATGAAAATCTTTATATAACCAGTAGCATGTATACGTAAATAAGAGAAAATAATTTATTACGAAACTTAAAACTTCAAAATCTATCTTTCATATTCCGAAAATTAATTAAACTTTTGATTAAAACATCTGAGAGATTCCAAAATCACAATTGATATGATACTAATATTAATCATTTACTCTACAGGAGACATCAAACGGAGTATTTATTTGCTAAAATATTGCGTATCATGAATATGTTAAATATAATGAATCACTTATTATTCTAGAATGTATTTCCATTATTAAAATTCAGAGTAGGTTTCTTATCTTATATCAATGCTTTTATAACGTTAATGTATTAATATTTACTTTGATATTAATTGATTTTTCTATTTTTATTTCAGAAAAATTCTTCATATACATTTTTGTAAAAGAATATATAAATAAATGTATATTTCATTTGATCAGTATTTTAGTAAAATATTAACATCTTATGCATAAATTAAATATCGTTCTATATGGTGAGAGAATGATAGCATGCTAATTATGGCAAAAATGTGTCCGGGAAAAAAAATATGATTAAGCATTTTGAAATTGTATATATTACAGCTCGAGTGTTTTCTGCTTTAAATGTATTTATAATCACGGAAAATGCGTAACTCTTCAGTAATTATATAATTTTCTTTCAATAATTTCTTCATTATTAATAAATGATTATGTTTTTAAAAACAACAAGTCTGACAGAAACAGCGTAATAATAATATTATTATTAATTTTAAGTTATGTGGTTTAAATTTATACTATGCAGCATAACTATGGTATGCGTTGTATAAGAAACAGTTGTTTCTCTATTAAGTTCTAGTTGACTAAGAAATAACTTCTTAAAACCATATACGTGGAAATGCTATTTTGGTGGAAAAATTATATTCTTGTGACAAAAAGGTGAACCGAAAATAAATCGATTCTGAAATAATTACATTCTTTATGTTCTGTAAATCACTTAAAAAATTAAAGAATCTTAATTATCGAAATACTGGATAAAGGGCTAGAAAATGATAAATGTTTGCAAAACATGCCACTAAATAAAAACTGTCAATTTAAAAAATTAGATCTTAGGTATAAGTAAATGTATATATGCCATATTACATTTAGAAAATAATGATAGAAGAAGCGAAGTGATGTGACACATTTTTTATAATGACGTCATAATAAATCTTACAATGGAATATAGAAAATCAATAAATTCAAAGACAAGTATCTCAAGTGGATCCAAATCTTAACATATAATAATAATAATAATAATAATAATAATAATAATAATAATAATATAATCCCACAGAAATTACACAGGTAAATCATAATAAGTCTTAAACGGAATATGGGAAAGATGTTGTTTAGAAAAACTTAAATGTATTCAAAAATTTTGGTTGTAACGAAATCCTTGAGTGATTTTATATATGCATAGATAAACTTAAAGGAGTTCTTTTGTATTAATCTTTTTTTTTCGTCATGTTATTAAACACTTTATTTAACTTGCTTACAGTTAAAATTAAATAATTCGCTCATTCAAAGGCTGGTATCAAAGTGAATTAAAATCGTAAAATTTTACTACTACTACTAATAATAATAATAATAAAGAATCGCCCAGGAAATGGCATAAGTATTTCAAATTACTAAATTACTTGTGACAAATTGACAATGTATATTTATTGTAATTTTTAAACTATTCATCTCGGGTTCAGTTACTACGTATTTTCACTTATAAAGTTATTTTAATATTTAAAGCAATTTTTTTGTTATTTTAACACATATTTAATTTTGTTTTAAACACATTTTCAAAACTTACGTAAAGTCATGTGAAAAATTTTGAAATTTCTTTCAAAGAAAGTTGATATTTTCTTTAAAGTGTTCCTCTAAAAATGATTAATGATCAACATTTCTTATAAAATTTGACGCATTCAACTTTTGTGAAAGCTTAATGGCGACTCTGTGTCTAAATTATGCTTTTCATTTCATTTTTTATTCGTTATACTTGAAATATTGAGTCTCCTCTGTATAATACATCATAATGCGATAAAATTTAATGTCACTCTGAAAGTTTGAAAATTTTAAAGCTCTTAAGCTTTTCTAATAGTTAGATTCGTGCAATTGATCATCATAAAATCCATTTATAAACAAAATATAGCAATAGTATTTGGTATTTAACAATTATAGAAATTGCAGACAAACAAATTATTTATTTTATTTTATTTATTTATTTATTTTTTAATAATTAGGAAAATATAAACAAAATGAAATTAATACAATTCTGCAGATTTCTTTTTATTATTATTATTATTTATTTATTTATTAAATATTTTTTAAACTGTAGCATTTAAGATTTGAATGATCGCAACACCCAAAACGAATATATGCGTCATTCCGATAAAAATGGTAAAAAACTATGTCCGAGAAAATATGATTTTTTATTTAAAAAATGATAAAGAATTAAAACGCAACTATGTTTTTTTTTTTTTTTTTTTTTATTATTCCCTGTTTATATTTCTTTCATTGGATATTTTTCTTTAAATTCTAAATGAAATATAATAGCCACAATAAAATATTTTAATAGATCGAAGAGTGAAAAACCTGTTGTCCCAAGCGGAAATTTATAAAATTCAAACATATTTAATACAAGTTTGTAATGATTTATAATAATCCGTTTAATGATATAGAACAGAAATACAAATTCTAAAAAGGACTGACAAAAAAGAAAAATCATCAATTTTTTTGTCTTTGTCCCAAATTTTATTGAACTCAGTAAATAAATAAATAAATAAAAAAAAATATTTTAATATTATATCAAATCTGGCAACACTGCTGAATTCTCTGAAGTGTTTACTATTCCCCTGCAATCAGTCATTTGGGATAAAATTTCCAAGAACAAGATAAGTTGCTATTTATGTCTATAATATCTTGAATACATTAAATAAATGTCCACTGTGTTACATTAATTTTTTTTTTTTTTTCATAAAAAAAAAATAAATAAATAAATGAATAAATTACTGAAAATCAATATGTAATTCATGACGTTTTTCTCAGGAAAGTTTATTTTTATTATAGCTTGAAATTTACAGTCTGTAACCTTACTTTTAGGGTTATTTGTCCACTCTGTTACATGTCCACTCTGTTACACAAATAATGTAACAGAGTGGACCATTAATGTAACATAATGGATATATTGACAGAAACAGATAATATTATCTACTATAAATATCTTAATTAATATATTTATTTTTTTAATTTGATAAAAATATATTAAATGTGTTACAGGAAATTCTTTTGTTTTCTTTGATATCGCCAAAAGAAATTATGCAGAGCGCCAAATCCATTAACGAGAGATTCTAATTTTTAAGAATATTTCCAACAGACTTGTATTTTCAACAAAGCAATGTAAAATATCAATCAGTTGTATTATATAAGATATACATCACTTTGGAAGACCCTGGAAAATTATTAGAGAACAGTGTAAGTTGACATTAAAGTTATGTATGTACGGAATCTGTGCTTAGATCATGGCCTAGCATCTATTTGGACCCAGTTTTAAATATGATTCAGATACGAAAATAAATGCTGTTCAATTTTCTCCGATACACCTTTTAATCAATATCGGCAAAAGAAAAAAAAAATACTTATTTAATAAGTATGCAGTTGATTTTAAGTGGCGCAATTGGAATTTTTTTGAAGCAGGTCACCACAAAGGAGCTGCTGATGATGTAGAGGAATACTGAAGAGGAAGGCTGAATGTAATATTATGCAGTATTAATATAAAGGATACTACTAAATTTTTAATTCCTTTAAAGATACAACTAAGGTGAAACTATACTTAATTAAAAATAAAAAGATTGAAATAATAAAGTAGATGGTGAGTGCCAGGTTCTATCCTAGGCTACGCTCATCAGCCTAACTATGCAGAGTTTTCTGTTGTTTTCTCTGACACCCACGTAAATGTATGCTAGGACTCCTTAGAAAAATCATGATGTAAGGGCAATACATTTATTCCAGGACCCCAGTGAAGTCAATCAGCCTTAAATCCAACAACAACTGAAAGCTGAAAATATCTAATGCTTACTTATCGGCTTCATCAGAAACTGATGAACTATTGTCCATGGATGAAGAACTGAGAAAAAAAAAATAAATATTTCAAAAAGATATAAAAGGTGGTGTCCTTTTCTTGCAAAATTCAACACAGATAGTACTCATTATAAACTAACATTCAAATATGCTGTAGTAACGCAAGAAGGTATGAATGATGGAGAAGTAAGAGTTATTAGTTTGAAAAATTGCTAATAGTAGTGCAAATAGTATTCAAATCTGATGATTAAGATATTTCATACATAGAATTTGATCAGATTGTTGAAATGCTACCTGAGCCCACACTTAAATTGCAGGGTGTGCGACTATATTATGAATTTCCATGTAGTGTGGATGTTTGTGAGAAAGCATAAGAACATATATCAAGAATTGTGTAAAACACCTTTAAATCGTTAAATAATGTTTGCAATTTTCTTGACTGCCTCCCCCCACCCTTCCTATTTTCAAGGGAAAAATGACCAGTATTATAAAATATTTCTACTCTGTTATAGAAGGTGTCCACTCTGTTACAAAAGTTTATTTTATCATTATTAAATGAAACAAACATAGTAATGCAAAATAAATGTATTTTATTTTAAATATGAATTATAGTCCTTTTATAAAACATAAAACAAGAGTTATGTAAACTAAATATATAATAGAAGAATAAACTTTTTTCTTCTGTTGTATCATAATTCGTAACTATTGGACTATAATATAAGAAAAAAAAAAAAAAAAAAACATTTGCACTCCAGGAGTGCCGACAGAAGTGAAAACGTGAACAATTACGTGTGTATTTCTTGAATCGTAAGGAAATATTTTATTGTGCATAAAATGCTTTTAAATGAAGTGTTTTTTTATTCAATAATATAAACTACTACTACAAAAATTATATTACAATTTTATTTAATGCTCTAACTGCAATAGAGACAGTGTCCGGAGATGAGAGAAGTCGTGTAGAGCCGCACTAGATTGTAAAAACGTGAGAAAAATGACGGCTTTGGCCTTTCTCACGGTTTTGTGAGGTCTAACTGCAACGTCTCCGGCTGCAATCTTTAAGAGTTAGTGTCCGGAGATAAGAGAAGTCGTGTTGAGCCGCACCAGATTGTAAAAAAGTGAGAAAAATGGAGGCTTTGGTCTTTATCACGGTTCTGTGAGGTCTAACTTCAACGTTTCCGGCTGCAATCTTTGAGAGACAGTATCCGGAGATTAGAAAAGTCGTGTAGAGCCGCACCAGATTTTAAAAACGTGAGATAAATGGCGGCTTTGGTCTTTCTCATGGTTCTGTGAAGTCTAAATGCAACGTTTCCAGCTGCAATCTTTAAGAGACAGTGTCCGGATATGAGCGAAGTCGTGTAGAGCCGCACCAGATTGTAAAAACGTGAGAAAAATTGCGGCTGTGGCCTTTCTCACGGTTTTGTGAGGTCTAACTGCAACGTTTCCGACTGCAATTTTTAAGAGATAGAGTCCGGAGATGAGAGAAGCCGTGTAGAGCCGCACCAGATTGTAAAAATGTGAGAAAAATGGCAGCTTTGGGCTTTCTCACGGTTTTGTGAGGTCTAACTGCAATAGAGACAGTGTCCGGAGATGAGAGAAGTCGTGTAGAGCCGCACCAGATTTTAAAACAATATGCAGTATATAATTATTAACACTTCACATTAGCAAGTTAATTGTATGATACATTATTTGTATCATACAAGGATGGAAAGCGTCAGCTGACGATGACGCGAATTCAATGATTTTTGTTCACCCAAAAGTTTTCACTTCAAATGAAAAGCGTCAGCTGACGATGACGGGAATTCAATGACTTTTGTTCATCCAAAAGTGCTCAACGCGCCTAAAGAAGTTTTCACTTCAAAAATAATAATAATTATATTTATGATAATTTTTACAATGTGTATGACAAATTTTAATGTATTTGCATATATTTACAGGAATAAAGCTCAATCTAAATGATTAATTAACACAGATAAAAAAAAAAAAACCATTTATGTAACAGAGTGGACAAAATTCTCCATTTTTCGACAGAAAACGAATAAAATCCTTAAAAAATGCTTGATTTATCAAATTAAACTTTATGCCATAATAATGTATGCATTCTTGGCTACCATTGGAATATAAAGTTCTTTTGGAAATATTATTTTTATTTTTTAAGTTTTAAAATGTGAAATTTACATTTTTTTTTTTTTTTTTTTTTTTTTTTTTCGGAATGACCCATATATACATATTAAATATTTTCGAACTTAGAAAAAATAAATATAATTTTAAAACTTCTAATACAATATATTTTAGGTTTAAAAAAGTATATATATATTGTTTAATTTGCGTAAACTGATTATGTGATACATACTATTGATAATTCTTATTAATAAACATTATCTCTCAAATGGAGACAAAATGTTTAAAAAACACATGCATCTTATTGTTGTACTTTCGAAACTTAAAGAAATATACATGTAAACATTTGATTTAATTAAAAAAATATATTTCTAATAAAATATGTATACGTTTGGTAGAAAAAAAAAAAAAAAGAAAAAAGAACATTTTGGAATGCTGTCAATGTGTATTTAAATATTCTATATGTATGATGATTGAGGTTAATATTGACGTCTGAAGAAGACAAAAAATACGAAAGTTATTCAACCAAAAAGTCACTTGCAAAAGGATTGAATAATGAATTAGGAAAATTTGAACAAGTTGACATAGAGGCAACTTAATGGTATGATGGACAAAAGTTGATATGAGCATCTAGCAAGATGATTACTTGTAAAATTAAATAAGTGAAAAACGTGTAGATATAAATTTCGAACTGGTTGCCATTGATGTGCTATTTGAAGAACAACTTGCACTTTATAGAATTCGTAATATCAGTAAATCTTTATAGTAGATAGATGTTGGAAAACTTTTTACAGTGATTTATTTTAACACAGTCAAGCAGGTAGTTCTTCTAAAAGCAAGTCTTGTTTTCTAAAAAAAATACTGAGAAAAATTAAAAATTAATTAAGTATGTAGTTAAATTAAATGTTTTCTATATACATATTTTAAAGTGTCTTTTAGTACAATAACTCTTATAAAATTTAAAATTTATAAATTTGAGTTAATAAGGGTGACAAGCGACGTAAACTGTAAGAAATCTACAAGTAGATAAATTGCCCTCCGTTTTAATGTCAAGTTCTAATACATTTCTACGCATGTTTTGGGAGAAAAAAATATATAACAAAGAGCTAGTCGAATAACTGCAGTGCAGTTCGAACCAAGCAACTCGCGTATACCAGTTTGCAAAACAGACCTCTATAGTGCATGTGTTACAGTCTATAATGGAATTTTCTTCTTTTAAATATATGTTTAATTTGTAAATTAGATAAATTGAAACATATTTAAACAAATAAATATAAAATTTGTTATTTAAGGATTTACTAAATATAAAACGTACATGTAAAACTGTGTTTACGTTTTTTATAACTCTTTAGCCTTTATTTTTTTAACCATACATGTAAATCTGTAGCATTGGGCTTCTAAATCGAGAAACTAATACTTTCCAACAAGATTGAAAAGTGTTAATGACATCAGTTTGTCTGTCTATCTGCCCGCTCTCTAACTCCCGTAAATATACATGCAACTTCTTGAAACTGATACATATTATTCAAATTCACTATCGAATGTTCCCTTTGAAAAGGGTGAGAATACCTTTCCTGGTTTGGGTGCAAGTACATCCAGAAGTACTTCACACCATTGTGCTTTATGAGAGTGTAGGGAAGATGATCCCCTACAATATTATTTTAAATGTTTCCAGTGAATATTGATTTAAAATGTTTACAGTGAATATTGTTTTATTTTTTTATAAATGCTTTCAGTTAACTTTATTTTGTTTTCCCACAGTATCCTCTCAATAGAAAATGGTAAATCATAATTGAAGCCACTGTAAAACAGACCTATGGCTCTTAATCAAAGAAACTAAATGGCCATTTTTCTCAGCCCCTCCCCCCAGAAAAAAAATCCTCACCCAACAACGGATTCCAAGAAAAAGACAGGGGTCAGGGGTTACATGCAAATTTCTACGCTTTTTCAAGCCCTTAATCCCCCGCTACCCAATCAAAATACGGGCATAAATAAGCAACCTAATAAACATTCACCAATGAAAAAATAAATAAACGCCCCTGACAAAGAAAGATGAAGGGAAAAAGGATACAAGATTGTTATTCCGACAACTACTGATCTCAATGGACGACCGTCGCTGAGGGAGAAGGAAAAGGATGCAGAGGTGTGGAGATCTAGTTCACGTGTCCAGTAAAAAATAGCTACGAGCCCATCTCACCTCCAATGACTCCGGTATCCAGCGCCAAGATGCCTGTTAAAGCTGTCTACATTTCCAGGTGAGACTATCACATTGTGTTATTTTAACTTGCCATCTCCCTCCCCCCCCCCCTTTTTTTCCTCTTCCTTCTCCCTCAGCGACGGTCGTCCATTGAGATCAGTGGTTGTCGGAATAATAATATTGCATCTTTTTTTCCCATCATCTGCCGTGTCTTTTTTTTTTTCTTTGGCTGGGGCGTTTATTTTTTCCCCATTGTTTAATGTTTATTAGGCTGCTTATTTATACCTGCATTTTGATTGGTAGCGGCGGATTAGGGGCTTAAAAAATGTAGAAATTTGCATGTAACCCCTGACCCCTGTCTTTTTCTTAGAATCCGTTGTGGGGTGAGGATTTTTTTTTTTTTGGGGGGGGAGGGGGGAGGGGGGAGAAAAGTGGCTACTTAGTTTCTTTGATTAAGAACCATGGGTCTGTGGTACAGGGGGCTTCAAGGGGCTTCAATTATGATGGCACATTTTCCCTGCATTTCCAAGTTAGACTATCACATTGTGTTCTTTTAAGTGGCCAACCCCCCCCCTTTTTTTTTTTTTTCTTGTTTACAAAATTGAAACAAAAATGAGTTAATAAACAAAAAAAGAGCCTTAAGCATTTCAAATTATATATATATATATATTTTTTTTTTCTTTAGATGAGATTTTTTTGTTTTGTAGTATTGATCTGTATCCTAATACAGTGAATATATACAATTAAAGTAGGTGAGGTGTGTATTAACTTCATTAATTCTGGTTATTTTTATTCATTTAATTATTTATTTTTATTTTTATTTTATTTATTTATTTTTTTCTTTTTTTTGTCTATGAATATTATTAAAGAAAGTATAACTTATAATTCGATCTTAACTCACTGGCCACGGGTATTATCATTATGATATGATAATATTTCAAATAAGGGAAAGAAGTGTTTTTACATAGATATTTGTAAATTGCAATCAGAGTGTTGATTGTTAATATTAAAATAAAATCATCATCATCATCATCATTATTATTATTAGAGAGATCTACATTAGTAACTGGAAGGAGTATTTATTCCGAGTTATTGTGACGTAGTTTTTGGCATGTATTCCATTTATAGTGCGTATACAGGGACACGCCAAAATTTTTCTTATCATTACGGCCTATGGGAGGAATTTGTATGTATCGCGATAGCGGCCACAAAAATCACGCTATTCACTTGCAATTTGGTAAACATGTTCATGAGCCCAACGGAATCAGCTGTATAGTTTTGGGTGTATATTTCATTTGTAGTTCGTGTACAGGGAGACGCCAAATATTTTCTATCATTACGGCCTACGGGAAGAATCTGTATGTACCGCGATAGCCACCGCAGAAATCAAGCTAGTGACTTCCAATTTTTACTGAAACTTCAGTGGAGGCCCTCTGTTGAGACTCAAAAGGATTTTGGGCTCCGTCTGTCCGTCTCTCTGTCTGTCTGTCTGTCGTGCGATAGCGACCACAAAAATCACGCTATTGACGTGAAATTTTGTTCGTGAAATTTCGTTCGTGTACAGGGACACGCCAGAGATTTTCTTATCTTTAAGGCCTATGGGAAGAATTTGTATGTACCGCAATAGCGGCCACAAAAATCCTTCGATTGACCTGCAAATTGGCGCACACGTTCCAGCTTTGCATATAAGTAGCTGTATAATTTTTATTGCTATATTTTTTATAAACTGTATACACGGACACGCCAAAATTCTTAACATTACTGCGTATGGGGTGAATTTCGTTTAAACGCATTTTAATATCATTACTTTGCAATGAAGAAATTGAAACTAGCGTACGTGAGTAAGATGCTTAAACTTATGTTGTTTTAAAAGAATATGTGGTCTTAAGCTTTCTATTTAATGTACATGGCCTTAAAAAAGTGTTCTGACAATGTCACATAGTAATCCAAACGATGTTAATTTTGGAACAATTATTAATTTTAAACGCAAAATAAGCTGAATAGTTTTACTGGTGTATATAATGTTTATGGTTCGTTTACAAAGACACACGAAAGAATTTCGTAACATTAGAGCCTATGGGCAAATTTTTAATTTAAGCGCGCACTTTAATGCGTTTATACTGAATTGGACTTAATAAAGTTAACATACATTATAAAGATGCTTAAAGTGATGTTTACTCTGAAAAAATGCTGTGTATAGACTAAATAATTTATGGGATCATACAAAATAAATCCGAGTATGTACTGTAAACTCCTAAATGATGTCAAATTAATTTGAAAAATTAATGAATTATAATAAATTAGATTTAATCTTATTATTGGCGTTTATAATGGCTGTGGCTACTTTTCAGGGATACATAAAATAATTTCGTATTATTATGGTCTATAATCGGTATTTCTTAAAAGTTTTATTTAACATGGTTACACCCCATCAAATATAATGAAATTTTACTAGAATTTTAAAAGCATGTTTTCCTGTTGAAAATTGTGGGCATAGAATAGAAAATTAGTTTAAAGGTTACGCAAAATATTTTCGATATGGTACGTTTTTTTTTTTTTTTTTTGCTTCAATTCAACCATTAAACACAGCTTAAACAACAGCCGCTAACAGCAAAAACAGTACAAACTGTTTAGAAATAACACATAAAGCAAGTCTCATCCAAAGAGGCTGAAAGCAAAGAAAGCATTTGACGAAACTGACACAGATGTGAGACTGACCGCCTTGGCGAAAAAAATGCTCCTTTCATACTTTCCTATCAAACACAGACTTTTCTGGAAAATTCTCGTATCTCATCAGCCAATGAGTTTAGAGCTTCCATATTTGGTATATCCCTAATAAGGATTTTCTCGCCAAGGTCACCAAAAGAAATCGCCAAGGATGGAGAAACTGTCGCCAAATTTGGCGCCAAATCCATTTCTTCCCTTATTGGAGCTTTTTAATGCGTTTTTAAGGGAAAATTAGGCTATTTTAACGCTAAAACGACTAGAAATGCACAAAATTAGCATTTTATTGACTTACTAAGCCTCTTTGAAAGAATTTATACAAAAATAAATGCAATTATTTACAATTCCGTAACACTTTATATGATACACAAATAGGTATACAAAGAGAGGGATGGAATGTATCTGTATCCCCATCAGGAATGTATCTGTTTATTGTAATAAGTGGATCGAATCAATATAACTATTATATAATAAGAAATAAATAAAAATGACCTATTGAATAATGTCTGATGCAAATAGGACGTTGAGACTCCTGATCTGCAGATCCACTAGTTGCCGAAACGTCAGTGGAGGCCCTCCGTTGAGACTCAAAACGGTTTTGGGCTGTGTCTGTGTGTCTGTCGCGTGATAGCGGCCGCAAAAATAGCGCAATTGACTTGAAATTTGGTACACATGTTCATGAGCCCCACGAAATCAGCTGTATAGTTTTTGGTATGTATTCCATTTGTAGTTCGTATACAGGGACACGCCAAAATATTTCTTATCATTACGGCCTATGGGAGAAATTTGTATGTACCGCGATAGCGGCCACAAAAATCACGCTATTGACTTGCAATTTGGTACACATGTTCATGAGCCTAACGGAATCAGCTGTATAATTTTAGGTGTGTATTCCATTTGAAGTTCGTGTACAGGGACACGCCAAAGATTTTCTATCATTACGGCCTATATGAAGAATCTGTATGTACTGCGATAGCCACCGCAAAAATCAAGCTATTGACTTCCAATTTTTGTCGAAACGTCAATGGAGGCCCTCTGTTGAGACACAAAAGGATTTTGGGTTCCGTCTGTCCGTCCGTCTGTCTGTCTGTCGTGCGATAGCGGCGGCAAAAATCACGCTCTTGACTTGAAATTTTGTACACATGTTCATGATCCCCACGAAATTAGCTGTATAGGTTTGTGTGTGCATTCCATTTGTAGTTCGTGTACAGGGACACGCCAAACATTTTTTTTATCTTTACGGCCTATGGGAAGAATTTGTATGTACCGTAATAGCGGCCGCAAACATCCTTCGATTGACTTGCAAATTGGCGCGCAAGTTCCAGCTTTGCATATAAGCAGCTGTATAATTTTTATTGCTATATTTTTTTATAAACTGTGTACAGGGACACGCCAAAATTCTTAACATTACGGCGTATAGGGTGAATTTCGTTTAAACGCATTTTAATATCATTACTTTGCAATGAAGAAAATGAAACTAGCGTACGTGAATAAGATGCTTGAACTTATGTTGTTTGAAGAAAATAAGTGCTCTTAAGCTTTCTAATTAATGTACAGGATCTTATAAAAGTGTTCTGACAATGTCACGTAGTCATCCAAACGGTGTTAAATTTGGAACAATTATTAATTTTAAACGCAAAATAAGCTGAATAGTTTTTACTTGTGTATACAATGTTTATGGTTCGTTTACAAAGACACACGAAAGAATTTCGTAACATTACAGCCTATGGACAAAATTTTAATTTAAGCTCGCACTTTAATGCGTTTATGCTGAATTGAACTGGATAAAGTTAACATACATTATAAAGATGCTTAAAATCATGTTTACTCTTAAAAAAGGTTATGTATAGACTAAATAATTTATGGGACCACACAAAATAATTCCGAGTACGTACTATAATCATCCAAATGATGTCAAATTAGTTTGAAAAATTAATGAGTTATAATTAATTAGGTTTATTCTTATTATTGGCGTTTATAATGACTGTAGCCACTTTTCCGGGATATATAAAGGAATTTCGTACTATTACGGTCTATAGTCGGTATTTCTTAAAAGTGTATTTTAACATGGTTACATCCCCATCAAATATAATGAAATTTTATTAGAATTTTAAAAGCATGTTTTCCTGTTGAAAATTGTGGGCATAAAATTGATAATTAGTTTAAAGGTTACGCAAAATATTTCCGATATGCTATGGAATTTTTTTTGTATGAAATTTGATAGTTTTAAAATTTGGTATTTACGAATTTCAGGGAAATATTACAAGACCGTCGTTTATTAAAAATACATATTGTTTCGTACTTGAAAGGCGGAACTTGCAAAAATTCAGTGATATATTCACAGAAAGTTCAAGACAAATACAGGTCTATAAACCAAGTATCAGCTTCAATTCAACCAGTAAATATAGCTTAAACAACAGCCGTTAACAGCAAACCAACATTACAAACTGTTTTTCAATAACATTTAAAGCAAGTCTCATTCAGAGAGGCTCAAAGCAATGCGAGCATTTGACGAAACTGACACAGATCCGAGATTGGCCGCCTTGGCTAAAAAAATGCTGCTTTTACACTATTCCATCGAACACAGACTGTTCTGGAAAATTCTCGTATCTCATCAGCCAATGAGATTAGAGTTTCCATATTTGGTATATCCCTAATAAAGATTTTTCTCGCCAAGGTCGCCAAAAAAAAAAATCGTCAAGGAGAGAAACAGTCGACAAATTTGGTGCCAAATCCATTTCTTCCCTCATTGGAGCTTTTTAATGCGTTTTTAAAGGAAAATTAGGCTATTTTAACGCTAAAACGACTAGAAATGCACCAAATTAGCATTTTATAGACTTTCTAAGCCTCTTTGAAAGAATTTATACAAAAATAAATGCAATTCCGTAACACCTTATATGATATACAAAGAGATATATAGCAGGGGGTTGAGGGTGGCGGCAGCCACCCTCAGGAATGTATCTGATTATGGTAATAAGTCGATCGAATCAATATATACTATTATATAATAAGGAATAAATAAAAATGACCTATTGAATAATGTCTGATGTAAATAGGACGTTCAGGCTCCTGATATGCAGATCCACTAGTTTAACATGTATATATATATATATATATATATATATATATATATATATATACAGAAAACCGTTTCAAACATTGAATAGATGAAACCAAGAAACATTGAATAAGATGAAATCAGAAAAAATACAATACAATTACAATACAATATGTGTGTGTGTGTGTGTGTGTGTGTGTGTGTGTGTGTGTGTGTACATAGGGGAGAATAGGGATGGAGGGGATATTGGGAGGGAGGGGACACCTAAAATTATTATTAAAATAGACATTTTTTTTTCTGATTTTTCCAACAGGTGATGTAACTATATTCCCTTATTTGTTGCTATGCATCATTGCAGTTGGATAATTCTGTGAGTTTATGTAACACAAAACCTATTTTATAACACCAAAAGTAAATAATTACTTAATTTTCAAAGCAAGTT
Source organism: Salticus scenicus (assembly GCA_963930645.1). Taxonomy (NCBI): domain Eukaryota; kingdom Metazoa; phylum Arthropoda; class Arachnida; order Araneae; family Salticidae; genus Salticus; species Salticus scenicus. The sequence continues at coordinate 117,560,665 of OZ005652.1, read as the reverse complement.
TTATATTTCACCCACTGATGTTATCATAATTACATTTCATACTTTATGTACCTAATAATATAACTTTTATGAATTAGTTGCCGAAACTTCAGTGGAGGCCCTCTGTTGAGACTCAAAACGGTTTTGGACTGTGTCTGTGTGTCGTCTGTCTGTCGCGCGATAGCAGCCGCAAAAATATCGCTTTTGACTTGAAATTTGTTACATATGTTCATGAGCCCCACGAAATCAGCTGTATAGTTTTTGGTATGCATTCTATATGTAGTTCATATACAGGGACACGCCAAAGTGTTTCTTATCATTACGGCCTATGGGAGGAATTTGTATGTATCGCGATAGCGGCCGCAAAAATAGCGCTATTGACTTGAAATTTGGTACACATGTTCATGAGCCCCATGAAGTTAGCTGTATAGTTTGTGGTATGTATTCCATTTGTAGTGCGTACACAGGGGCACGCCAAAGTTTTTCTATCATTACGGCCCATGGGAAGAATCTGTATGTACCGCGATAGCCACCGCAAAAATCAAGCTATTGACTTCAAATTTCTGCCGAAACGTCCGTGGAAGCCCTCTGTTGAGACTCAAAAGAATTTTGTGTTCCGTCTGTCTGTCTGTCGTGCGATAGCGGCCCAAATATCACGCTATTGACTTGAAATTTGGTATACATGTTCATGATCCCCACGAAATAAGCTGTATAGTTTTGGGTGTGCATCCCATTTGTAGTTCGAGTACAGGGACACGCCAGAGTTTTTTTTATCATCACGGCCTACGGGAAGAATTAGTATGTACCGCAATAGAGGCCGCAAAAGTCCTTCGATTGACTTGCAAATTGGCGCACATGTTCCAGCTTTGCAATAAGCAGCTGTCTAGTTTTTATTGCTATATTGTTTGTAAACTGTGTATAGGGACACGCCAAAATTCTTAACATTACGGCGTATGGAGTGAATTTCTTTTAAATGCATTTTAATATCATCACTTTGCAATGAAGAAAATGAAACTAGCGTACGTGAGTAAGATTCTTAAACTCATGTTGCGTGAAGAAAATATGTGCTCTTAAGCTTTCTAATTAATGTACAGGACCTTACAAAAGTGTTCTGACAATGCCACGTAGTCATCGAAACGAAGTTAAATTTGGATCAATTATTAATTTTAAACGCAAAATAAGCTGAATAGTTTTTACTGGTGTGTACAATGTTTATGGTTTCTTTACAGAGACACAAGAAAGTATTTCGTAACATTAGAGCCTATGGACAAACTTTTATTTAAGTGCGCACTTTAATGCGTTAATGCTGAATTGAACTTAATAAAATTAACATACATTATAAAGATGCTTCAAAATGTGTTTACTCTTAAAAATGGTTATGTATAGACTAAATAGTTTATGGGACCACACAAAATAATTTCGAGTATGTACTGTAATCATCCAAATGATGTCAAATTAGTTTCAAAAATTAATGAGTTATAATTAATTAGGTTTATTCTTATTATTGACGTTTATAATGACTGTGGCTACTTTTACGGGATACAGAAAATAATTTCGTACTATTACGGTCTATAGTCAATATTTCTTAAAAGTTTATTTTAACATGGTTACACCCCATGAAATATAATGAAATTGTATTAGAATTTTAAAAGCATGTTTTCCTGTTGATAATTGTGGGCATAGAACTGGAAATTAGTTTAAAGGTTACGCAAAATATTTCCGATATGCTATGTAATTTTTTTTGTATGAATTTTGGTAGTTATGAAATTTGGTATTTATGAATTTCAGGGAAATAATACAAGACAGTCGTTTATTAAAAAAACATATTGTTACGTACTTGGGGGCCCGTAAGATGTCCTAGAATGAAAGGCGAATCTTCAAAGATGTATTCACAGAAAGTTCCAGAAAAATACAGGTCTATAAACCAAGTATCAGCTTTAATTCAACCAGTAAACACAGCTTGAACAACAGCCGTTAACAGCAAAACAACAGTACAAACTGTTTAGAAATAACATATAAAGAAAGTCTCATAGCAAAGCAAGCATTTGACGAAACTGGCACAGATCTGAGACTGACCGCCTTGGCGAAAAAATGCTCCTTTAATACTTTCTGTCGAACACAGACTGTACTGGATTATTCTCGTATCTCATAATGAGATTAGAGCTTCCATATTTGGTATATCCCTAATAAGGATTTTCTCGCCAAGGTCGCCCAAAAAATCCCCAAGGAGGGAAACAGTCGCCAAATTTGGCGCCAAATGCATTTCTTCCCTTATTGGAGCTTTTTTTAAGGGAAAATTAGGCTATTTTAATGCTAAAACGACTAGAAATGCAGAAAATTAACATTTTATTAACTTTACTAAACCTCTTTGAAAAATTTTACACAAAAATAAATACAATTATTTACAATTCCGTAACACTTTATAAGATATACAAATAGAGATACAGCGGGGGGTTGAAGGGGACGGCAGTTCCCTCAGGATTGTATCTGATTATGGTAACAAGTTGATCGAATCAATATATACGATTATATAATAAGGAATATATAAAAAATGACCTATTGAAGGATTTATATAAGGATTTTCTCGCCAAGGTCGCCAAAAAAATCCCCAAGGAGGGAAACAGTCACCAAATTTGGCGCCAAATCCATTTCTTCCCTTATTGGAGCTTTTTAATGCATTTATAAGGGAAAATTAGGCTATGTTAACGCTAAAACGACTAGAAATGCACAAAATTAGCATTTTATTGACTTACTAAGCCTCTTTGACAGAATTTATACAAAAATAAATGCAATTATTTACAATTCCGTAACACTTTATATGATACACAAATAGGTATAAAAAGAGAGGGAGGGAATGTATCTGTATCCCCCTCAGGAATGTATCTGTTTATTGTAATAAGTTGATCGAATCAATATAACTATTATATAATAAGGAATAAATAAAAATGACCTATTGAATAATGTCTGATGTAAATAGGACGTTGAGGCTCCTGATCTGCAGATCCACTAGTAGTTTATTAATCCAAAAATAGGAAGTGTCTAATAATAAGTTTTTTTTTTTTTTTTTTATTATGAAAATGGAGGGATGGGGCATTATAGAAAATGATAAAGCATGACGATTCTGATACTCATTAAACAGAGAATATCAAGAGGCAAATGAATGAATAAATGGAAGAGGAAATGTATGAAAAAATTCAAAATCATGGAAAATAATTAGTGTGGCACTGACACGACTTTTGCATAACTTTTTAATTTTTACAAATACTTTATATATCATATATGTACAGTCGGTAACAAAAGTGTCCGAACACTAGCAAAAATTCCTATGTAAAAAAAAATACACTTCATACGGTTTTGTTAAATAAATCCTTATCGAATCTTGTTCTTACACTGACGGCACGATTCGACACGATTCGACAAGGATTTATTTAACAAAACCGTATGAAGTGTACTTTTTTTACATAGGAATATTTGCTAGTGTTCGGACACTTTTGTTACCAAATGTATGAGGAATTCATTTTCATTCCTGGGCAATTTTCTTAGATATGGTAAAATATAAAAAAGAAGTTACATTCACTAACTATAGTTCGAGTTTCTTAGTAATATTTATTTTTGAGATATGCTGATAACACACAGAGACGAGCCACTGAAAACCTTATAAATATTCAGGGAATCATAAAATATGTAAATATAACACAAACTTAATTTTGAATATTTGAACTAAAAAGCAATACTCTCTCTGCAAGAAGTAGAACAATAATAATAAATAAATAATAATAGTAATAAAAATAATGAAACAATCTTGCATCGGAAAATTTTTATTTAAGAGGCACATTATATTATAATGCTAGATAAAATAGATGTTATTAGTAATTAATTAACCTTACATACATAAGTGACCGTTTTTGTCATTTTTCATAGTATGTCTCCATATTATGTAATTATTTTAATTTTAAAATCAATTCCCATTTCTCCCTTATATAAGGGATGAATGTGACATTTCTATAACTATGTTATTTGGCTTATAAAACCAATATTTTAATAATTAACGTCATTTTTTTAAAGATGTTAAAATGTTTCAATTTGTTTTCTCTGAATCTGACAGTGCTGTACCAGTAAAAGTAAATTTGTAAGAACATTTTTTTTTTTTTTTCAAAACTGTCCCATCCCTCCCTACTCTCCCCTATATAGTAGATAAATAGATAGATAGAAGAAATTCATTAAACTATAAATTTTAACATACTTTTTGAAAGCGTGAGTCTTTTAGGACACCGAAAATTTGAAATAGTTTTTAATTAAATGATACATATATACCACACGATCAAAAGAATTCAGAGAGAACAAAAAAAGTCCTATACCTTTAGCTATACCCTAGGTTGTGTGTTGGTATGTAACTAACGTTTCTAGCGCCTAAATTCTTTATTCGATTCTGCTAAAAACTTAGTTGTATCTTTTATGTCACCGTTGTAAGAGTTATATGAATTTTCATAGGTCTAGAACGTATAATTATTTAATAAGGGTGTACGTAACACTTATTATTTATTACAGTATTGAAATTTTCGGTTTTTCATTCTTAGTTAAATAAGGATGGCAAAAAAAATTCGGATATATGATGCTCCTACGTATAAACATACAAATTTTAAGGGGAGGTAACGAAATAACCTAATGTGATTTTTCTTTTTTTGATTATTTACTGAGTAATACTCTGAATTATTTACTCATACAATTATTTATTTATTTATGTTTTTCATTAGATACTGAACGTTCAAAAAGTCCAGAAGAGTCATTTTTCCCTTTCTATAATTTACATTATTTATTAATAGTATAATTTCCATTTTATGAAGTGTTATATAAATTATTTGAAGCAGAACTTTCTTATTTTTTAAACACACACACACACACACATATATATATATATGAATATATAATTAAATGAATGAAATGGAACGAACTGAGGTCTTCATCAGGGAGACCCCACAGTGTAGGAATGAAAGAAAGGCTTCTAAATCACCGTCGTCTTGTAATTCTCCATTTGTTTATTTCTAATCTTTAAACTCATATAAATATATAAATTTATTTCAATAGATTTATATATATATATATATATATATATATATATATATATATATATATATATATATACATATATATATATATATATATTACATACTTAAATATTTAACTAAAAATGCTTATATATATATATATATATATATCAGCTTTTTTAGTTAAATTTTTAAAAATGTAAGAATGCTATAATATGATTTTTTTTCCCAAAACTTACGGCATTTTACAATATATATATATATATATATATATATATAAGTGCATCTTTCTACATCCGTCCTTTCTCAATAGACCTGTCTAATGAAAATGTATCTGAATAAAATGAGATATCCTTATATGATATAATGCAATTCGGAGATCTTCTAGTAAAATTTTAGTTTAACCCCTCGCCGACTCAAATATTTCCGGGTTTGAATAGAAAAAAATATCAAAAGTTTTAATGCGCATTTTCACACAAACACACACACACACGTATATATATATATATATATATATATTAAACATAATAACAGCATAACAGCATTCGCATATATTATTTTAAAAAAAAAATGTAAAAATTTTCTTTCAAGTTTGCTTTCTGTACTTTGTCCGCCGAAGCTGAACACGGAATAAGCCGTCAAGGGGTTTAATTAAGGAACTTATTTCCTGATTTAAATCTTCATTTCAATAGATCTTATTAATTTTGAATAACTTACTTTATTAAATTTCCTGATTCATCGGTTCATTATAAAATAAATTTTAATATGTATACATGATACATTTCTACATGTTAATGAAATAATATATATATACATTAAATTATGCAATTTATTATTTTTAATTTATTTGGAAGTGAAATATTCTCAAGACTCTACGTAGACCTTGTTTTATTATTTTACTTAAAGTAGAAGAAATTTTATAAAATAATTTTTATCAAAACGCTACAAAATTTTTTTTGTGTTATGTTTTAGAATATAAATTGTATTCTAAAAAGTATAAATTTGATGTATATATGAATGATTCGAATGCATTTATTCATTCAAGTTTATTATGAATTTTATATTAAACTATAAAAAAATCATTAAAATATCCATTGCTAAAAAAAATTGTGAGCGTATAGATAAAAACAAAAACAAAAAATAAAACTCATAAAAGAAATACAATAAATTTATTTCTGTCCTCAAATGTGGAGCTGTGGAAAGTGATAGCTACAACTGCCAAAATTTGTTGTTGAATAGCATCAAGAGTATGAAAAGTGAAAGTGTCTTACATGTCAGGTTGAAGGAGAACTATCGTACTGAAAATGTAAAAGACATATGACAACTTGAATAATAAAAGAATTTTTGACTTTTACATTTAATACTTGTTGGTTATTTAACAGTAAACTACTAATTTAAAGTGAAGAATGTTATTTTATTTTTCTTATGCGTGAAATATAATAGAAAAATATTAATGATTTTTTTTTTTTTTTGAAAAATAAAAACTTTCTCAAAGTTTTCCATATAATTAATAATGTAACTTTTAATAAAAAGAAGTAAATTATATTATTTATTGTTTCAACGTGCACTCCATTTTTTAAATTAATTTATGTTGTTCATATGGTAGAGAAATACCAATAGATTAGAATAGATTACCAATGTAATATATAGGATACAAAATAGAGTACACCAATAGTAATTAATATTTTAACGTGTACTCCTTTTTTAATTGCTTTCACTTAGTCATATGTTAGAGAAGTATCGATAGAGTAGTAGAGTAAAAAAAAATATTAACAAAAGTAGTTATCGAAATTGGTAGCAAAAGTATTGACTTAGAATCAAATATTCGAAATTGAGTTTTTGTTATATTCACACGTTTCAAGGTTCCCTGAATCCAAGAAAACATGTTTTTAGCGGTTGATCTGTGTGTCTGTGTCCGTGTCTTTGAGCCTATCTGTGATGAGCATATCTCAAGAAGACATAGAAGCATAAAGTTAAAACTCGGTGTTTTAAATACGTTTCATATAGGGATGCTACACGAAATTTTTCGTTGAAATCTAGCAAATGATCCGTGTACAGGGACACCCAAGAGAATTCAAATACATAGCATCTATGGCGGAATTTTATAGGCTGAATTAAACAAAACAGAATGAACATTTCTTTATATGCATAAAAGCAAGTTTTGTGCCGATTTTGGTATGTAAATCATTCATCATTCGTTTATAGCACCACCAAAAGTATTTCGATAAATTGGGGATATGCATTGAAATTGCTGGAATCGTAATTCATATTGTGTTAGATTTTTTTTTTTTTTTCAAATAAGTCTAAGTTTAAGTACACAGTATTGTTTATGGACAATGCACAGGCCTAGACAAAATTGAGCTAAACGCTCTATTCAATTGAATTTAATCGATGGAAGTGATTTGCGATATTTTACTATGTCACCGAACACTATTGAAGACATTTTCATACCCATACTGTAAACAAACCATTTTTCCTCAAGTTCTAATATTCATCCTCATTTTTCATCAAGTTTTCAATCAAGCTCCATTTTCAAATCTGTTTTTTATAAAATATCACGTTTTGAAGTGCCCTGATTACGAAACTCCAATTTTTAGCGGTTGATTAATAAGTACAATAATGTGCAAGCAAGTAAAATTTATTGTTTTGAAGTTCTTCTTGGGTTCCCATTTAAAACATTTGATCAAAATTGGGAAGTTTTAAAGAAAATTAATAACAGCACTAGTTTTAATTTTTTTAACAAATGGAGGCACTATTTAAGGTGGGTTAAGGTGGAAGGTAGCCCTCCTCAAAGAGATTTATATATCAAAGGAAGCTAATCCTAAATGTCTTTTAGATTATTTTTAAATTATATTAAATTTTATTATCTTAATTTTTTGGTCTAACAATTTAATATGCAACCTATCTTTAGATTATTGAATTGCAGGGTAAGAGAAAGTTAAGTGAGTGACACACCAGGTTTCTTTTTTTTTTTTTTTTTTTTTTTTTTTTTTATAAAAACTGGATTTCAAAAACAATTTATATAAGCTGATCAGATATTTTATAAATAATAATAATAATAATAATAATAATAATAATAAACATTTTGTAAGCTTCTTGGGATACTTTGTTTTGACATCGATTTAGCTATTTGTTAAAGTGTTTAAATTTAAATAATAATTCATGTAATTGTTTAATACCTTTGAAAGAAATCATTTTAAATAAAATTTCTTTATCCAATATAAAGCCTGGGCACGAGGCTACCATTAATAAGGCAACAATGCTCAAACGCCCAAAACGAAATTCAAACTGACGTCTGTATTTTTGACGTCTCTAATATCTATATATATATATATAGATAGATAGATATAGATATAGATATAGATATATATCGATCAGAGAAGAACCAAATGCTTAACAGTCTATTGAAACATAATTAAAATGAACGATACAAAATGTAAAGAAATAACCATACAAAATATTATTTTAAGTAATATGTTTCACTGCAAAATCAATAAACATAAAATGGTTTGTAGCTTGTTAATGTATTTATAATCTTGATAATGTTCATCATATAATGCAACATCTGAACAACACTCTTTTTCAGATTTGAAACTTCCTAAGGGGTTTTTCATATGCCGCATATTTAGTTTGTTGATCCAATTACTTTACTGAAGATGCAAAATCCCTTTTTTGGGAAAAACCCTTTATGGGTTTGTAACTCTAACAAAATTTTGTCTATTTAAAGAGATTTATGAGAATTTTTATTATTTATTTATTTATTTATTTATTTATTTATTTATTGTGGGGGGGGGGGAGGAAATACAATTGTGCATTTCATGTTTTAGAATAATGTTTCACGTGTGTTTTATAGACTTTGAAATTTATAATTTTTGAAAAAAAAAATAACAAAAATAACAAAAAACAATCAAACAAACAAATAAACAAAAACATTTGTCTAAATAATCACAAGATACCCACAGAAAGCATGAATATATTACACATAGTAAATGAAATTATGTATTTAAGTTACAAGTCATTTGTAGGTTTTTATGACACAGGGTAATGCAAAGTACTTAAGTTTATATGCAAACTATGGTTGGTCCCATAGTAATGGTCATAACTGAACAGAAAAAGAAAAATGCGAGTTTATAAATGTTCTTTACATATTTGTAATTCAAGGCCATTTCATCCAGTATATTTTTCGAAATCTGAAAAAAAAAAAAAAAAAAAAAAAAAAAAAAAAAATTCAAAATAATGACTGTTTTCATTTTTCTGATAAACACCTATGTGTCAGTCTTATAGACTCAGAAATATAATTCGGACTAAATAAACCCAGAAAAAATGTTTATTCCTAAGATTATAAATGAATGATTAAAAGCCAAACCGTCATGTTAATTTAATTGTGCAGGCTCATATAGCATACATATTCATAAAAGTATTTGTCATTTTAAATGAATATATGAAATATTTACATGCAAGATTCACTAAGGAAATTTTCTATACAAGTGTACTGAGTTTATGATGTATAACGTTTTAGCTACTTTTAAAAAGTTTAATACTGATCAGTTATTTTTTTTTAGAAGATTATATTTAAATAAGATTCTAAAAGATTTACAATACAGATAAATTTATGAATATATTTATAAAATAACAACACAAATAACACATTTAAACAAATCAGATTATAATTTTTAGGCTGAAATATTATACTTACTATTACAAATATGTAACTTTTTTTTCAATTGAATGTAGTAAAAACTAACATGGAAGTTTCAGTAAGGAAATATTCTATGTCACTAACAAACTTTCTATATAAAGTAAGTGATGAAAATTCGGTCAACGCGGGTAATATGCCTAACCCGAAATAAATTAATTAGTTTCAGAGAAATCCAAAGGATGGCTCTTGAATCTATTTGCTCAAAGTGAGAAGAACATAGTTTAGTACTTCGATGCCTGAAATCCTTGATCACGTGCAAATTCAGGCTGTCGTTGACTTGCTATTAGTTGAGTTGGCATATTATAATTTTTTCTCTGGTAAGTTTCTTAACTTTCTTATTGAAACAAAGTATCTGCATTTACTGTTATACATAATATGTTGATTTAATGATCTTTTGATCTATATAGATTTATTTTAAAAGCTGAGTTTCAGACAATTATGAACGCTTTTTTAAAACTCGGTATTGTTGGCAATATGACCAAAGGTCATATTATCTGCATCTATCAAATTTAAATCACAAGGACGCTGCCTTCTCACATTTCTTGGGGTCATATCCCCTCTTATTTACTTATTTTTGGGTGAGGCTGAAAAAAATAACATTCTTCTACCATGTTTACCTTCTAAAACATCCCATGAGATGCCGCCTTTGGATGAATCCTGGCCTAAGCCGTTTGAGTAATTTTGGTACCAAGAGCTTCTTTTGTTTTTGTAAGAAAATAACCATGAAAACATTACAAAAACATTATTTCGAAAAATATTTTCACCAGTTTAGTACAAAGCTATGACACATTCTAATGTCAAAGATGGTTGCTTAAGTATAAGTATCTATCGTGTTAATCCTGTCTTATGTATACTTTCAATGTAATCCCCGAAACATCTTTCGCTACAAGTTCTGTTTCTGAAAACGCACCCCCAAGAAATAACAGTGACAAAAGTAAAATACAAATTTCTACCCCAGGGACATCTTCTGAAAAACAGGTTTGTCATACTCCTAGTTCCTCAATTGCTCCTTTTTCTTCCACAGACTCCAACTGTCAAAGTCTCCAACTGTCTACAGACTTCAACTTCAGCCTTTCAAAATAGTGCCAGAAATGGTGCGTCTGTTCATGACTCATCATTTCATGAATTACTGTCATCACTATAAGTAAAATCGTAAACAACTCGCAAAACCTGTAGTGGACTATCGTGGTCAAATTTTGAAAAAAGAACTCTTTCTACAACATTTCAAAATAATACTGAAGACCTTCAAATATCTCAAAACAGTGATTCAAGAATAAAGAAAAAACTCAATCAAAGAATCGCGGAAATTTTTCTCGAGCAAAAAAAAAAAAAAAGTGGTAAAGAAAGTTGTTTTAGCTTTATTTGGAAGGAAAAAGATATGGATATGAGATTTTGTGTTGTGTGTGATAATTATCTGCACGAGGAATGTATGGGACTTACCAAGAAATATAATGGAGTTTTCACATGTCGTACCTGTAAAGTTAAGACAAATTGATATATATATATATATATATATATATATAACTGTAAAAAAGTTTAAATTTGCTTAAAAAGTTGCTCAAAGTTGCTTAAAAATGTTTAAAATTGCTTTAACATTGTTTTCTAAATTCTTTACATACCTGCATTTTCAATACTTTTTGTAAAGTTTTAAAAATTAAATTTAGTTCTGTAATAATTAATGTGTTTTCATGTTTTAAATATGAATCTCTTCATTAAATTTCATATTTATATGGGCATATTACATTCATCATCTAGATTTTTTTTTTTTTTTTAATTTTGCAGATTTGAACATTGATTATTCAAATCTTAATTTTTCTCCAGTTCTGAAAGAAGTCTACACTTTTAGACAATTTTTACTTTCTTTTTATATCGATTACCACTATCGCTGAAAATTCTATCCTTAAGGTGGCTGTATTACCTGCTCTTAATTTAAATTCTATGTTGTTAGATATATTTACAGAGTTTAATACTTAAGAGTAACAAATCATTGGAAGATTGTGCAATAATGAGAGATTCTATAAGATTTATAAAACAAGATATTTTATAAACACGTTCGTAGAATAATATAACGCAAATAACACATTCAAAGAAAAAAACAAAATTCAACTTAAGAACTGCTCATTAATCGTGAAACTCATGCAATTCTCCATAATATTATAAATATGGAAAACGTAGGTATAAATAAATTTCTGTTATATTTCTTGATACTTTTTTGTATTTTTTGGTATGAGACTATTCCAAAATAGATGTGGTGCTCTTCTTTAGTTTAGTCTGTTAGTTAGTCTGTCTGTTTATTTGCGAACTTTTTAGGCTATTAGTCCAAATATATGTTTTGTCAAGAACAATGGATTATTAAGAGGTCTGACTTTATAAAAGTGAAATTTGCGGTTCCAGCCATAAAAAATTACAATAAAATAAATGTAGTGAAGCAAGGGCAGGTACAGACGGTAACAAAAGTGTCCGAACACTAGCAAAAATTCCTATTAAAAAAAGTACGCTTAATACAGTTTTGCCAAATAAATCCTTTTTGAATCCTGTTCTTAGACTAAGAACAGGATTCGACAAGGATTTATTTAACAAAACAATATTAAGTGTACTTTTTTTACATAGGAATTTTCGCTAGTGTTCGGACACTTTTGTTACCGACTGTAACATATGAGGTTGAGCGTGCATTTTCGTAATGCATTTACTACCAACCTTGATTTAATATTCTCATATTTCCCATGCAGTTATTACCAGTGATATAAATTTAGATTAAAGAATGAGGATTGACAGACGATCAGTGCCCAGCTGCTGTGTTAAAATATCGTCCTATGTTGAACCAAAAAATGGTACACTGTAGCTGCATCCATGAGATGTTTAAACCTTTGACCATTATTTGGTTCTTCGTTAACCCAAGGCTTGTTACTGATATAGCTACATCCGTAAGGTGAAGAAATCCTTCACTTTATGATTTTTTTTTTCAACAAGAAGAACCTTATATATTCGTATGGTTGCAGCTATGCATTTCCATATCTTATGGTTGCAGCTACAATTGTATCAAGATTTGGTTTAATGAAGCAAATTGAAGCCACCATTGAAGCTGTAATACCAACATTGGGTTCAATTTTGAACTGAAATTTTTAGCAGCGGATGTCAACAATTTTATTTAATTTAGATTTTGTATTGCTTTTTATACGAATATTGAATTTTACTTTAAAATATTTGAAATTTTTAGATGGGTATCAAAATGTTTATGATATTTGTTGTAAATAAAATATTTAATGACTAAATGAGAACAATGCATTCAATTTTTAAATAAAAGCACGGGTCTAAAATTTATTTTTGTTTGAAGTAAATATATATTTAAAAAAAAAAATGTAAATTGCAGTAAAATAATTTTTAGAAAAAATGTAATCTAATAAATGTATAAACAACACATATACAGAATGATATTTATTAATAAAGAGACATGACAAGAGAAAAATAAATAAATAAAAATAATAAATTTAAATTTATTTCTAACTAATTACTAAATTTTTATGTTTTTTTTTTTTTTTTTTTTTTTTTTTTTTTATCTGAATAAAACATTGTATATATATATATCAAATTATTTAAACTTCTTTATGGACACAAAGAATTTTTCTCGTTTTACTCTGACACAGAAAAGTATTTTACTATTTTTAAGGTTTGCCTTAGACTAGTTTTAAATTCAGGTCTCAAAAAGACACTCACTCTTGTTTGTAAAAAGTCCAATATATATAAATCACGTCGTTTTATTTGAAACATGTAGAAAACCGTAGCTTCAAAAAAAGTTTTGGCTAGACTTTTTTTTTTTTTTTTTTTTTTTTCTTTAATGTTTTAAAATGTAAGCCAAAGAAAATTTCATTGAATGTTATGAAAAAAAAAGTACTTTATTTATTTATTTTATTTTACTTTATTTTTAACTATTTAGAAATGATGCATTTAAAAAAGAAAGGGGGGGGGGTAATAAAACCTATTTGCAATCAAAAATTGATCTTATGAATTGTGTAAGTAGTATCAAGGTATTTCGCAAATTTTGCACTTTCTAGAAAATTATGAATTAAAAGATTTATTTTTATTTTCATTCATTTTATTATTATTCCTATTATTATTATTTTAATCTCTGTGAATCCCATGATTTTTTCTTTTCTTTAAAAAACTCATACAAACCTCAAAATACAAAATTCTGATACGGTTTTGAAAAAAAAAATGTAAATGTAAATAATACCATAAAAAAAAGTACTATAAAAAGTACATACTAATAAAGGTTTTAATACTTTGCTTACCCCAATTAATTATTCTATTTCAAAAATAGATTTATAACGTGTGTACTCGTACCTAAATGGGGATAGCTAAAAGCATATAAATCTTCTTAGTTATATCATATAATATAATCAGATTGTTTTACTTAGTTAATTTATTATACCCGTTCGAAACAGACTTTTTTTTTTTAAAGTTAGATTTAAAAATACGTTAGGTTCGTTTCAATGTGTAAAAAATAATTATTATAATTAACATTATAAAAATAATATAGAAATAAATAGAAAATACATACCATAGGGATAATTGAATTTTAATATATCTATTTAAATCTCAACTTATATATATATATATATATATATACATTATAATTATTAGTAGCATTAAACAGTTAGATATATATTACAATTTTGCAGTGAGGTATTTGTAAAGAATTGATGAAATACTAAATAGTCTGTTAAATTGTGATATATTAGTCCTATTCAAATCGATTCAAGTAAAACTATAACTTAAAGCGAGATCATTAAGTCACCTGCTAAAGTTTGTTTGCAACATATTTTTACTGAAGTTTAGTAATTTTGTTCTTTTCGCCATTTCAATAGCATAACCACGCAACGTGACATTACTATGACGTCCTAAATTGTCACGTGTTTATGTGACATCATGTATACAAAATCAGACTACGCTAATAGTCAATTGCAAATTAGCAAAATGCACATACTAAGCTACAATGAATTAAACAAGTTCTTCAACGAAATCTAAAAAGAAAATTTGTGATATTTCGTTAATATTTTACAAGATTTGATAGAGTGGAAATGAAAGTCTTACATTTATGAAGTATATTTTTAAACCGTTTGGAAATTACATAAAATAGAAATAAAAATGGTCAATTTAGTGTTATATTTTACCCGGAATTTGGTAATATATGATTTTCAGCAGCTGAATATTTTCCTTTTAAACTAGAATACATATCATAGATAAATTCAATAAGTTTCATTTGAAAATAACACAAAATTTCAATAACTGTTATAAAAATATAAAAATAATATAAATTCTAAATACTTAGAATTTACATTAAAAAAAGATCATATATATATATTGACTTTATGTTTCTGTTTAAACTAATATTGTAAATTTTAAACTCAACTGAATATTTAAAGCAAAAAAATAAGTTTTATTATGATATATGTCATATAGTACGCACCTCCATGCGTTTTGACAAAAAATAAATAAATAAATAAAATAAAATAAAAAATCTGGTGTGTCACTCGCACGACTTTCTCTTACCCTGAAATTTAATACTATAAATACAGATTGAAGAATAAGGGGTAAGATAACGAGTTCTGTTATGTAAACTTCTGTTAAAACAATTCAAATTAGGCTTCGGAAGAGTTTTATATGATAATTAGTCCTATGTGATTGGGGCTAATGCACCCATCAACACCCCGCTTTATAACTGCACCTACATTTATATAGAATTTAAATCTGTTATTATTATTAAAGTTCACTTAAAATTATTCAGACAACTTTCACACACACAACAATCCTTGAAACTTATCAATCTTGATCGAACTTTTCCCGCAACAAACTTACATTAACTTCAAAAAAGAACATTTAGATCTCCTAATTTTTTTTCGTTTTTAAGTTACTCTAAGAGACACATACAAAGAGCAAATGTTAAAAACTCTACTTCGGTACTCAAGAGGCCTCAAAACGTGCAAATATACTAAACAACAAGCGATGATCTATTATCTCAGAAACACACAATTTTTACCATATATCTATGAGGAATTCATTTAAATTTTTAAGCAGCTTTCCTGGAAATGGCAAAATACTCGTATTATAGTAAAGCACTTCCACTGTCACGAAAAAGAAGAAATAGCTTAAATATTTTCACATCTGTACATTTTTTTAAGATAATGAACAGACCACATGGTGCACCTAAATAGAATCCTATAGTAATAATACGCGGCTCAACCTGAAATACGCCTCTACCAATCTGCAACTATTGTCGCACTTTTATCTGGTTCTTTTGTGCAGCCCTGTAAACGAACAGAGAATGATTTTTCTACCATATTCTACATGGGACATGTTTTTACGCATATGAAAAATATGTATTCGTTTTATTTGGTTTAGTTATCTAGAATTTAAGTACTTACCTGCGATTTCTCCCATAAAAATAATGTATTTGAATTATCTTGTGTGTCCCAGTACACGAACCATCTGCTTGATCTCAAGGAAAGATTTAGTGTAACATCCCTATATCATACACATTTGGAATACCAAGTTTGGACATTCTGCTGTATTTTTTTTTAGATATGGTGGTAAGAGACTCATAGACACACACCTGGACTAACAGCTAAAAACATAATTTTTGGATTCATGGGACCTCAAAACGTGTAAATATAACAAAAACGTACTTCCGAAATTTGACCCAAAAACTATACTTTCTCTACCTTATGGGAAAGAAAAAGTAAAAAGAACATTAGTTGTAGTATTATTAATCATAAGTTCAGCGCATGCGGGGGAATTATAGTATAATTTAAGTAAAACATAGTGTTTTGTTATTTATTAATATATTATTTAAGACAGGCCCTAGCAGCACAGAGAAGCATTTGACACCCCCTATTCTTTGTACCACTACTGATTCATTTATATGCCTGTTTTTCTTCTCTTATTTTGAATTGTATTTTTACTAAAATTTTTGCATAATTTTCATATGTAATAAAATTTTCATGTGGTTCTGTATATTGCGTAATTTACTTGATATCGAAACGTGTAACGTTTTCTTTTCCATAGCAATAACATTTAATATCTATGTAGCTTTATTTTTATTTATTTATCTATTTATTTTATTTATATTTTATTTATATTTTATTTTATTTTATTTATATTTATTTATTTATTTATTTATTTATTTATCTTTTTTTTTGCACAAAAAAAAACAATCAAATTCGATAAACGGTTAAAGTTTACAAGAACACAGAAATAGCTATTGTTACGGAATTGTAAATAACTGTGTTTATTTTTGTATAAATTCTTTCAAAGAGGCTTAGTAAGTTGATAAAGTGCTAATTTTGTGCGTTTCTAGTCGTTTTAGCGTTGAAATAGCCTTATTTTCCCTTAAAAACGCATTAAAAAGCCCCAGTAATGCAGGTAATGCATTTGGCGCCAAATTTTGCGACTGTTTCCCACCTTGGCGATTTTTTTGGCGACCTTGGCGAGAAAATCCTTATATGGGATATACCAAATATGGAAGCTGTAAGTTGATTGGTTGACCACTTTCTAGAGTTTTCTCGAAAAATCTGGGCTCCATGGAACAGTATATAAGGAAGCGCTTTCCCGCCAAGTCAGTTCAGTTCAGATCTCAGCCAGCTTCGCTAGTGCTTGCATTGCTCTTGAGCCTCTTTGAGAGAGACTTGCTTCAAGTGTTATTGGTATACAGTTTGTACTGTGGATTTGCTATTGACAGCTGTTGTTTAAGCTGTGTTAACTGTTTGAATTGAAGCTGATACTTGGTTTATAGACCTGCATTTTTCTGGAATTTTCTGTGAATAAATTACTGAATTTTTGTACGTTTGGCCTTTCATTCTCAGACAACTCACGAACCCCCAAGTACGCAACATTTCTGGTGTCAGAAGTGGGATTTGTCTGTGAATGGTGATAACGAGAGCTATGGAACAAGAAATGAAGAAATTTCTAGAAGGACTCACTGCTCAGATGAACGAGTTAAGATCTGGATTGATAGAGGAAATGAAAGCAGGACAGGAAAAGATGGAAGCATCGCAAAGAGAAATGAAAGACGGCTTGACTGAAGAAATGAAAGTAGTACAGGAGAAAATGGAAACATCGCAAAGAGAGTTGAAAGACACTATGGGTGAAGTTCAGGAAGAAATTAAGTCAATCCAAGAAAAAGTTGAATGCAATCAAGAGGAGATGAAGAGAGAACTTTCGGCAGTAAAGGGAGTGATTGAAAGTAAATTATCGGATATGGAAAGCAGAGTAGATGGAATAGAAGAGAAAGTTTTGAAAATAGAAGAGAATTTTGAAAAGAAAGCTATGACGATAGAAGAAAATGTTATGAAGGTTGAAGAGAGTGTTACGAGGATGGAACGGAGTTTCGACGAGAAAGTTAAAGAAAATTTTGATCAGGAACTGAAAGGAAGGTTTTCAGAGATAGAAGGTAAACTGAAGAGAATAGAAGAAGATCTGGAGAGAAAAGTGGAAGAAAAGTTAGAATCCATGCCCCAGGAAGCTGAAAAGAAAGAGAGAAGAATCCAGAATCAGGAATTTATTAAGCTATCTACCTACGATGGCAGTTCCTCCTGGCATGTATATAAGACGCAGTTTTCCATCGTTGCTGAAGCTAACGGCTGGGACTCTGCCGCCAAGTCAGTCCACTTAGCAGCAGCATTACGGGGAGATGCAGCCGAGATCCTAAGAAATGTTTCTAAAGAAGAAAGGAACGACTTCGAGGCCCTGACTAGAGCACTGGAGCTACGGTTCGGAGAGAAGTGTTCTAAGGACTATAGTCGCCTCCAGCTAAAGTCCCGTTACCAGAAAACGGGCGAAAGTTTGCAAGAGCTGGCAGCGGACATTCAGAGATTGTCACACCTAGCATTCTCAGACTGTCAAGCTGATACTCGAAACGACTTAGCTCTTCAGTACTTTATCGATGCTGTTCGGGATCCAGAAATTCAAAAAGCGCTGAGACTTTCCAACATCAGAGACGTAGAATCAGCTTTAGGCTATGCACTTAGGATAGAGGCAGCCCAACAAGCCTCTCGTAAAGAGCGCCATACCATAAGAGCAGTCTCATTAAACGACACGCCTGCTGGTGAAAATGAAATGAAGAGAAGTATCGAAGAGATCTTAAAGAGATTGCGCAGCCTGGAGAATAATAAGGAAATAAAGGATCGGAAGATAAAGTGCTGGGGCTGTGGAGGGGATGGTCACGTGAAGAGGAACTGCCCTGTACGACCAACTATAGGAAATCACCCGGCTTCACCATCACTGCAGGGAAACTAAGAGGAGGCCATCTCGCGGGGCGGAGGTTGCCTAAAATTAAAGAGCCCCAATTTACAGTATTTCATGTTTCATCGATGAGTGGCGGCGATAATGGACTTCACGTCTATGGCCAAGTCAACAACGCCACCTGCCGGATGATTCTGGACACAGGAGCCAACGTGACCATCATTAGAACGGATTTGGCTCAAGAACTAAAAGAGAAGATCATCTGGACGCCGCCCTGTGTTAAACTCCAAACTGTGACCGGAGACGAAATCAAAATTTATGGAAAAATGAACTTGACCATCACTTTTGGGAATGCCAGTTACCATCATATGGCATATGTGGCAGATATAAGAGATCCTGTAATCATTGGAATTGATTTCCTGAGAAAATTTAACTTTAAATTGGACTTCAAGAACAATGAACTGCATTCGAGTTCGGAAGACATAGCTGTGTTCAACACTGAAAATCAAGACATTCAGCCAATATGCCAGATAACAGCCAAGTCGGAAATTTCCATCCCTCCACATACAGAGACAATAGTTTCAGGAACACCTCCTACCAAGCAGTATTTCCGCTATGGACTGATTGAATACCCGAATACAGACAATAGCCCAAGAGGAGTTCTGGTAGCTTCATCTCTAGTTGATCTCTCAAAGTGTACTATTCCTGTGAGAGTCGCAAACATCAGCGATAAGGTCCGGACAGTGAAGAAGGATGAGGTGTTAGCAACCTGCACTCCTGTCACATGCATCAACCGCCCCACGCAGTCAACCGAATCCAAGTCTTCCGAACAATTAATGACGGAACTACTCAAGAATGCAGAGTTAGGAAAGGAACAGAGATGTGCTGCGGAGAAGCTACTCCAAGAATTTAAAGACCTTTTTTCTCGAACACCTGAAGACGTCGGGCGAACGAACATCACCCAGCACAGAATTGATACAGGAAATCATCCTCCAATCAAACAACATCCAAGAAGACTTCCTTTTGCTAAACAGGAAGAGGTCACTGAACTTCTAAGTGAAATGCAGCACAATGATGTCATCGAGCCATCAACGAGTCCTTGGGCCTCTCCCATCGTACTGGTGCGGAAAAAGGATGGTTCAACAAGATTTTGTGTGGATTATCGTCGTTTGAATGACATCACGAAGAAAGACAGTTACCCTCTTCCCAGAATTGACGACACATTAGACACACTTGCTGGCAATAAATGGTTCTCGACTTTGGATCTGAAGAGCGGTTACTGGCAAGTAGAATTACATCCTGATGATCGTGAGAAGACTGCATTCACCACGGGACAAGGACTGTGGCAATTTAAAGTTATGCCGTTCGGATTATGTAATGCTCCTGCCACCTTTGAACGCCTGATGGAGACAGTGCTAAAAGGACTTTCTTATGAAGCCTGTCTGGTGTATTTGGATGATATTATCATTGTGGGGCGCACCTTTGAAGACCACCTTCGAAACATCCGAAAGGTGCTGGAGAAACTCAGAATGGCTAACCTCAAGTTGAATCCAGGCAAGTGTAACTTGTTCCGTCGTGAAGTGAGCTACCTCGGCCATATCATCTCTGCCGAAGGTGTGAGAACTGATCCTGAGAAGATCTCTGCAGTCGAGAACTGGAGTCGCCCTGAAAATGTACACCAACTAAGAAGTTTCCTGGGGTTATGCACTTACTACAGGAAGTTTGTCAAGGGTTTCTCAAATATTGCCAGACCACTCCACAAGCTGACGGAAGCCAAACAGAAGTTCCTGTGGACAGAGGAATGTGAAAATGCGTTCAAGCGACTTAAAGAGGCCTTAACATCATCGCCTATCTTGACGTATCCACAGCCCGACAGACAGTTCATACTTGATACAGATGCCAGCCATGAGAGTGTCGGTGCTGTTCTGTCGCAGGAAATTGATGGTCAAGAACATGTCATTGCCTATTGGAGTAAATGCCTGTCTAAACCGGAGAGAAATTATTGTACCACCAGGAAAGAGCTACTCGCCATCGTAAAAGCCATAGAACATTTCCATCATTACCTCTATGGCAGAAGATTCCTGCTCCGGACTGACCATGCATCTTTAACGTGGTTGCTCCAGTTCAAGAACCCGGAAGGACAGATTGCCAGGTGGATACAACGCCTGCAGGAATATGACTTCGAGATACGTCATCGTAAAGGGACTCTACATGGTAATGCAGATGCCTTGTCCCGGAAGCCCTGCTCGGAAAGCTGCAAGTATTGCTCTAGAGCTGAACAGAAATACCTGCCGATAAATCCGGTTGCCTGCCAAGTTACTGTCTCAACACCATCAGATCAAGATCCCGATCCATGGAGTGACGAAGAACTTAGAAAATCCCAGCTGGAAGATCCTGACATAAAGCCAATATTACAGCTGAAGGAGACGACCAGCAACAGACCTATCTGGCAGGATATTTCCAGATTTAGTCCCATTACGAAAAGTTATTGGGCACTTTGGGACTCTCTTCATATCAGAAACGGCGTATTATACAGAAAGTGGGAATCTGATGATGGGAAAAGCTTCAGATGGCAGATTCTATTACCAAGATCAAAAATTCCAGCTGTTTTAGAACAACTGCATAGTAGCTCTACCGGAGGCCATTTTGGGGTAATGAAGACTCTGCAGAAAGTTCGGGAACGCTTCTACTGGTGCAAGGCAAAGGAGAATGTGGAGAAATGGTGTAAATCCTGTGACGCTTGTGCGGCACGTAAAGGCCCGCAGAAACGAAGTCGAGGAAGATTGCAACGGTATAACGTAGAAGCACCATTTGAACGGATTGCAATCGACATCTTGGGTCCTTTGCCACGGACCTCCAGTGGAAATAAATACATCCTCGTCGTGATGGACTATTTCACCAAGTGGCCTGAGGCATATCCCATTCCCAATCAAGAGGCCTGCACAGTCGCAGAGGTCCTAGTGCAGCAATGGGTGTCAAGGTACGGCACGCCCCTACAACTTCATACCGACCAAGGTAGGAACTTTACCTCTGATGTTTTCAAAGGGCTGTGTCAACTACTCGGCATAGACAAAACCCGGACTACACCCTTACATCCCCAGTCGGACGGCATGGTCGAGAGGTTCAATCGTACCATCCTGAATAACCTCTCACTTCTAGTATCAAGGAACCAGCAAGATTGGGACTTGAAGTTGCCATTGTTCCTGCTGGCTTATCGAAGTGCTGTCCATGAAACCACCGGCCATACTCCAGCCCAGATGCTGTTCGGACGTGAACTTCGTCTCCCTTGTGATCTCCTGTTTGGTTGTCCACCCGATGCGCCTTCATCGCCCGAGGAGTACATCCAAGATCCCCAGGCACGATTTGAGGACGTACACAACTTCGCTCGGGAGCGGATTAACATGGCAACGGAGAAAATGAAGACAAGGTACGATCTAAAGGCTACACAATATGAGTTCCAGGAAGGAGAGAAGGTCTGGTTGTGGAATCCTGTTCGACGCAAAGGACTCTCTCCCAAGTTACAGTGCAACTGGGACGGACCATACACAGTCTTAAAAAGGCTGAATGATGTAGTGGTGCGGATCACTAAAACACCTTCATCAAAACCGAAGGTGGTGCACTATAATAGGCTAGCCAAGTACCACAATTAATAGTAATATTAAAATTTAAAATGTAAATACTGGTAAAATTTGCGCATGCGCACTGTAAATATTTGTACATGTTTGTGAATTTTGTAAATATTTCTCACTTGATTTGTATTTCTATTTTATCGTTATATGCAACTTAGTTTTTGTGTTTTAGATTGTGTAAATTTGTTTAGTTTCGCCTCTCGACCGAGGGTTGCACTGCCCGGGACGTGCAGTCCTTGGGAGGGGGGCAGTGTTACGGAATTGTAAATAACTGTGTTTATTTTTGTATAAATTCTTTCAAAGAGGCTTAGTAAGTTGATAAAGTGCTAATTTTGTGCGTTTCTAGTCGTTTTAGCGTTGAAATAGCCTTATTTTCCCTTAAAAACGCATTAAAAAGCCCCAGTAATGCAGGTAATGCATTTGGCGCCAAATTTTGCGACTGTTTCCCACCTTGGCGATTTTTTTGGCGACCTTGGCGAGAAAATCCTTATATGGGATATACCAAATATGGAAGCTGTAAGTTGATTGGTTGACCACTTTCTAGAGTTTTCTCGAAAAATCTGGGCTCCATGGAACAGTATATAAGGAAGCGCTTTCCCGCCAAGTCAGTTCAGTTCAGATCTCAGCCAGCTTCGCTAGTGCTTGCATTGCTCTTGAGCCTCTTTGAGAGAGACTTGCTTCAAGTGTTATTGGTATACAGTTTGTACTGTGGATTTGCTATTGACAGCTGTTGTTTAAGCTGTGTTAACTGTTTGAATTGAAGCTGATACTTGGTTTATAGACCTGCATTTTTCTGGAATTTTCTGTGAATAAATTACTGAATTTTTGTACGTTTGGCCTTTCATTCTCAGACAACTCACGAACCCCCAAGTACGCAACACTATTATAACTTTAAATTTTACCTTTTCTTCTTTACAAATCAGATGAAATAAGCAAAAGCTATTTAAAGAAATATAAAATTAAAAATTAAAAACATATTTCCCTTTTTTTCCCTACTTTTTAAAATCTGTAAATGAACTCTCATCAGTGTCAACACGTCACATGCACAACTGTTAAAACCTGGTAATAAAACATAAAAGAAAATTAGATACTCCAGAGTATCCATTTTGTCCTCTTTCATAATAGAGAGTTGTACCTTCGTAAATAAATCACTAAGGAGATTCGCGGGTCGTGCATGTTTCAACCAGAAAATAAAAATTTAACCTTGTCGAAAACAACAACATGATTGGTGTCTGTAGAGTGATTAACAAATTTGGATTAAATGTCACCAGATTTATATGCCCATTTATGTTCTTTGTTACTGATGTTACTGGTTCTGCTAGATTCATTTATATATGTATAATTACAATTTTTAGTGCGAATGAGTACCAATAAATGATACAAATATGTATAAAAGGAAATAGCAGGCTTAAAGTTAGAATGTAAATTGCTGGTACGTAGTTGGTATTTAAAGCAGATAGGCATATTAACTGTTTTTAGTAAATTAACTATGCTCTCTTAAATACCTTTGTAATACGGAATGGTTGTAAAGCGAACAGGATTTTTAGATTCAAGAGGAGGTAATTAATGTATGGAAAAAATAATATGTTCATTTAACGTAGTGTGAGTAGATGTTACCATAATATATTAAATCATAACAAAAAAAAATAATAATAATAATAAAATAAAATAAATAAAGTATTAACAATTCACTTCGCAACAAAGCAGAATTCTCATAATCTTCCACGTGTTATAAAACGTTTCGAACTACAGCCAGTCTGTTTGGGAGTGGTGTCAGCGGAATTGACGTTAAGGTATTGCTCATAAACGGCAGTCTTCCTATAATTAATATATATATATATATATATATATAATTAAATATATATATATTTATTTATTATCAGTTTTATGTACAATAATGATATCAAGGAAGAGTTGTTTCTTATTACATTCTACTTTCAGGGTAAAATTGGTAGTTGGGTATATGGAATTTATAAAATGAATTTATTTTGTATCAAGTCGTGTAGTATTTATAAAAGTATCATCTACATATATTCTCAAGAAAAAAAAAAGAAAAAAATCTTTTAAATCGAAATTAATTTCATCTTCTAAATCTTGCATTTAGATTTCAAGAAAAAAAAAATATATTAAAGGCTCCCATAGCTTTTGCGTGAATTTGACTATAATAAAAATCGTTAAAGCAAAGCGGAATGAAACACCCACAGGAATTATAATACAATTATATGGAACCTGGATTAATTTTAAAGTATATATAAACCGAAAAGCGAAATTTAAACTTTAATTAGAAAAACTGATTAGAGTTTTAAATGACTGTAAATAAATATATCATTTAAATATTATTTTTATTGTACTTAACAGTGAAACGTAAAAATTTTTAATTACATTAAAATATTCATTTATTCTGTGAAATAATTTTTAAGAGTAAATGAAACTACTTTTAACTTTTTACAAATGTTATTCACATATGCGCCGTTAAACGGAATATATTTTAAAAGTTAAAATTTCAGGAAATCGAGAAAGTGCTTTCATAGGTGTTGCATAATTAAAATTTTGCGCTCAAGTTAAATTAATGCCCAAATAGTTAATAAATCAAAGCAAACAAAAATTATTTTAATCTTAATTATTTTCAACATAAAATGCACATATATTAAAGTTTTTCATTCCTTACGATGTTGATTTACTCTATAGGTATATGGTTCACAATACTCAAACATGTAATACTTTATTTAAATAAAAAGGATTTTTGTTGACATGCAAAATACATATAATTACTGTAAATATTTTAAAAGCTTTTAAGAGCTGTTCAAGGAGTATGTATTTAGTCAAAAATTTATGTTTTGAAATAAAATAAAATAAAATAAAATAATGGTGTGTTAGTCAAATGCAATTTCTCTTACCCTGAAATTTAATATTATAAATAACGATTGGAGATTAAGGGGTAAGATAACTAGTACTTTTGTGTAAACCCATGTTAAAACATTTCAAATTACGCTTTATTTTAAAACTAGCAAAGACTTGTTCGGGAACGAACCGAATCACGAATGCGGGAAAAAACTTCAAAATCAAACTTGAAATGTACAAAACACGGCCTGATGCTGCCTGCGTGCCAATAGATGAATGTCTGTTAACGAAAACATTTTTTTATTAATGAAATCAATGAAGGTAGTGAATCAACGAAGTCTTTTCTCGCTTCGCTGGTCACTATATTTAAAGGAAACTATTTTCTATATCGCTTTACAAACAAAAATAAAATTTAAAGAAATCATGAAATTGCTTTAAAGCCTGCTTTGCTACCTCATTTGGCCTGCTTATAGAATTCAAAGCTGTTGTTAAATTCATAATTCATTTAAAATTAGTCAGTCAATTTTCACAGGCAACATGACTTGAAATGTATCAATATTGATAATTTGTTCTAGCAACAAAAGATGTTCAAAAGAATGGTATATTCTAAAACTTTATCCCGTTCCACACGCATACTGAGGGAATTGCACAACGTTCTGGAGTAACTTTAGTAAGAATTTTTACAGTGTTTAATTAAATATGGTACAAAAAATGTGTGTTATTTAAATTATATTTATTTTTTATCATTTACATTTTATTTATTTGCTATTTTATTTATTTGTTACCATCTATAGTTTTACTTTTATTTATTTAAATTCATTATCCACCAGAAAAATACAAAGATATTATACCATTTGTACGAATATGCGCTTTATTATTTTATTATTATTATTATTATTATTATTATTTATTACGGTCTGCATTTTTAATCAGAAACCCCATATTCATATTTTTGTTCGCTGATATTTTAAATCAAAAATATATTTATTGAAAAAAGTTAATTAATCTGAATCTATTCATAAATGTAAATTAGGAATTTGGATGTTATCAAACTAACCTTTTTTTTTTTTTTTTTTTTTTTTTTTTTAAGTATATTTTAATTATGGGCATATAATATATCTTGTCATTAAAATTAGTATATCTTCTTGAAAAAATATTATTAAAATTTGCAAAATCATTTAAAAAAGAATGGCACGTAAAAAAAAAAAAAAAAAAAAAAAAAAAAAAAAAAAAAGATGATTTTAATTAAAGTGCAAACTGACGAATCTCCATTTCTTTTTATATCACATTTTATCTGCTATTATTTATTTATTTATTTATTTTATTATTATTTTCATGATATTAAATCTAAGAAAAGCCGAAATAAGTTTGAGAGATATGCAAAAGAAATGTTAAAAAATATATTTTAAGATTTGCATTTATATTAAAATTACCTAAACTTAAAAAAATTGTCTATCTCCTATTTATTACTTTTAACAATTGTTTACCTTTCTTAGTAAGAATTTATTTAAATACATATTATATAATCTTGATTTTGATATTCTTAAGAAATATTTAAAAAAAAAAAAAAAAAAAAACTTTAAAATTTGTATTTATGTTAAGTATACGTACTAACTTAAAATATGTTTCTATGTCCTACTTTGTTTTTAAACATTTGTTTACCTTTCATAAAATGCATTTTCTGAACGTAAAACAAAATAAAATATAATCAGAGCTGTTTTCTAAAGTGTAATGTGTTTAGACTTTTTTTTTCTTGATTTTGCTTTGCTAGTAATTATTATGTATATTTCTTCTGAACGATGAGGTTTCTCCTTTTTTTTTTTTTTTTTTTTTTTATTATAATAATAGTACTAATATTATACGCCACGCAAAAGTTGTATGTTTAACTAATTTACTTTTAATATGCAAATATGTAAATACAAAATATGAACACTATTATGCTATAAAGTTTTTGATGTTAATAAAGTACTTTTTTGTCTAATTTGTCATTAATTTATTTCATTACAGCTTGATATGTCACGCTAATAAAAGGGCATTTAATTAGTAAGTAATGCTTAAAAAGAAGAAAAAAAAGTTTAATTGTATTAATTTGAAATAAAATGTAGAGTAATAATGATACTTTACGAACGAATACAATGCAGATTTATTACGATTGTCCATTTTTATTATTATTATTATTATTATTACTAATCTATTCATATACCATAGTTACAATCGGAAAACTCCACTAATGTAGTTAATAGTGCTATTAAGGATTATTGATTCCAAGTAAGTAAGTACTAAGTAAGTAAACTCTCATAATTTTCTTCAACTATGAAACAGTAAATAATAGTGTTGTTGTTAAGTGGAATTTGCATAAAATGCAGCTCCATGTTTGTACTGAAGACCAGTACGTTTCCGAATACCATATATGCCATCCCTTTCTCATAAGGTTGCTTCGAATTTATGTAACATAAGATTAGTTTTTTTTCCCCTCTCACTCTATCTAAGTACGAATTTATACTTATAATTACTTATACAGCCTTTTTAAAAATTTGTTTAGAATAACGGAATTACCGTCAAATAACGTTTTATGTAGTCTTTGAAATTTCATACTTGCACAAGTAAACAGTTAGGATGTTGACTTTCCTCAAAATATGTTATGCTTCGAAGAATCTTTTTTTTTTTTTTTTTTTTTTTTTTTGGTTAACTATTAAATTAAGCTAATTTAGTGGATTTTATTTGAGAATATCTGTAAATAAGAATTACTTATTATTTAATAAAAATTATTACAACATTTCCTTGAAGCTGTTACATAAAATTGCACTTAATTTAAAAATTAATTGCATATAGACAATGAATTTCCTAATATTTAAATAAAGTTTTATAATTAATTAAAATAAATTGTTATTTTTCATTTTTACAAAAAAAAAAAAAAAAAAAAAAAAAAAAAACATGTTTAAAGTTTCTATATGTAAAATAATAATAATAATAATAATACGTATGATAAATTGTTTCTACTTTCAGTAAAATTATGAAATACAAACATTTTGAAATTATGAAAATAAATAAATAAATAAATAAATAAATAAATAAATAAATAAATAAAAATAAAATAAATACTTGAACTGCAGCTTAAGACAGTAAACACCATATGAGAAATTACAATTTACAAAGAGAGAATCTTTGTTACGTAACTTACTAGCATGAAGGTCGCTTTGATCTCATTAAACGTAATTGAGCCTTTTCAATAGGTTCTTATTGCTTTCTAAATGAAAACTTCTACTGAAAATACTTAAGTCAATTACGATATAAATCAAACGGGGCATTGGATTAGTAGAGCACATAAATTCGATAACTTGTGAATATTATTATAATATATATATATATATATATATTACAGTATAATTTTATAAATGTTTACCATTATTAAAAAGTTGAGTGATGTTTATATATATAATAATAATAAATATTTTACTAGTTTTACATAATGTTTTACAGTAAAGCAATGGGCAAAAGTGTAAAAAACTCATTGTGATTTTTTTATTTTGAAAATGACTTACAATTCTTTAACATAAAAAACAACAAGTTCAATTCTATACCTTAATATATCATTTATTATTTCAAATATCGAATAAGTCAATTTTACGGTAGGTTTAAGTAAATTAAATCTACATAGAAAATTATTTCTAGTATCATATATAAAGCCTTATTTTGTAATAAAAATTTAAATTTTTATATATGTCGTACCGCTAAGACTGTGTGAAATTATAAACAGTAAATATCTTTATTCCAAAAAATTAGGTAACTTATTTCGTAACTATTTATTTTAATAACATAATTTCAGTTCTGATTTTTTCTGTTCATATCCAATTGTCTTCCTAAAATTTTTAGTTATTTTACAAAAGGTCCTTGAAAATATTTATGGGATATTCTTAATTGCTGACAATTTTAGTCTCAAGATGTAAAATGTGTCATAAAGAAAATGTTAAATTATAACAATTATTTTTTTAACAATGGAACTTATAAAAATATCGAAATGTAGTTTGTTTTATTTTACTTCATTTTATTTATATTTTATTTTAAAGCTCAATACATTGTATAACAGAGAAATACATTACTTCGACTGAAAAAAAAAATTATAATAATAATAAATCTGTAGAAAAGAAAGTTTGTAAAATCATTTTATTTTTTATTAAAATGTAGCGCTTAGTCTTTCTCATTAAACATTCATAGAAAATTCTCGTGAACATTCTTTCATTTCAGGATCGTTAGCCTGAGACAAAAAGCTTTTCTCTGACAGTTTGTCATTTTTCAATTTTCTTCATATTCATAAAGAACACTAGAAACTTTTATTAAGATTTTCTGATAAAGCTTACTCTGTTTTACGCCGTACTTATTTTAAGTTAAGAAAGGGGAAAAAAGTAAAAAATAAAATAAAATTTCTGAAAATCTATAATTTTTAAAGTATGGATAATGTTTCTGAACTTAATTTTTATTAATATAAGATTGAAATTTTAACTTTACACAGTAAAACAAAATGTTTCATACAAAGTTCAGTAATAATATATATTTTTAATAGTTCCACATATAAAAAGTAAAATTCATATTGATAAAATTTTGACAGCATATTTATGCTGTTTTATTCTCAATTTACATTATTTTATATATTTTAATTGTATATTATATTATAAGTATGGATAAAAAATATTTTATTGTTTTCAAATTATATATAAATAATGAATGTTTCGATTTACTGAGCATAAAACATATTGGCATAAAACTAAAATAAATAAGTAATTGTCATTTTTAAAATGATTATTATTAAGGGTTTATGCTCAGCAAATAATATTCCACATGTGTTTAAATGAAAATACTTATAGATTCGTTTAAAAATGCATAATTCAGGACAAATAAATTACAAAACAATTATCAAAAAGAAGATTTCGTTACACAAATATGTATATTTCTCCCACAAATTTATAGATTTTTTGAATAATTCATTATTTTTTGGTACGCATAAATAATTGAAGTTGATTTGATTTATTTACTAGCAGACATTGAGTTCAATTTAGGTGTTCATTGGAATACTGTTTCAAAACGGACAATTAAAAAAAATGTTTTTATTTTTATTTTTCTGATATATATTAATTAAATAGCGATTACATTAAACAGACAGACTATACATAGTATTTACTATAAAGTAATCCCTTATACTTTATTTGATTTGCCATAAAAGGATAGCAATTCCCTCCAAATACATTACTGCAATATGTTATGAAATTTCATTTTGTGTCATAATGAAAAAAAAAAAATAATAATAATAATAATTCATTCGTAAGTGCACGAATGGAATTTCAAAAGTATACTTTATAGCTCCTTTTAGAACCTTGAATACAGAAACAGTAGAATCATCGGAATTTCCACATTTTCCATTCGAATCTGTTATTAAAATTAAAAGTTCACAAAATATTATTCAGACAACTTTCACACGCAACATTCCTTGAAACTTACCAATCTTGATCAAAATTTTCCTGCAACAAATTTATATTAACTTCAAAATACAGAATTTGGATCTCCTAAATTTATTCGTTTTTAAGTTATTCTAAGAGACACAGACAAAGATCAAACGTTAAAAACATAACTTCGGTGTTCAGAAAACCATAAAACGTGTAAATAAAAACAATAAATAAATAAATAAATATTTTGCTTAAAAAGATACATTATATACCATATGGCTATGAGGAATTAATTTTAATTCCTCTGCAGCTTTAATAGATATGATAAAATATTATAGTAAAGAAATTTTACTAACAATAAAAAAGAATGTTATAGCTTAAATGTTGGCAGCACTGTATGTTTTCTGAAGGCTATGCACACACTTCATGGTGCACATAAATATAATACGCAAGGCCTATATTAATACGCAAGTCAACACTCGAAATAAACTTCCCTCAATTTTCAAGTATTGTCGCACTATAATTTAGTTTTTTTGTGTAGCCCTGTAAACGAATCCTGAATGATTTCCATACCATGTACTACATGAATCAAGTTTTTACTCATATCAAAAAATATATATTCGTTTCATTTGATTTAGTTCAGTCTGTAGATGTTAAACTTTACTTACCTGCAATTTCCTCCATAGACGTAATGTATTTGAATTCTCTTGAGTGTCCCTGTACACAAACCATTTGCTTATACTCGACGAAAAGTTTAGTTTAGCCTCCTTATACGATACACGTCACACATAGAATATTAAGTTTGGAAGTTCTGCTATTATTGGTTCTTCAGATATGCAGATAAGAGACAGACACACGCACATCCCTAATCCAAAAACTAAATAAAATCTACGTACTTTTAGAAGATATTACTAATTTAACAGATTAACCTCCAAGCTTCTCATTCCAAACTAGAATTCTCATTGCAAAGTCTTAGCAAAGATATGTTTTCCTCCTTGTGCCCTCTGTCGCGTGGGGTTTAATCCCGGCACACCTGCTAAAAATAAATTATCGCCCTCTGTCGGTTGAGGCTCAATGCCTGGTAATTTTTGTAAACGCTTGTTGAATTGTCAATAAACGTTCGGAGCAGTTCCCTCTGTCTCGGACACTTGTTGCCCGAGACACTGAAGCGCTCAACATCGCTCCAAGAGCGATGAACGGGGACTGTCGCCTGTTCAGACACACGCACAGACGCACAGACATACACACAGACAACCTACTTTCGAAAATCTGACCCAAAACAATACTTTCTCTGCCATATAAATGGGTAACAGAAAATAATAGTTAGTAATAGTTATATATATGAACAAGTTAAATAGTTTCTAATTTTTAAATTCAATTTATTTATTTTTCATGAGCATCTGGCAAAATAAATAAAATTTAATGCAAATAATTTAATTGCGAAATAAATAAAATTTCATTAATTAATAAACACAATAAAAAAAAAATAAAAAAAAAGAGTTTATATGCATAAAAAAATATACATATAATAATAAAAAAAAAAAAAAAAAAAACTTTCTTTTAAATTAAATATATATTTCTCATGTGAATAATTTTAGAAAAAAGAAATATATATATATATATATATATATATAAATAATTATTTTAGAACGATTTTTAATATATATATATATATTTTTTTTAGAATTAATCAGGCACGTTGAAAGCACCATTGTTATAAAAAAGTTATAAATAAATATTAGAAAATAAAATAATCTAATACTCTTTTTTTAATTTCTGTGAAAATTCCCGGCGGTGAAAAGACGGAAACGCTGGAAATAGCGTCAAAGAAAATTAGGAGACTACAATGAGTTAATCACAAATTGTAAACTCCATTTTTAACTTTATTTTTATTAGTTTCTTCTTAAATTTTATTATTTTAACTTTGAAGATTGTGAGGTATATTAGCGTAATGCTACAATTAAAATTTACACTTTAAGAGTAACACATGAATACGAAGGTTTTAGGATTCAGTCGACCAGTAGAGTTAGTTCTCATCCTAAATTAAAATCGTAACTTGTCATATGCTAATAAGTTTGGTAAGTGAGATGGATAAAAGGCGATGTATTTCATAGTGAAGATACAGTTGCAGGAAGATTGCTTTTAGGAGTTAGTTGGAAGTAAGATTGCTTTGGAGAGTTAGTAGCGGATATAGTTGGATGTAAGTCGAGTAGAAAGCGGTGTCAGGGAATCCTCCTGCTATCGAAAGGTTACTGAGCCGCGAGGGTGATTGAAGTTAAATGTAGTAGTGGAAATTATTTGTGGTTAATCATTTGAAGTTAGAATAGTTAGTATGGCTGTCCATCTTAAGTTATAAAGATATTAAATATAAAGTCCAACGCCCGCCTTTTTATTTAAGCTCAAATAAAAGCTCCATTGATTTTATAAACCTGACTTTGTGTTATTTCATAACTTCATTAAGTAATTAAGTATGTTTCAGCTTCAAGTTAAAGTTAAATGAGGATGGCGAAGTCTAATTCTCCACATTGGCGCCCAACTTTGCTCGAATCCCCCCCGAGCAAGTCTTTTTTGATGGCACCACTAGCGTGCTGCAATTTTTTGAGCAGATTGAATATTTTTTCCATTTTCATAAAATCAATGTTAAAAAAAATATTCTTGGTTAGCCTATTCCCTAGAAGGAGAACCGAGACAGTGGCATAGGTTAATCGCCTCCCATTCGCTTGGCTCAAATCCAACCTATGAGGACTTAAAAAGTCGGATTATCAGTCTTTTTGCCACTCGGGATGACAGACTAAGAATGCAACATGACCGTTCCCTCCCCCCTCACGAGCGTCAGTGGGAAGCAGTAATAAAACCAGTGGAAAAAACACCACAAGTTATTCAGTCGCAAGAAGCAAGCTCTAATTATTTAAACCAGCCTAACACTGGAGATGAAAACTGTATTTTTAGTGACAAAAGTCAAACGCAAGTTAAAATAACTATAGTTGCTGAAACCGTTCAACCGAGTGAAAGTGTAAAACCAGTAAATGATGCGGTTAATCCTGGTAAACCGCCTTTAGATGTCAGCTGTGCATCTATACAGCCGACACAGTCAAATACTTCAAATCCGAACGTGAACTTAAATTGTCAAAATAACACGCAGCTCAAAGTAAAAGAAAATAAAATTAAGATAACTGTAGTTGCTGAAACCGTTCAACCGAGTGAAAGTGTAAAATCATTAGATGTTGCGGCTAATCCTTCCACCAATGCCTCAGATTTAAGTTCTAAAACAGTCAAGTCGCCCGATTCGTTTATTTTTACAGAAAATATGGTAAAAGAAAATGCGAACTTCCACTTAAATGGTCAAAATGACACGCCGCCTAAAGTAAACGAAAAAGAGGTTATTTTAACGAATGTAATTTCGAAAGGGCAATTGACCTCTTGTGAGGTTTCAACACCGTCTACCAGCCCTGCATTCGACAGTATGGAGCGATAGCAACCCCCTCCTGGAACTATGAACAGTGAAAAGGCTCCGGGTGTAACACCCCCCCCCCTGAGAGTGACCAGGCATCAGGTTCGAACACTGCTCAGGACAGCAACCTTGCAACGTCTGACCTGCATCTACAAGCAACAACTCCACAGGCCTGTCTGAACCGCATCTCCGATTTTGCTGATATCAAGGAATCAATCTGTCAGGTGCTATGGTTCTATATTTTTTCCATTGTAAACTGTATTTCTATCACAGCAATTATGAAATTTTCGACATGTAGAACTTTCATTTGGACTTTCAGCCATTATCTCAAAGAGATGAACTTTTTAAAATATCACAAGTCAAAATTTAAACTTTTAGCATGAACTTTCAAACGCCTGAAATTTCATGTATTTACATGTCATAATTTTTTTTTCTTTTATATAATATATCCATGTATGTACTTAAATGTTTTCTGTTTTAGCCTTCACCTGCAGTGATTGGTACGATAAAATTATTCCTTACCTTTGTATATAGATTTTCTCTCTAGTTTTTGAAATGATGTATATGTATATACTCTAATGCTTTTTTAATTTCCTAGCCAACGCCGGCATTTTTGAAAAAACTTTTTTTTCAACATTTGTATATATTCATTATCTATATTTCTCTAAATGTCTTATAAATTGTATAACATGAAATTTTATAAGTGTATAAACATTTTTCTCTATAGTTTTGTAAATGATCTATATGTATGTACGTTAATCTTTTTTTTTTCTCAAGCCATCAACAGCAGTTTGGTAAAAACCTTTTTTCAACATTTGTGTATATATA
This sequence comes from Salticus scenicus, assembly GCA_963930645.1. Classification (NCBI taxonomy): domain Eukaryota; kingdom Metazoa; phylum Arthropoda; class Arachnida; order Araneae; family Salticidae; genus Salticus; species Salticus scenicus. Next base: position 117,525,518 of record OZ005652.1, on the reverse strand, counting down.
TTTCTTACATATATTTCTCTCAATGTCTTATAAATTGTATAAAATGAAAATTGATAATTGTATAAAATGAATATTTCTTATTGTAAACTTTTGTATTTTTAACTAAAAGTCTATGTATGTATATATTCGTATGGGGTTAAAGAGAAATTTTTTTAAAGCTATTTTGCATGTAAATTCGCGATTAACAATTAACCTTAATACACTAACAATTTAGTTTTTTCCGTATGCAAATAGCTAGCGGGAATATCGTTTATCTATAAAATTACTGTCATTTATTTATCTACAAACTGTAGTGTACCTTCTTTTTGATTGATACTGTAAAATGAGTTTTTGTATTGTAGAAGTTCTCTGATGATTCCAACCCGAAGTACAGACGTTAAATCTGAAGTCCAATCTGTTTTCTACAAATTCTTACTTTTGATGCTAAAGCCGATATTTTTTTGGAACTGTGCCAGCGTTTCTCTTTTCTGAAGTCAAAGGTGTTTTTTTGGAAGCGTGCCAACAGCGGAATCTATTCAAGATAACTCATACTGGACAACTGAAAAATATTTTTTTTTGCACTCTAAAGCTGTTTTCTGGGTCAAGACTGACCTGCATATGGATAAAGAAATAGCACGTTTTTTGTCAATAAAGAAGATCATTTTAATGTCACAAGTTAATTTGAATACTTAATGATCGCACTTTCTGTTTAAGCGATCCTGTTTCTACTAATTTTTTTTTAAATTCATGAAATTTTTCTCTATTCCATGTAAGGAAAGATGACTGTATTTCCCCGCTGTAAATACGTTGGACTTTAAATAAGTTAACTAAGTTTAGTGCATGGAGTTTCTGCCGTAAATCACCTCAGATGGAGCTTAAAAAAAAGTATTTTTATCATAAATCTTTCCTGAGTGGGCAGTTTTAAGCTCGGCCTTACTTTTTCTCACTATTAGATTTAAAAAAAAAAAAAAAAAAAAAAGCCATTAGTTATTGTTGGGCAGTTTAAATTTAAGTTCCCCCCCTCTTTTTCTAAAATATTATGTAGTTGAATTTTAAACAGCAAGTCACTGCAGCTAAATTTTCTTTGCATAGTATTGCAATAATTTAAAATTTGCACGGGTAAAAACCCGTTGGGGATTTTTACCGCGAATTTTTTTCTTTTGGGGAGGAACTGTGAGGTATATTAGCGTAATGCTACAATTAAAATTCACACTTTAAGAGTAACACATGAATACGAAGGTTTTAGGATTCAGTCGACCAGTAGAGTTAGTTCTCATCCTAAATTAAAATCGTAACTTGTCATATGCTAATAAGTTTGGGAAGTGAGATGGATAAAAAGCGATGTATTTCATAGTGAAGATATAGTAGTAGGAAGATTGCTTTTAGGAGTTAGTTGGAAGGAAGATTGCTTTGGAGAGTTAGTAGCGGATATAGTTGGATGTAAGTCGAGTAGATAGCGGTGTCAGGGAATCCTCCTGCTATCGAAAGGTTACTGAGCCGCGAGGGTGATTGAAGTTAAATGTAGTAGTGGAAATTATTTGTGGTTAATCATTTGAAGTTAGAATAGTTAGTATGGCTGTCCATCTTAAGTTATAAAGATATTAAATATAAAGTCCAACGCCCGCCTTTTTATTTAAGCTCAAATAAAAGCTCCATTGATTTTATAAACCTGACTTTGTGTTATTTCATAACTTCATTAAGTAATTAAGTAAGTTTCAGCTTCAAGTTAAAGTGAAATGTGGGTGGCTAAGTCAAATTCTCCACAAGATTAAAAAAAATATATTTATTCTAAATATATTCATTGTGCTCAAACGGTATACTAAACCACTATCAAAAATGTATTACTTAATCGTAAAGCGTACTCTGCCCGGGAGCTAGTACTCCAGACACCATAACAAAACAAACTGTCAAGACAGCAATACTGCATCAAGAACAGAGTGTTATGGGGAAAAAAATATCAATAGTCAATATGAAGTTAATAACATTACATAAATATTATGTTCTGCTTAAATTCTGAAATTATTTAGGCAGTTGCGTGAGTATTTTTAATTTGTTTCAATTTTCCGTAGAATATCAGACAAAATTCAGATTTATGCATGTTTTTATTTATCAATACGCATATTTTACAATCATGTATGATTGAATAAATTTTATAAATATCTTATTCTCAATGTACGTTTTTATCTATTCAAATCACGATATTCTAGAAGCGTTTTTTTAAAATGCATTTTTAATCATGATAGTCAAAAAAATAAATTAGTAATAATAATAATAATAATTATTATTATTATATATATATGTGTGTGTGTGTGTCGTCTAGTTGCAAATCCGACCAAATCTTTAAATTTTGATTTTTTTTTCAGCTCTATGTAAATGTTTTCACCAACTGCAAACAATAAATCACGCGAAAGATGATCCATCCCTTTGTTACTTGCGTTAAAAATCCCGATGTGCTGCAAAACAGGTCAAAACCGTTTGCTGGGAAGTTTCAATACAGGTCATATTTTTATCTGTCAGATTTAAATTCTGCTCCACCCGACTGAAGCTGCACACTTGTTGATTAGGATAGTGCTATCATGTTTTCTCTCGCCCGTGATATCTTTTTTTTTTTTTTTTTTTGGTGTACCATAGAGTTTTTAATAATTGAATTTCGTGTTTTCTTCGACAATGGAGAAATTTGTGAAAGAAGTATTTTCTAACCAATCAAGGCAGAGGAAAAGTCACCCTACGATGTGGAAAAGGAACAAAGTCAAATTTCGAAGGTACAATCACTTTGTAATAACAAAATATTAATTGGCAACATAATAGCATACTAGTTAGCCTTTTTTTTATATTATAAATTAAATGTTATTAATTAAAAAATCTTACCTTTAATGATTCAGCAGATTTAAGATATGCGTTTATATAGATTGGTTTGCAGTTTAAAGGATTTTTCAATGCATTAAAGAGTAGCTCATGATTAATGTATTTGTATCTGTTTGTGAAAAGTTTTCATAATTTTCTAGAATTATTCATGTTATGATATCACTTATTTTTTATCATTTTTTATTAACTTTTTTTTTCAATTATTTATGAATAAAATTTATTTGTACAAAATATTTTATGTATCTGCAACCCTAAAAATCTAATTTTCACATTAAATTTAGCTAAAATGAAAGTATGGTTTGTTACGAAACCTGCAAACTCCAGAATAAGTTGTAAAGGTGACCAAATTCAAAATAAATATTTCAACAATCCCCTTCCATCTAGGACGACTGCCACTTTATTAAGAGATTCAAAACATACTGTCCTACCGTTTATAAAACTAAACAGATTTTGCTCCTATCTTATTTTTGTTAATTGTGGCAAAAAATCAGCTTCTTCTCAAAAAATAATTTCTTGGAGATCGTAGAATTTGCAACCATACGGCAGAGTATATAAGCATAAATCTTATAAAAAGAAGAAAATATATATATATATATATATATTCTTTTTTCCCCATATAACAAGCTATTATGTTTGTTTAGTTAAAAGTACCTATAAGTCATTATTTAAGTATTTACTTTAAATTAATCTTAATTTCCCCCCAATTGTTTAAAGTGAATTTGAAATAATAAGAACTTTAACGCTGAAGATATGTTATTGAAACTAAAACTTTAATTGTTAAGGAAAAATATGAATATTTTTAATTTTATATTTGAAATCCATATATTTTTAATGACTGACGATTTTCCTTAAGAAATATTTGTGATGTGTTTCCAGAAATACTCGACGAGCTACTGCAAATAAATAAATAAATAAAATAAAATATATAATAAAATAATAATAATAATAATAATAATAATAGTAATAAATTAAATTCGGAAATACTTATTGGAAATTAAACATCTCAGAAATACTGAGATACAAAAAAATATGGAAAATTTACAAAAATAAATAAATATTTATACATATCAGGTTAAAAATAATCAATAAGGAAATTTAATAATGAAATAAATATTACATTTATAGATTTTCGGACATTAAGACAAATTAAAAATAAATAAATAAAATAAAATAAAATAAATCTCTGTGTTCGTGATATAATAGTAGTGTGGTATAGATTAAGAAATACGTAGAAAAATTATTATTTATTAATGCAACTTATTTACATATATACATAGTTAGATAAGTAGATAGATAGATAGATACATACATACACACGCAAATATATATATCTTTGCATGTGTTTAATGTCTAACCACGTGGAAGAATGCATGTAAGATATAATCACTTTCCTTGACTATTTGAAATAAAAAGATTCGTTTACAATATACAATTATTAGTTATTTAATCTGTAAAAAATCTGTTGAATTTGTAAAAGACATATGTTATATATATATTAGTTCAACCTTTTTCGATTTTAACACCTTCATATTTTAAAATTAAATAACACAGGTCCAAAAAAACGTGTCGCAAAATTTCGTTTGATAATTTTAGCTGATATATCTGTTTTTTGAGTGTGCTGAAACCGAAAATGAAGCCAGCTTTTCTGTATCATTTACCGATTTTTTTTTTTTTTTTTTAATACGACTACCGACCAATTTTTACATTTTCGGTAGTTTCTTGTATGTTTCTATGATTAGGTATAGTTAATAATTAAATCATAATTTAAAGGTACCATGTAATTGATGGAAGATTTGTGGAAGGAATTGTGTCGGTAGACACCCTGTAATAACGAAAGTCTATACGTGATACAGAAAAAAACGACTTCCGGTTCGGTATTAGCACTACCAAAATTATGAAGATCATACAAAATTATCTAATCAAAATGTTAGATGTAGACCTGTGTAATATATCAATTTCAATTTATAAAATGAATGCATTTCTAGATTTAATGACGTTTCCCATCATTAATACGTCCATGATTTCCTAGATATAGCATTAATTATATTTAAATTATGTGAATAATCTTTAAATAATAATTTTTATATGGTATGTAATTGTTTCGTTTTATTCTATAAATCTACATCATTTCCTTTATAATAGATTAATACATCAAGTTCACGATATATCAATTGACTATTTATTCAAATGGAAATTTGTAAAACTGCCAGCTTCAAAGATTTACCAGATTAATCGGTAATAAAACAGTTATGGATAAATATGTTTAAACTTTTAGAATAATATAATGTTACGAAATGTAACATGACTCTAAAATTTGTAATTTGAAACTTTCCATTTACATCTGATTTAAAACTCGTAATGCTCTCTTTCAAATGTTAGAGAAAATTAAAGTACATGTAATCTATATCACTGTTGGTAGTAATATTACACGATGATACTTAATATTCTGAATTGTGTTATTAAGTATGGTATATATTTGAATGTTAATAATTCAAACTATAATTACATTTTGAAATGCTTGAAATGTTTGAAATGGCGATATTATTAAATATGAATTTTAAATTTTTCATGCACCAAACTAATTAAACAGAAAACAGTTATAAATTGACAGAATTTTACTTAAACAAAATACTATAACTTAATTAGAAAGTGGGTTCTATAAAATTATTTGCATTGAAGTTACTTCGATTAATCAAAATTTGCATTACTTTGAAATTTCAAAAATTAGTATTTTATTTAAAAATATTACTATTAATATTTCTGCATAAAGTAAATTTATGTTTATATTATACGCAGCATTATACATGAAGAATATTTAATATAATTTATTGTGAGGTTAAAGTCATACACATAAAAACATAAATGAATGTAGTTCGCAAAATATTAGCAATAACCCTAAAACCAGCAGGATTCACTATTGCTTCCAATTAATGGTCCTAAAGTCGCTGTTTTAACCTTTCTAAAGATATCTTTGCTAATTTATCTACGTGTTATATACAATCGGTTAACCAAGAAGCTTTTTATATATTGAAAATTATATATATATATACCTTCATTATGTTTCATGTCTGATGTTGGTAATTCTTGGGGTGAGGGGAGGGGTAAAAATAAAATACATTCGAAAAATATCGATCAAAAATCACTTTTTTCAAAAGTGTAATATAACACACTATCTTTCTATTGAATTTCACAGTCGCAGCAGGCATTTCTCAAGACGTTGCACTAATGTTTATAAGACATGACGATAGAAACTCGCTCCATAGTCCTGAAATCAGTTTAAAACTAATAGCATACGATTAAACAAACACCAACAACAGGTATCCATAACTCATGTGTAATGTACACGGCATTTAATCTTTTATTGCTTAGAATAATTCATTCTATTCAGCGTAAAATATTTTATGTGTTCACCTTCCTTAGACTTTCCTCATCGGTTAAGTCTATGCGACCATCTTTAAACTGTAGACACCGTTTCACAATGGATGAATATGATATTACATAAGGGTTAAACACTGAAAGGATTATTCACGTTGAAATTACATGCTGGTACAACGTTTTCACTAGAAAAACGGGCTGTTCAGCTTACTTCAAAGTTGGAACAACTTTCTAGCTGACGCACCATTTTTTTTTCTGGTAGTATGTAGTAGCAGCTGCAACTATGCGAATGAAATTGTTGCCTACGGTACACGTGCATTTCAGCTTTCTGCTGCGCAATCTTCACTCTTCTTTCCCAGTACTATCATCAATAAAGAAACAATACTATCTTGAGTTTTGAGTGTCCTAAACACTTACATAAAAAATTATACATATATATATATATATATATCTTGTTAAACAAGCATTTATATTAAATTTCCGTTTTACGTACTTTTTTTCGTCATTTACATTAGTTTTGTGAGTTACTGCTTTGTTTGCTACACTTTTATTAACTTAATCGCCGACAGATGCTGGTAGTACAATTTCGACAAAAAACATTTTTTGAAAAAAAAAAAAAAAAAAAAAAAAAAAAAAAAAAAATGTTTTTTTTCTATTTATGGTGTTCATATTTTTATTTATTTATTTATTACAAATTTGTTTTATTTCGCGTGAAACGTAATAATATAAATCTTGGAATGTGGGGTAAGAGAAAGAATTAGATTGTCACATCAGAATATAATTTTTTTGTATATTTCTAAAAAGAATTAGTATGCCGCATATATAAAAGATATAATTTTTTATTGGGAAGAAAAATATTTTATTTTTAACTATCACATGTAATTTAGAATCTATCATCCGTAGTAAGACTATCTGCCATTCAATCATGCTGATTTATATAACAGGAACAAAATAAATAAAAATAAATAAATATAAATAAATAAATAAATAAATGAAAAGTAAAAAAATATGGGGGGTGGGGGGGGGTGGGGGAAAAAGCAATTAATACTCAAACTACTAAAAATAAATTGAAAATTGACATAAAATGGAATTTTAAATTGTGCTTAAAAGTATAAAACAATTCTTTCACCAGACAACATAAACGAATTTAATAATCATATCCTTTGAAACCGGCGCAAATTTATGCAATACTTGACGTTTTCTTACAAATTTGATAAGAGACTATTAACGGTAGGTAGTACCTTTAGTAGTCGCATATTAGTCTATTCGCCACCTAGCACTTATAAATTCCTTCTACGGATCACCTCTTAAAGATAAAGCGGGAAAACTCTTCGTAACTGACTTTTGGTTGATTCCTCAAACGTAGTATGTTTTAAAATTAGTCTTACAATTTTTTTTAACATTTAATAACATTTTACTTCTGAACACGATCTATTTGACAGTGACGTGACCAGCAACGTTGGTCGCCACCTTTCCTTTTTTCTTTTTTTTTTTTTTTTTTTTCTTTTTAGGCAGATCAGAGTTTTGCGGGAAAAACATTAGGTATAGTTTATCATTTCAAAAAAAAAAAAAAAAAAAAAAAAAAAAAAAGTCGTATTCGCTTTTGAATAACTTTCAAAGTTTTCGAAGTAAAACATTATAAATAAATATACTTCTAACCAGTCGTAGAAGATATATTTTAAAACTGGTCCGATTTTAGACGCATACTAATTTTCAGAAATTAAAGATTGAAATATACATAATATGTTTCCTTTTGTAATACGCTTTACAGAATTTCCGTAGGAAATTGTTAAATTGAATTTGCGAAGGAGTCGAACTGTTTTATAGTCTCCGCGCTGATTTATAACGGCATTCTGAGATGAGATTTTACAGGATAAACATCATCTTTGGCGAAATTTAGTAGATAATTATATATTTAAGAAAGTATGAAATGTAGCACTTTTAGGAAAGTGTGTAGCAAAATGTTGAAAATAAATAGATGCAAAGTGATTCTCCAGTGTGTAAAAGCCATGTTAAAAACATACTAGAGAGCCAGTTAAATTCCTCGCGAGTGCAGATCTAGTACAGATCTAATAAGATTCTAATTATAAAATTGAATTCTAATAAGATCATTGCAGTTTAACACACTTGTGTGTTATTTTGTCAAGTTCAAGGCAATGTACTGCAGTTCCGTCATTTGCAGATTATTGGTAATAATAAGACATTTATTATGGTACACTAGCAGGCTTCGCCCGCCTCACTGGGCACTATATTTAAAGGATTTTTTTTTAATTAAATATTTAAACGTTTAAATAAATATATTTCGATTGGCGACTATTTTCTTCACAGTTTTAGTATGAAATCTCATTGACAATATCAAACATTTTTTGAACTTCTCGAATCTGTGGAACAAAACTATTATTAAAACGAATATTCTCGAAAACAGTCAAATATAAATGTTAATTCTTTGAAAATTCTGGAAACAGTTGAAGCTGTTACTCGTACAATAAAAGTCACTATTCGATGAATGGTCGAGTGAGAGAACGCACGTAAATCGTTTTCGCAGCAATCACTATAACGCACTTATGTACGTTTCACGCACATAAAAAAAAAATAATAATAACCACTGTTCAGCACTACATTGCAGTGCATGAATCTCAGAACACACGAAACTTGGTTCTGCGGCAATCACTATCACGCATGTTAAAACCAAAAAACATCACTGTACACACCCACCTCGCCATGCATGAATCTGAAAACGCACGAAACTCGGTTCCGTGGCAATCACCGTCAAGCATGTTAAAAACAAAAAACATCACTGGTCACCCCTACCTCAAATCAATGAAAATCAAATAAACCAATCAAATCACTCGTAATTCCTCATAACGTAGCTCTAGTTCAACGTAAAATACACTCAAATCAATTGAAATCAAATAAACCTATCAAACCTCTTTTAATTCATCATAACGTAGCTGTAGTTCAATGTAAAATACACTCAAATCAATGAAAATGAAATAAACCAATCGATTTTCTCCTAAGATTCTCCATTCGGCGTCATTATAGAAATGGGAAGTTTTACTTTCATATTTTTATTAATAAAAGAAAACTAATCAAAAATTCGAAAATCTGACTTCAATGTGCACAATGACCCTTCGGAGGGCACCTTTGTGTTATATCACGTGACTGTCCGAGCTACCGTTTTCGAGAACAGTTAAATATACATATATATATATATATATATATATATATATACAAATACTGCTTACTTAATAGTATAAGATTCAAGTACATATTGAGGTTACTCGTTGTATAAACAATTCATTTCAACTAAACAGTCGACGGCGAAAAAATATGCATTATATAGCGTAACATATATCCAGAATTTCTAGACAATCTCGTGCAATATCCGATTTAGAACTTCGATAATTAATATATCATTAATAAGGATTTGCTCGCCAAAGTCGATAAAAAATTTGTAAGGGGCGATACACTAGACAACATGGCGCCATATTCATCACTAAGGTTTTTTTTGCCCTAGTGAAGCTTTTTAGCGGGTAAAAAAAAAAAAGAATCGCAGCAGAAACGCGAAATATTAACATTCTATAAACTGACCCAGCCTCTTTAGAATGAAATACGTAATTATATATATATATATATCATTTATGAATTCGTAATTTTTTTTTTTTTTTTTTTTTTATGAATGTTGGTTAGCCTCTGAGCTTCTTTATACAATTATACTCTTAAAAAAAAAAAAAAAAAAAAAAAAAAAAAAAAACAGAAAGTTACAGTTATAGCACAAGGGAACTTCATATTTTATACAGATAAATTTTTCTTATTTTTTTTTTTTATACATATACCAACACTTGATTATTAATAGAAATTAACTTATTTTTTCTTTTTTTCCGAAAATCACAGTGAGGAAATTATTGTAACCATGTCAAAAATCCGAATTTGAGATTTTGATTTTCTACGCGTTTTGAGATCCCCTGAGTTCATGTTTACTATTTTTACGATGATGAATGTGTGAAGACGATAGCGTTCAATTCGATTGAGCTGAAAATTGGTACGTATGTTATAGGTCACCAGAGCAGCATATTGAGTTTGGAGAATCTAGCGCTTATAGTTGATTTACAGGGACAGAAAGAAAAATTCTATATCATCATGGTCTATAATCCCAAATTTTTTACGTTGCCTATTTCCATTGTATATTGTTTAGTTGCCATGTGGAAAGTGGATATTTTCAGATCTACTGTTACAGTACACGAATCTAATTGCAAAGATATTTTAAGTAAGTACCTTATTTTCTGGTGTATAAGGCAACATTTAAATACCCAAAAATATCTCAAAGGTCCGAGGTCGTTTTGTAAACACAATATAAAAACAGACGACTTTTATCCGTCCCGTCATCACGCGAACAGATATTATCAGCATTTCATCTAGGAATTACAAAATTACGACCAACTATAGCTGTCTAATGCAGAGTAAGGTACCCTAAAATGATCTTAGTGGGTTAAACGATCCACGTGTTTTCTTCCAGACAGATGGCAATATCTACAGTTTAATATATAAATTAGTTGTACCAAGTCTAAAAGAAGCAATGGCGGTATTCAAGCGATCAAAATATAACGCGTCTGAATAGAATTATTTGAAAAGGTGGGTTTAATAACATCTGCCATAACTTGAGCATTAACTTTCCTATTTATTTAGATATAGAATCTTTCATGTACAAAAATATGACCTGGTTAACTTATTTTATATCATTATTAATTACTATAATTAATTTTATATCCTTTATTTTTCTGATATTTTCTTTTTACACTTATTTTTAAATGGACGTCTAAATGACCTTCATTTTGGCATTTGGTGAAGGTAAAATGATCCTTTGGACACTTTTTTTCAAAAATCAATTGTTTTGCTACTCAATTTGGGTTTAAAACATTATTAAAATATGTTTATAATGCAAAATATAGAGTAAAACATACTAGCAAATGATATATTTTTTTTAAACATTTATGTTATTTTACAACGTTTTGGGCTCATTCCCCTACATAATTCTTACGTGTTATTGGTTTGGTGAATGTTTATTATATATATATCTATATATCTATATATATAATTTATTAAAAATTTATTTCTAAATATTTTTTAGCCACTCATTGTTATGTTAAACAAAAGCATATATCTGCAATGTGTCCACAAATTTTGTTATTAATGTATTTCGAATATTGCATCAAAATGATCTAAATAAATAAAAAAATAAATAAAAAAATAAAAAAAAAAAAAAAAAAAAAAAAAACTTGTAAATAACATTGAATTTTTAAGTATTAACTAATAGTTTAACTAGAAATTTTAAAATATTTTTATATTAATTAGTATTATTTTTGGTAATTTATTGAAATATCAATTTTAAATTAGTATTTAACTAGTTATACATTAGGAAAAACATATATATATATATATTCAGCTATAAATTGTTGGACGCATAAAAAAATAATCTAACTGACATTACTAGATAACTTTCATGCTGTGCGCATGTGTTTGCTTTTCATCGTTTCTATCTCAAATCTAATAAGTTACAATATGTAGTACACATTAGAAAAAAAAAAAAATTGAATATCTAATATTTACCTTCTAGAAGACGTTACTGTTTCCTAAGTATCTCATATATTGCATTATAAATTTTATGCACATTATTTCCAAGGAGAGATTTCACGCTTGAATAACTTTTTTAAAAAACTTTCCTTTTTAATGGTTCGGTGAATTTAATAAATTTTAAAAGTCAATATTTCAAGAAGTTTATGTAACTGAAACTACATTTACCGTATAATATAAATTTTATGCTTCAAATAATTAAATAATTTTATTTCGCAAAATTCCAAAAGTAATTTAGCTAAAGCAAACAAAATTTAGTTTCAGTGTTAAAAGATTGGCGCAGTAGAAAATTTTAATATATGTACTTAAACAAAAGTTTCACAGTATTTCTTTATTATTACTATTATTATTATCATTAATTATTTTTTTTAGAAATCAATTTCTATATTTAATAATTTAGTAAAAAATTAAAAATAGTTCATTAAGGAAGCGAGACCCTGAAGTTATTTTTCTATCTGTTTACATTCCATACTGCTTTAGCTATATTTATATAAATTGGTACTCACTGACAAAAGGACTGATTTATCACGTCTTAGCTGAATTTACTGATGCCACTGACTTCGAATACCGTCAGATCATAGAACATATGAAATAGCTAAGTTGTGAGACCTCGTTTATGATATTTTGCGGCAATTCCTCTTGGGTGGACGGAGGCAGAAAATTGTTTTACTCCAGTCCCTTAACATTTCAATCAATGTGTGTAGAACCTGAAAACTTTGCACAGTATTTTATAGCAGCTGTCCCTGATTTTCGAAATTAAAATTTGAAGTTGTGAATATATATATATATATATATATATAAAGAAAGAAAGAAAAAAAAAGAGTTTTAGACATGACATATCTATGTCATTTACTCTTGTTTGAAACGAATATCTGAATCATTTCTTTTGACATAAAAAATTCTCATATTTCTAGTGATGTGAATACATGTATTTCATATATAATTACGATTTAAAGTGAAATATATAACTCTTCTATATTTTCAAAACTGGCTCGTTTCGATTCAAAGAATAACAAATGTTAATCCGTAAATATAATACAGTGCTTGAAAAGTATTGAGGCAAGCAAAAAACGTCATTATTTTCGTCACTGCTCATTTGAATTATATTCAGATTTAAACATAATGCAGAAAATACCAGTTTTATTATACATATAAAAATATTACGATAAACTTAGTTACGGTTTAATTAAAACTTATTTTTTGTTTTTGTATAATATTAAAACTGGGAAAAAATAGAAAGGTCAAGCACACTTTTAAACGTCTTTCATTTCATATGTTATTTTTGGTATTTTACTATTGTTTGCGGATCTTCTCTAGCAAATCTAAGAAATCACAGAGATGAAACAGATGGGTGTTCCAATATTCATGAAAAATAGAAAATGTAGGAAATTACACCCCGTTGTACTGGGTAAAATTCTATGTGTTGAAGAATGCAGTTTAAATTCTCCGGAAACAGATAAAGAATAAACAAACTTAAATCTGTAGTTCATAAAAAAAAAAAAAAAAGAGTGGGAATTACGCTTGATGGAAAGCCACGAGGCGTCCTTATTCGTTGATTCCTCGACAAGAAAGAGCTGTTTTCAGATAAGTAACTTAAACAATAACTTTTTCTTCTCAAATGGTAATTTATGTGAAACTCTCTTGCATCAGCTGAACTATACGCAATGTTCAATAAAAAAAAGAAAAATAAATAAATAAAACAATCGTGAAATAAAGTAAAATGAAACGTCGATAAACTCTAATTAAGAGACGAAGATTTGAAGCTTTCTTGCATCAGCGGAACAATAGAGAATGATCAAAACCCGAATGCTAAATAAAGTGAAATGAAACGTCGAAAATCTCTAATTAAGAGATATAAAATGGGGAACCTACAATTTATAAAGAAATATGTTGTTTGAGGGATAAGCTACAAAATGTTGTTTCGTTCGGACAGAAAAAAAAAAAAAAAAAAAAGCTTTTACGATAGGTTGCATGGTTTAGATACTACTGTCATTATATTTAAAGTGGACCATCCTTTCTTTTTTTTTTTTTATCGTCAGTTTTTTGGTAGCTGTGTGATGAATTTTTGCTGGGACAGATTCGCAGCTAACGAAACAACATGAATCGGAACATCCAACAAATTCGAAAGTCTATCAAGATTCCATGCAAAATATATATTTAATCTTCACAAAATCCTGAATCCTAGCTAACTATGACCAACTGCTTGAGTAGTAGTTAAGAAGCCTTGATCTGAATCCAACATGAATTTTCTGGGATATTTTAGTGCATGGCGCGTATGGAAATGGTAAAATGACCATAAAGCACTAAAAAAAAATAAAAAAAAGACACTTGGAATATATATATATATATATCTATGTTAACCTTGAGAATGATTAGATTTAGTAAAAAGAAGAGGATGATTTTAGAATAGAAGGCTGTATATGATAAATATATAAAACTGATTTTCAGAATTTAAAATAATATATGTCATAGATTCATTTTTTTAAAGAACCAAAAGAAGAAATTGACAAGGAGAAACGGATAAAATTAATCACATCCTGACGGATTAGTAACACTGTTTTACTGATGGTGTCGTGATAAATAAATTTTACTCTGGTAGTGATCACAGGCTGATACGTTGAATGGTAAATTTACAGTTTTCCTTGAAAAGACAGAAACTTGTTTAAATTGAGAAAATTCTACCGCATCTTCTAAAAGATTAAAAAAAAAAAAAAACTACTCGATCTTTTGCTAAAAAACAGATTTCAGCTCTTAGATACTGAAGACTTTAAAAAATAAGCAATAAGATAAATAAATAAATAAAAATAAATAAAAATATCTGCTTTTTTGGCAGAAGTTAAACTATTAAGAAAATTCTGAAGAGACAAGACAGTTTATACAAAATGAACAAAAGTAAATAATAAAAAGGAAAATATTATTGCAAAGATTGCATTTTAAGATCTATGTAAAAGTATGTAGAATACATTGCTGAAGATACCGAGAAATTTAATTGTAATATGATCCAACGAGCAATTAAAAAAAAAAAAAAAAAAAAAAAAAAAAAAAAAAGATTTGAAGATAGCATAAAGAAATGTGAGAACATAAAGAGATTAAAGAACGTAAAACAAATTTCAAAAACCGTTATATACGTTCGAAAATTGTACAGCATGCCATAGAAACTGACCATTTACCTGATTTTGACAGTACTAAAATAATCATATCTAATTGTTTAAATTATCACTCAAGAATTTTCCTGGAGGGCTGGTACACAAATCAGCATTTTTCGCCCCTAATGAAGCATGCGCAGTTCCTAATGAATATGTTGTACTCACTTAATGAAAGTCTTTTGTTCATCTCAGCATTTACATTTGATGTTTTTTACTGATATGGAGCCTGTAAAAGGCTCGAAACGTTTACATTTGTGTTTTATGTTTTTAATATTTTAGAATGTATATTTTTAGTGTATATTATCTGTCTCAGTTTTTAATGTGATTAAAATTTAATTTAACTACGAGACGTAATGTTTTTAAATATTTTAAAAGAAATTTTATGTTTGGTTAAAAAAAGAAAAAAAAAAAAAAAAAAAAAAACTAGTTTTAATACAAAAAGTATAAATAAGCAAAATCAACAGCAAATTCTAAAAGAAGCAGAAAAATTTATTTTGGAATTGAACAGTTCATCAAAACAATTCAGTGGTTCACCTACCCCATCAAATAGAAAGAACGCTATACCAACGATATGTAAGGAAGAAATTCCTATGGCAATAAAAGTAATGGAATTGGGGAAAGCTTAATGAGATGACAAAATGACAAATTGAGAAGATAATAAAAAATAAACTGGAAATGACGCAATAAAATTTGGTAGCAAAGTGTTCAAACCATTATGTGATCTTCCAAAGAACCAAAAAAGTGCTATCTTAATATAACATTCGAAGGAAAAAAAAATTAAAATATTGTAAAATATGAGTCAATCAGCCTGCTTTCAAACTTATATGAAATTCTGATGAAAGTTTTGACAAATCGCTTACAAAAACAATTAGATTCAGCACAACTTGAAGAGAAAACAAGATTTCGAAGTAGTTTCAGTACATCGACCATATTCATACAGTTAGAGAAATTACTCGAAGACATTATGAATACGAACTTCCTCTTTGTGTGGTTTCTGTGGATTTTGAAAACACTTTAGACTTTCTATCATTACTAGCAGTTATGGATGCATTACGTAATGCAATTATTAGTTAAGTATGTATACACCTTATTTTAAACATTTGTAAAGAAAAACAGCGAAATAAAAAGTGCGCAAAACGAATGCACGCAACAGAGGCGGAAACGGCTATGCAAATTATCTTAGATCAAGATATTTTAAGCATATTTAAAAGCTTCTAACAAATAAAACAAATAAATATTATTTAATGTTTAATTATTAAAAAAAATATATTTTCTATAGATTTCTCTTTTTAATATTGTTCAAAGTTTTTGAAAATTTACATGATGTAAAAGAAATATGTAATGCATAGTAAGCGAATACAAACTTTTCTAACCAATTTGTCGACATGGATTGTTTTGAATATATATATATATATATATGTGATTCACGAGTTCGAAACATTATAATGCAATCTAATATTTTCATAAAACGTATTATTTAGGTGTGCTTAAGTAAATGTCATACATATTCAACAGTGTTCAGATGCTTTTCTGTTTTATGTTTAGTAAATCTCACAAATTTACATCACCTTCATTAACGAGTATTCTGATTTTGCAAATAAATCTTAAGATGTACTGCATAATCATTTTTAGCACATGAAAACTGCATATAAATGCTTGAAATAAATGAAACGTATAATAATAGAGTCCTCCATCCTACGGTGGATTGATAAAATTTAAAATCATGATAATGATGTGGTATATGAATGTATATATATATATATATATATATATATATATATATATATATACTTTATTATATAATAGTTTTGTGTGTCTATTGATTTTTTAATTTGAAGAAAAAATATTCATAAATTTGGGGAAAAAAATAACAAATTAGGATTTTTTTCTTCTTTTTTATAGAGTATTTTGGAAATATACATTCTGTTTCCTATGGAATAAATGAAATTATTATTATTATTATTATTATTATTATTATTTTTTTTTTTTTTTTTACAGTAAAGAAAAAAAATAATGCATACCTTCGAATAATACACACACACACACACACACACACACACACATATATATACATGTGTGTGTGTGTGTGTGTGTGTGTGTGATATTATTTACTTAGGTGTACGAAACACTTTAGTAATTCCATAAGCATTATAGAAAGAACTAAAAATTACTGAATAAGTTTGTAAGGTTGAGAAAATAGAAGGTTAAAACTTGAGCTGTATCCAGCGTCTCCGTCGACGCAATACATGGGTGATTAGGAAGGTCGACGCAAACGGTCAGCGAAGTTTCAGATGAAGTCAGAATGTTTTTGCACCAGCATAGGGCTGCAACGGAGAAAGTAACTTACGGAGTGTGAGGTGGATACGAATAGATTTTGAATTTTTGCTAAGTGAAGTGATTGGAGGCGGTTAAGGATAAATATCGAGGTAATTTTGTAGAGTTTGTGGTGTTTATGAGGATAGATCTTTATGCTTGCTCTAAGTTATTCGATAGTGGAGTTCTCTAAATTCGGCGAGTATTACGGTGTGTAGATAGAGTGGAATTTGCGTGAAAGGGGTTGCCTGACAAGGGAATACTGCCGATAACCCTTAAGCGAGCATAGTTCAGCGAGGATCCACTATTTTTGCTGGGTGAGACTTAAGTTTTACATTTCTCTAAATTGTTCATTTAGTTAATTATTTGATTGAGTTCGGAAAAGTAATCCACCCTGATATTAAGTTTAATTAGAAGTCTTATTTATAATTTATATTCAAGTCGCGTTTTCTTCAAATATCTATTTAGTTATCTAATTAATAAATTAATTAAGATGGAGTCTGCAACCACGCAAACCCCACAAGTTCATAAGATAAATATGCTGATTAATAAAACTCTAATTAAAAATTAAATTTGAATTTAAATAGGTAGTTTCTATAACACCTTTTATGTTTCTATGATAATTAAACATAAATATGCTTATATCTTATGTACAATGCATGTATTGCGCATGCACAGGATAAGATATTCTTTATCTTATTTTCGTCAATAAATAATAACAAATGAGTTAATTATCCTTTAAAATACACATATTACTAAAAATAAATAAAGAGTTTAGAAATTAAGAGAATATTTAAACATAGATTCTTTAAATAGGAAATTTCATATATTAAAATGTATAAAAATGTAATTATAATACAAATTTTCAGTTTATTATTTTTATTATTATTGAATTTTTTATGGCATAAAAAGGATATAAAACTACAAGTATTCTTCATTTATTGAATTATCTATATCAAATTACAGTATTTAATTTAATTTTATTTTTTTTTCCAAAATAAAGCATATCTTTCAAAGTAAATGTCTATTATTTATTCTATGATTATGCGACACTAACATCTGTACCTTATATATCTGTAATTTCTGGAGATATATCCGCATTCTATAATTTTTCGCTTTCTCACACATCCTTTGTAAATAAGACAAGTAGAAAATTCTGTGTAGTAAGAGAACAAAAGTACTCCCCAAACCACTGTAAAATAAAAAGGATTAATTCCTCGTTATTTTCGACAACATTTTTTACTTAATCCGCAATCATTATGTTTAACGGAAAAGCTTAAAATGGCCTTTTTATTTTACATTTTATATGTATTGCTTTATAAAACACTTTTTAAATTATGAATTTGACGTACATTGAAATATCAAAGTTTAAATGTCTTTATTTCTATACAAAAACAATATATAACAATCACATTATATATTTTTTCCATAAGTCCAATGATTCATTGTCGTAAATATCATTATTCACAATATTTATAACAGCGTTTACGGATTCAGTCAATTATATACACATACATGATTTGTTAAAACTGTTTTAAAGCTCTTTATTTATTAGTGTTTATATAATTATAGTTTTAATATTTTGTAAATACTTTCTTAAAATTTACATTGCCTAAAATAAATAAGAGTTACACACATATATATATATCAATTTGTAACTTTATATAAACCGGCAAAATTTTGACAGTGCTAAAAAAGTAATGTGAGTGTATATATATATATATTTATGTATATAAATGTGTGTGTGTGTATACATATTCTATTAGTGTTCAATATGTATTTTTTATCATACAGTTTAATAAAACATAATAGATTTTCTTGAAATCTTGCATAGTGTTATCATTCTGGAATTGCTGTAAAACATAGATCCATTATCAAAATGATAATAAGATGCTCGTGTACTTACTTCTCTGTTTAATTACGCATATATTATCGTATGAACTTCTCAATTGTTTCAGAAAAACATTGAGAATATTGAGATTATTATTTTACATATAAATAGGTATGTTCTCCGTACAATTAACAGCCGACAGACAAAAAAAAATGTTGAATATTTCAAGCATTATTTTCTCAGCTTATTTGTATGTCTGTGTTTTTGCAGATACTAAGCGAACGGAGAGATTCCATTGCGAATCTTTTATTAGACCACTGATTTAATCAAAATTATTTTTAGCTATGTTTATTTATTTTATATCATTTTTCATGCCACATTGCATTGATAATTTCAATGCAGTTATCTGGTGGAATTTTAGATTTAAAATCAACTTAGACAACATCTGAAAGCTGGCAATCTTCTATCTTCTAAAGAATATTAGATTAAATCGAATTAGACATGTGTTAAAAATTGATTCGAATTAATAGTCATGAGTTCACAATCCAAAATTTTATTTCTGTTAAAAGTTTAAAATTTATTTACAGTTTTTTTTTTTTTTTTTTCAAATTATTTAAAAAGTGAACATTTTAGGCTAAACAGCATTAATATATTAAAATTTTCAAGCTGTATAGCTTCATTTCCTTTTTTAGACGACATACCTGCACTCAAAGCTGGTAGACGTAAGGTGCCGGGTTTGATCCCAGGTCGCGTTCTTCGTCCTTGCCGTTCGGAATTTTTCGTGTTTTTGACCGAAACTTTCGTGAATACGGACGAGAACCCCTTAGAAAGATTCCCCCAGGGCTTTGTCGTAGTGCACTGTGAAAAATTGGTTCATAAAAATAAGTATATATTGTCTCAGAATAGCCCCGGAGCAATTTATACTTAAATTTGAAAAACCATGTACTCATTTTTGAGTATATTGACATGCTGTATACTTTTTTTTAAATCTCACATTTTCAATCGACTTTGACTAAAATTACTCTAAAAAGTAAATAAATAAATAAAAATACTAAAAGAAAAAAAAAAATGCGTTAACAGTCAAAATACCTTTTAAATATGTTAATTGATTTTGGTGTTTCTTTAAGAAATTAGACTTTAAAGAGAGAAAAACACTTTTGTAAGCATTGTATTAAATAAATAAACTAATATATAAACGTAAATTACGAAGTTCATAGTTAATTTATACCTTGTCTGAATCCAAAGGATAAACCAGTTGTTTTAACTAAAACAATTATGTCTGTCCATTTTTAGTTGTTTATTATTTACCCCCCCTTTTTTAACTTGTTTATTTGTTTTTGAACATCATATATTTTATGTACAACTAATTCTAAGATAGTTTGCTCTTTATTTTCAGTAATCACTTAAAAAACAAAATTCTATATTTATCAGACAAAATATAAGAGACAGGCACACTTTATTTTAAAATAACCAAAATTACTTTAAAACATTGTTTTGCCATATTTATTGTTTTGCTAATTAATTCGTGAAATTTTCTTATGATTATTTCACACATAACATATTAATAAATTAGTAATAAACCGAACATCATGCTTTTATAAACGCATCTAAATTATTATTAGATTATTTTGAAATTAATTTAAAATTTTCAAGATTTTTTATTATTATTACTTTATTATTATTATTATTATTTTAATAGAGGTGTGAAACCGACAAAGAGTTCCTATATACCAAGTTTTCTTTCAGCGTTAGCCGTTTAATGACGCATACAATTAATTCTATGCACAGTACAAATATGATAATTTAATATTATATGTTACACATGTCTATTAACCTTATTTTCTCGAAAAAACAGCATGTCTTTCAAAATTTAGCCACAACTACCTGTTATTTCGACTATGCATGACAGAAAAAGACGGACATAACGCTTAAAGGTTAAAATTCTGGTGGTTACGTAGCGTCTTTAAAATGAATATCTATCAATCTATCTATCTATATCCATCTATATCTATATCTACATATTTATATATTATTTCAGTTTCTTTATTGGTGAAAAACTAGAAAAATAATACTTGCAAAGGAAAAGTGTCTCTAATTTTGTATAAAATGTTTGTATTACAAAATGTGATTTCATCTTCAATGAACAACAGGCACAATAGTGAGGATCGTCATTTTCTTGGTGCCGCCATCTTTCGATGCTCTCTTCTCTGCAGAGTCTTCAATTTGAGTTCCGAAAGGATTACAACCTTTTTTTTTTTTTTTTTTTTTTTTTTTTTTGAGTTAGTTTATTAAGGCGTGTCCATTTTACTTCTGAATGCGTTTTATAATGTTTTTATTATACATTCTTGCTATTACTATCGGATATGGCTAAATGATGCTAATTTATTTAATTTATCGTGAAAAAATTTACAGATTTCTCGAAAAAAATTGCGTTACACTTCGTTTTTAATATACATTTTTCTGTTCTCAGAGTGCAGTAAATTTTTTAACCTCATTTAACAAATTTGAAAACTACCACTTCAGTGTTGTGAATAATAAAAAAAAATAAATCTCCATGTTGAATTTATTTTACTGCTTGGGTCACTTTCACAAAACAGTTACGTATCGAGTCATGTTGAAAGCCGACAAACATTTTTTTTTGGTTCTGAAACTCCGCAAGAAAGGCATCTATCGTAATAAATCTGACAATAACCTACCCTGAAGCACATTATATGTATATATATATATATATATATATATATATATATATATATACATATTTAATAATAATAATGATAATAATAATAATTCAGAAGGATTTACAGCGGTTACATACCTATAATAATATAATTTTAAGTTAAATAAATATGTATTACTAATTACTTAAAAATAGTTACTAAATAAAAAATATTGAAAAGGTTGGATGAAACATCGAAATATTAATCAAAATTATATCTTAATAACAATGTTGATTACTTACTCTTATTTAATGGACTTCATTAATGAAGAAATTTCTTTTTGAGGGGATTCTTACTTTGTTGCAGCGTTAACTTACTAAAAAGTTATTTCTAGAGTATTCTCCCATGCTCCATTTAAATTAAACATTGAGTTTAATTTCCTTTTATCTCGTACCTCAGGAATAACAATGAAAATAAATGCAGATGAACAATACTCGTAAGAATTTTTAATTACTTTTAGAGCTTATCTTCTAGAAAGCAACTTTCTCAAATGCAAAGGGAAGCTAAAAAAAAAAAATAATAATAATGAAGTTAATTCAGAAGCAAATATTTCAAAGTAAAAGTTGATTAAAAAATGCTATATAGTTCTATATGAGAATACAAAAATCAAATATTATAGAATGTATACCTAAATTTATAATTTAAATAATTACGTGTCTGCACTATGAATGCCACACATAGGTTTGAAACAAAATCGAACAATTTGGAAGCGGGAGAAGTAAAACAAATTATGAATTCTTTTAATCGGTTTCTATTATGATAATTTTTATGTACGATGGAAATACGCCCCTTGTTCTCCGCTTTTTTGATCAGCTTCTAAACCAGTAAAAGCCATTGTTTCTTCTTTCTTTTACAATCTGATTATTTTCACGGTTCATAAAGAAATAAAAAATATATTATTTTTTTTACAAGTTTAATTAAAATGCATAAAATTATTTAAATTAAATATTTATATAAATTAAGTCTTTATGTAACTAAATATATTTGTATGTATTCTATAAAAATATTCGTAAATATTTATCATACTTTTGGAATTTAGAAAATTTCAAAATGAATCTTAGATAAATATGATAATACTTTTTTTTAATCAAAAATTTAATAGACACTCCCCATAGCAATGTATTTTAATATACACTAGCAAAATATAATGAGATAGATATATATGGTTTTTGATTCTATACGTCATTCGCAAATTTTTTAACAGAATCCTACATTATATACTAAATAAATAACTTATAAATGAACACGCTGTTTATTTAACCATGTTTATCGTGTTAATTTTTACAAAACTGCCAAATTTAATGTATTTAAAAATTTGTAAAGATATATTGCATTATAATTAATGTATAATAAAATGTAACACTTTATTTATATTTGGCTTGAATATTTTTTTATTAAATTAACATATGTACAGGAATCTGTTATAGTTACAATATGATGTAATAAGGGGCGCACTCAACTGTGCAAAGTCTGTGCCATCTATGTTAGTGTCAGTGTAAGAGTAGATTCAAGAGAGTAAACAGGGATCCTCCAGCGAGATAGTACCTTGAGTTAGTATTAAAAAATAACTTAGAGACTACAGTCCACGAATGTTTAATTGTAACTCCACAACATGAGACCAGACATGAGAAATCTAACAACATATGTTATCTTCTTTATTAGCTTTGTTATTATATATATTTGTTTGTTTCTACATTTAACTGGGGTTTCTCATAAATCATTATTAATTAAATTAAATTATCTGTTTTTATAAAAATTCAGAGCTGCTACTAGAGCCTATTTCATGCCAATTTAATATTTTTTTTTTTTTTTATTTACAGTTTAAATTAATATACATAAAAAGTGACGTGATTATGAGAAACAAATTCTCCAAATATATACCATATCAAAGATGCTTTTTATGAGCTATCGAATCTTTATGAAAAACTTTCTGCGCGAGAGAATTCATAAAGTTCATGACATTGCAATAAGATTTTTTTTTTTTTTTTTTTTTTTTACGAATGAAATAAATTTTCTCGGTACATCTAAAAGGTATGCGATTATATACATTTGGAGAAATAAACATATTTTGAAGCAATTTGAGGAACATCATTTACCAAAATCCAAGATATGATACTCGAATGTGTTATTTGTCAATTACAATTACTCAATTGTACACGAATTGTTTCGTAGTAAAATTTTAACAGAATTATGTATGATATAAAATCTAGAGTAATAAAAGAGTGAAATATAAATTATAGGAAAAATCGAAACATATCTAAACGGTTTCTTTAACTTAAAAATAATAAAGAATATACATAGATATATCATTAAATATTAAGTATTCTATCTTTCGATATATATATATAAGGATATATAAAATTTATAGAATGAGTTTTTTCTCATGAAGTTCCTCAATTTTCCTGTTTTTCCCCCATTATCTCTAGCTTCCCCCCCCCTTGCTTTGAAATTCAAGGGTACTTTTGTGTCTGTAGTCTCCCCATATTAAATTTCTGCACCGTTAAAAAATTCAGGGCTGACTTATATTCGCAAACGTGTTTTTCAATGTGTCTGAAAGGAAATAAATTTGAAGGAAAGGGAAATAAATTTGTAGAACGAGTTTTTAGTGACGTCCAGGACCACAACTAAAGGCATTACAACAAAATTCGAGCTTTTAAGAGTCCCCTCAAACTTGTTTAGTAAGTCAGCGAAGTACTGTTTTATATAAATGGAATATTCTAAACTTACGCGTAAAAACAAAAACGAAGAATGATATTTTCTACTAGTTCACATAAATAATTTTAAAGGGGAATTCTGGTTTCGAACGTTTTCCTATAATCCTCACAAATGCAGAAAAATCTATATACACACAAACGTATATATATATATATATATATATATATATATATATATATATATATATATATTTATATATATATATATATATATATCTATATATATATATATATATATATATATATATATCTATATATATATATATATATATATATATATATATATATATATATATATATATATATATATATATATATATATATATATATATATATATGTATATACATTTCAAAATACATTTTTCTAAAACGCACTTTTGTTTTAACAATTTTTCTTAACTTAATTTTGAAACTGAATAGCTTTTCATTTAATTTGGAACGACTTTGTATGAAATTAAATAATAAATTATTTTATTGTTTTCACTAACTCTCACTCTTTTATAAAAGAAGTTTTAACCACTTTAGTGCCTTGTACATTTATAATTCCTTCGACCGATTGGCAGCAATCCAATCCAATTTCAATGAAAGTGTTTCTATTGATAATGCTTCTGGAACGCTTCTTCTCAACATTTAATTAATTTGCCTAACAAACAAATTCTCGGTATTTCTACTTCAATTAAGTTTGCCAAAATATAAATATTCCATAGGGAAAAAGAAAAGAATATATATGTAATGAAATAAATTTTTCAGAATATAAGAATAGATGAAATTTATCTTTCAACAATTTTTGCAACATAAGCACGGCTACAAAAATGTATAAATATTAAAACAATAAATTAACTTACTATAGAAAATTTACTTATTCATAAAATAAATAAATAAAGACATTTTATTTTGTATGTGTAATTAAACATAAAAAATAAGTAATATTTAAAGTAACATTTACATTTTGCTTCTTTAGAAAGGAAATGCTAATAGCGATTAAAATATATATTTATGATATTTCATAATATTAATTTTGTAATAATTCATCCCCTCTATATGTGTATGTATGTATACAGCAGCAGGCAATCGACAATTTGTTGTTACAGACTTAAATTAATTAACTAAAAAAAAAAAAAAGGAAGAAAAAGAAAAGGAAGAAAGAAAGAAGAAGAAAGAAAGAAGAAGAAAAAAAAAGTAAAGAAAGGAAACGAAAATCACTGAAACCACTAAAGACTGAGCTTCGGTCTCATGCTGAACTCTACAGAATCTTCTTTCTCTGCATTTTGCCACTACGATTCACAGATTTCTATGCATCGGAATCTTACAACCATGTCAGTTTTCAACTATATTTTAGAAAGAACAAGTAGCATGACACCTAGACACGTAGTCCTCTAAAAAAGAAATTTCAAGTAAAATAAATTTTTAATCATATCTATGTAAATAAATTTTTATTAAAATCTTTTAATTGAAATTAAATTTTGTCATCGCGTCGTCGTGTCATGCAAAGAACACCTCCACTTTAAATTAAATATAAGCGATGTTTTGTCGTTTGTTGGCTTAGTTTGTTAGAGCGCCGTATTGATAACACGATGGTCGTGAGTTCGAGAGTTCGATTCTCGAAGGGTCACTGTGTTAATTTTTACAAATAATTAATAGAAAAGCTGTCAATTCATAAAAGGTAATTTTTCATTGTCAACACAGCATTTTAAGAATTTTTAAAGAGTTTTTTTTTTTTTTTTTTTTTTTTCAGAAATTTGTTTTAGTTACTTAAAATGTACAAAATAAAAATTTAAGTAATAAAATAATTAAATAAAAATTTTAGAACATTTTATTGAAATTAGATTTTGCCATCGTGTCTTTGGCGGCCGAGCGGTTCTGTGCTCAAAGTTGGTAGATGAGAGGTGCCGAGTTCGATCACAGGTCGCGCTCATTGACCTAGCCGCTTGGAGTTTTTCGTGGTGTTCTCCAAAAAATCGCGTAAATATGGACTATGATCCCGTAGAATGACCCCCAAGGAGAGCATTCCACAAATAGGCCTAGGACCCAAGTCAGTCAATCAGCCTTAACTCAACTAACCGACTAACCAACCATTGTGTCTTCACGTCATGCTAAAAAAAAGGCGTCTCCCCATTAAAGTAAATGTAAGCAAGCCCTTGCATTGCTCATTGGCTCAGTTGGTTAGAGTGTAATGTTGATAACGCGCTGGTCGTGGGTTCGATCCTCGAAGTCAGGTGTGTTATTTTATTACAGTCAATTACTAGAAAATATGCTAATTTTTAAAAGAAAAAATTCTTGTCTGTCTACACAGTATCCTTAAAAAAATATTAGTGTTTTTTTTTTTTTTTTTTTTTTTTTTTTTTCTTTAAGAAGCTTTTTTTCAGTTACTAAAACTCACACACACACAGAAAAAAAAAAAAAAAAAAAAAAAAAGCTTTTAATTGTGGAGTCCTAAAACGCCTAAAATAAACATTTATTCTTTCAGAAACATGATATAAAAAATAAAAGTTTCAAAACTAAGAAAATTTTAGAGAAAAATATAGTTATTTCACATTTGCAAGATATGAAAAATTAAAAAAAATAAAATAAAATAAATAAATACAGTGGAACCTGTAAAAGTGACCACCTGACTAAAGTGACCATTTTCTTGACTAAAGTGACCATTTTCCAATTTAAAGAGACTTTATAAAGTGACCACCTGCGTATTGTGACCATTTTAGCCGGTCCCTAGGGTGGTCACTTTAGACAGGTTCCACTGTATTTAAAAATCTTTCGAGAACAATATTCTTTTTGTATTTGGTAGATTTTTCTAGCATGTTCTATGACTTTTCTTGATTTTTCATCGACTTTTGGTTAGAGCATCACGCTGATAACGCTATGGTCATGGATCCAGTCCTCGAATTCGGATGTGTTACTTTTCTGAAGATAATTAAAAGAAAAAGAAATATCAATTGATAAAGAAAAATCTTTCGTTTTCTACACAACCAAGAAAAATTGATTAGTTTTTTTTTTTTTTTTAACTCAAAAGCCCAAAACAAAAATTTAAGTAAACAACATTTTTTAACGTAAGAAGCATTTTATTGTGGAGTCCTGAAAGCATTAAAAAGAAAAAAAAAATCTTGCAAAGACATACTATAAAGAAACGAAATTTTCAACACTAAGAAAATTTTTGAGAAAAATAATCGGAATAAAAATATTTTGCGATATTTTCAAGTTTTACATAGAGTGCAAACGAAAAAATTCTTTCAGATTTTTTTTTCTCTATGGTGGAGGTCACTGTGTCTGAGTGTCTTGTAATGGTATAGTTACCCGGATATCGCATGAGCTCGGCTATACGGAATTCAGTGACACTTCTCTGGGAATCTTGCCAGGGGGAATTCAGGGACACTTGTCACATCTACAAAGCATTTAAAACTGTGTCTGTCTAACATTTCAAAATTTTAATTAGGCAGTGAGACTTGGGCTAAAAATGTTTGCTTATGTGCAATAAAGATTTGACAGTAAAACACCATGAATGGGAAAAAAGTGCGATATCTTTGAGTTTCAAACATTAAGGAAGCCCAAAATGTCCCAAGAATATTTTCTGTGTGTGCATTTGATGGGTGGGGTACATAAAACTTTCATTTTTACGACCGGGCTTCACGTGAAAATTGCTGGATGAAATTATTTGGCAATTGGCCAAAGTTTTGTTCTATAATCTTTTTAAAATTATATCTATTGACCATTTCAAATATTTAGACTTAGAAATACAAAAGCTTGAAAGAAAGAAAAAAAAATGATATATTTAAGTTTTAGAAACAAAAAATGATTTCGGAATATTTTCGTCGTGTGTGTTGAAGTGCATTGATTCTCTAAAACACCATTTTTACTCTTTTTTACTTTTAAATCTAGATATCACGTGAAAAAGACTGGTTTAAACTGAATGACACAGAGCAGGGGATTACGTCTGCATACAACTTAATATAGTATAATTTGATAATTTAAAATTTTTATTTACATTATCATACATAGGCAGAAAGCATTTATTTATACGTGATAAGACGTTTTTTAGTAAAAAAAAAAAACACAGAGTGGGTATATTGTGATAAATTTACGTTTCACACATAAAGTCAGCTTAAAATGTTTTCAATCCATTTTCTGTGGACCGAGGGGTGCTATTTTAACATTTTTTTTTTTTTCTTTTTTTCACCGGGTATCGTCCAAATTGGCTTCACGGAATATTATGGCAATTGGGAGCGTTTTACGCATGTACTAAGTATAAAAATAATTCAATATTCTAAATTATTTGTTTTTATGATTTATAAGAGACCTCTCCTTTTTACTTTCTGAACATACATATATAAGAAAATATTGTAATCATGTCAAAAATCCGACTTTGAAATTTTGGTGTTTCTGCACATTTTGAGTTTCTTCAAATTCGTTTTGCTTTTTTTATTGTGATGCATGTGTGTATGTATGTGACTTTCCGTTTTGGAGATATTTACGAAACTTATATTCATAATGACCAAATATACAAAGGTTTTGACCATTATAATGTGCTACCACCAAAGAGATTTCAAAGAATGATAATGGTATAGCCTGCAATGATATTATTATGAAAAATGTCGGCATTTTTGCGTGTAGAAAGTAATTTGTAAAGACATAAGCAGGTTCTAGTCGACGAATACATTTTATTTAATGAATATTCAGAAAGTAAATACAGCCCGTAATGATATTTGTATGAAAATTACCGCCATTTTTGCATGTATAAAGTAATTTTTAAAGTTATAAACATGTTCTTGTCAACAAATGCACTTTAACGAATATTTAGCACGTAATGATATTGTTATGAAATTTGCCGGCATTTTTGAGTGCAGAAAGTAATTCTTAATATATAATAAGGTTCTAGTCGACGAATACTCTTTATTTTGTTTTAGTCTTTTTTGTCATTTAAAGAAATTTTTAAGTATTTAGTTCATCGCTATGAACGAATGAATCTTTCCGGAAAATTCAAGAATTCTCTTCTTATTGAAGTTAGAGCTTCCAAACTTTGGCAACGCTAAATTACAAAATCTCGTCAAATTCGGTCGCCAAGTCGTGAAATGTGACGCAAAATCGCTAAAATCTATGCCAAGACCAAAATCAGCGTTGGCTTAAAACTTGGCGACTTGACGAGATCGGCGATCAAATTCGGAGGCAAATATTGCTTCAGGATAGCCAGAATTAGTAAATCCTTTCTCAATTCTAACTGAATTAATTGTTTCGGTAAAATGTATTGATTGTCACCCCTAATTTTCTGCAAAGAGAACAAAAGTAGATTATTTATACTCGAATAATTTTCGTTAAACTCTAAGTTATGAATTTGAGTCTGTAATAAGTCATTCATGATTATATTATCATTGCATTCTATTTGTGGTAGGAATAGCAGTTTTTGAGTTATTTTTTTTTTTTATTTTTTTTTTTTTTTTCCCGTGGAACCCGCCTATTTATTTACGAATCAACTACCTCACACAAAAATATGAATATTTTCATAACAATATGTATATTCCAGTGTGTTTATAAGGAAGTCATGTGTCATCTACTTCAGATTTTTTAAACATATATTATACTTAGCATTAAAAAAAAAAAAAAAAAAAAAAAAAAAAAAAGTAAAGCTATTTAATAAAGATAAATCATAGGTAAATCAATAGAATTTACTTTTTTCTATTCTTTACTCAAAGTATTTCTGAGTTAAAGAGCACATTATATAAATATCAACTCATTTCTTCAAAACTTCTCTGAAAGAGTTTCTCGTTAATTAGGAAAAATAATTACTCTTTTCAATAATCTAAGTTGCAAAGTTTCTTCATCAGTAATTAATATGAGTGATTAACAATGTCATGAAAGCCGTTATCTGTTTACTCATTACGATATAAATTAAAATTTTATCTCTTGTTTTACACTAATGAGAGAGGTGAGTATTATATATTTTTATGAAAATATATTTCTAAAAAGAAAGCACAAATTATTCGGTCGTTGCTTTAACTTGCTGATAAATAATTAATGCATAAGGTTCTGTTCTAATTCCTTCTAGGATCATTCTTAACTGTAATTTATATAAATTTGGGAGGACTTTTATTTTAAAAAATAATAATTTGTTTTTATTATTTATAAATTAAAAATACAAATCAATAGAAATAAGTTTTTTATTTATTTATTTATTTTTTCTTTATAGTGTGTTTAAAAATAAATTAAACGTAACGTAATTATTCATCTTTTTGACCTACGTTAGCAATATAAATTGAAAAAAATAATAATTAAAATATAATAAAAAAAATATCTATGTTTAGAGAAAAAAAAAAAAAAAAAAAAAAAAAAAAAAACAGGCGTTCATTAATATAATATTTTATGCCTATTTGATAATTTTATTTTATCCACTTTCTAAATTTATTTCATTAAAAAAAAAAATCATTTTTTGAGCAAATGATTTTTATTAAAAAAGAAAAGCAAGCATGTAACCTTATTCTATAAAATCATTTTTTGAGCAAATGATTTTTATTAAAAAAGAAAAGCAAGCATGTAACCTTATTCTATAAAATCATAAAATAGTTATAATACATAAAAGAAAAACAATTCGCTTATGTCATTTTTTTTTTTTATTCGTATTAATTAAAATTTATAAATTCGAAATACAAATCATTGGAAATAAGTTTCTTTTTGCTTTATAGTGTGTTTAAAAATTAATTAATTGTAACGTAATTGGTCATCTTTTAGACCTACGTTAGCAATGTAAATCGAAAAAAAAAAAAAAAAAAAGATTTAAAATATGATAGAAAAAACAACTATGTTTAGAAAAAAACAGACGTTCATTAACTTAAAATATTATGCCTATTTGAGAACTTTATGCTATCCACTTTCTAAATTTATTTTAGTTAAAAAAAAAAAAAAAAAAAAAAAAAAAAAAACCTTTTTTTTTTCTTTTTTATCTAAATGATTATAATTAAAACAGAAAAGAAGCATGTAAACTTATTCTGCAAAATCATAATATAGTTATAACACATAAAAGAAAAACAAATCTCTTATGTCATTTTTTATGCAGTTATTTATTTTATTTTATTTTATTTTATTTTTTTTTCATTTTAATTAAAAGTGGTTTTACGCCAGCAGCAAAAATCCCGTAGTCAAAAAGAAAACCATGTTAATGGTTTATTAATCCTAAAAATTAAGTTGGAAATCAAAAGTAAAAATAAAATATAATTTACAGGCATACATTTTATTATTATTATTATTATTATTATTATTTATTGGTTTATACTTTAGATATTTATGTTTTTTTTTGCAAAAAGAAAAGATCACTGAACACAAACTATATATATATATATATATATAAAGAGTCCAAAGTAGAGCATGAGCACGCGTAACGTCTATGTTACACGTATAAATGCAGGGAAAAAGCATTTCTACAGTGAGTGAAACGTTGTTAACACGTTGCGCGCCATGCTAATTCTTAGGGAAATCCCCGTCAGAACACGCACATGCGTTAGACCACGCGTTATGTTTACCGTGTTTAAATAAAATCCATTAAAATACTTTATGGATATAATCCTGTAATAAATAAAAAATGAAGTATTGAGTAATTACTTAAAACAATATATGTATATATATATATATTAAAAACCTTTTCGAACATTGAATAGATGAAAACAAGAAACATTGAAAAAGATAAAACAGAAAAATTCAAAAAGAGATTGCGACTATCAAATATCCATAAATTGAAACATGCAAATTCATTACGTTTTCAAGGGTGTAGAATGAATGTTGCATGTAAAGTAGGTGTTATTTCTGTCTTGTTGCATGCAAATTGCTAAATATTTACAACAAGCTACACCCTATAACACCACCAAAAAAGAGAAAATTAAAACTGAAAAGATATGTGAAAACCATATGAAAATCAAACATTTTGATTCATGCAGCATATTCAATATTATTAAAGGAAATACTAATAAAAATAGTTAAATGAAATACTATAATAATTAATAAAACTAAAGTATAACATACATTACACATGAAAAACTTGTATAAGTAGCTTGCACCCTTACACGTAAAACCAGAACACAGGACATACATGTGGCTGTATACAGTTAGATTCACAGTTAATTTTGGAATCGTATTAAATAACTGAACGATTAATTTATTTTTGAATTTTTATTAATAAACTGAACGATAAAGTTGAGTGAACTGTTTGATTTTAATAATTTACCTAAAAGTGATAATTTAAAATTAAATTTTGATTAAAATTGAGATTAACTTAATTTACGATAATGCAGAAACTTCAAAGTGTCATTTTATTGAAACATAGAAATCAGTAAATTGAGTAAGTAACGCCATCTTGATTAGTTTAGAAAAAGTAATAACCCTTTTTTTTTTTTTAATTATGATTATTTATAATGTGTGTGTGCTGAATAAAATCTAATCAAATGCTATCATGTAAAATTCAATTTAGAGTTAATTTAAGAGCACAATATTATATGTAGTGAAAATTGGGGTTAATTTATTAATTAATATATTTTTTAAATGTAGATTTGTTATAAGTTTCTTTGGACAAATTAACTAAGTTGAAAATCGAAAATCAATAATATAATAATAAAGGAACACAGAGCAATATGTAATTAATATTGAGGTTAATTTACTAAATAATTATTAAAAATTGAGGTTAATTATAATTATAATTATTATTTATTTATTTATTTATGTACATATGATAAATGTTTCTTTGGACAAATTAAGTTAGTAGAGAGTCAGTAATTTAATATTATAGTTTATAGAATTACAGTTTTTTTTAAATCTATAAAGCAAACACACATATAATTACGCGAGAGTCACAATCATTCCCAACCATCCAGCCTAACAACAACACCCATCCTCCTTAATCAAGCATCTGCCCACCCATCCTCCACATTTTTTATTGTCTTATATTTTTTATATAATTTTTTTGATAAAAATGCAAAAATGCACTCTTTTTTTATGTAAACACCATAGACAAGGTAAAATGATTAAATCAGAAATATGATTTAATAACTGAATTTACTAGAAATTTTGGATAACCATAAACTCTAGCTTGATTACAGATAGATTTAACGTTTTTACTTTTATGCTTATTAGAACAAAGATGTTTTATTCTATAGAGGAAGTTAATTAGAATATTTTTATAGATGGTTTTATGTAAACAAGATTTGTAATGAGTAAATAGATTAACTTTAAAAGAAAATTCTTTTCTCTTATCATAAATATCAAAATCTAAATATCCATTTTCATTATACATTTTTAAATCTAGAAAATTTATTGCATTGTTTATCATATCATGTTTAGTTAATAAAAGACTATGAGGATAATTATCTATGAAGGTGTTGGTATTACTATCATTAAAGTATAAAACGATAATATCATCTATATATCTATAAAACATTAAGTCATTACTAATAGAGAAATTTCTTTCATAATAATAAAGATACAAATCAGATAATAAACTACTAGCTGAACCACCTTGTGGAATACCTTTAATACTATGGAATATAGTATGATTGTACAGAATAAAATTATTATGTAATATGAAATTTAACAAAGTTTTAAAGTAATGAATCGATATTTTTTCTTTAATACTGTGTTGGTGTTCATTAAAAAGAATTAACATAGTGTTATGTAAGTCATGAATGTCTATATTATTAAATAAATCATTAAAATCAAATGTACTGATGTTTGTAATATTATTAAAATTTTTAATTCTATTTACAAGTAGAAAACTGTTTTTTACACAATGCTTATTGTCATTGTTTAACGTTAAATTATAAATTTCTTTTAAAAGTTTTAATAGAAGATTACAGGCAACAGTATTATATGCATTATATCCTATAGTAACAGTGCGAAATTTAACAGGAGTTTTATGAAATTTTGGAATAATAACTATATATGGATAGTTGAAATTTTTACATTTGAGTTTTAATAATTTATGAAAGCTAAGAATCTTTTTATTATTAATTTCAGTGGTAAAGGTGGTTTTTTTTTAAATTATTACTATTTAAAATAGAGTTGTCAAGGATCTGTTTATAAAACTTTTTACATATGATGGCATAGTTGTTTGGTGATTTATCTACATAAGTAATAAAAAATTTATTTTGTAAAAGACTGATAGATTTATTTAATGTTTGATTTCTTTCATTTTTAATAAATCTAGAATGAATAATAAGCTGATTTTTTTAAATATTTAAAGAATTAATCTTCCAGACATTAAAGTATTCTAAAGGTTTGTTATAATCAATAGCAATTTTATAAATAAATAAATCTAAATCTAGAGAAAACTGACTTAAAATATTATATATGTTACATTTTGTGGAAAGTCTAAATTTAGTGCCATAATTCATAAGTTTATATAAATAAAGATCATTAACAATACTAAGATCTCCAGTAATTATATGTCCATGTGTGGGGTCAACATATTTTTTGTATTTAGGGTCACTACAATAACAAACAATAGAGGAAGCAGGTGCATTTTTTGAAAAATTATTATAATAAAAAATTCGTCGACCTAAAGTATGTGGATATTTAAAAGATTTGTAGATATTTACAGTTTATATCATATGTAATATTTTTATGTCATATTTTTCACTGTCAACCACCGGTGGTTGATGCAGTCTAAACAGAAAATTCAGTGTCAGCCACCGATGACTGATATGGCACTCAACGTATTTTAAAGGAAAAGGACGTGTCTATACAATGATGTCACTTCATTTTAACCTATGATTTGTAAAACAAAAAATAACTCACAAAATCAAAACAATATTTATATATATACTTTTCATAAAAAGTGTTAAAACTTCCAAGTGTTTATAAGAAAACCACAAATCGAATGCCAAATAACGAATATGTTTGAAAATCCAATAAAACAAAATTGAACTATCAGACATTTGCTACAACGATTCCGGTAAAAAAAATAATAATAATAATAATAAAATAAAATATAGTAAGGCAAAAAATTCTATCCGAGGTCATATTTACCATGTTACTCTCAAAAGTATTCAACTGTTAATATAAGGACTTTTAACAATAAAGTAAATCCAATATATTACTTTAGCACAACTTTTCTCAAGTTTATTTATATATATATGTGTGTGTGTGTGTGTGTGTGTGTGTGTGTGTGTATAATTTAAATAATACACTCCTTCTCATATTTATAAGGACACTTTATATTTTGAAATAACTAATATAAAAATAATTGTAAACAAGATTATACTAAGTGCACTTAATATATCTAGAATTCTAAAAACCAAAACTGTTATAATTTTTTTTAATATAAAACAAAATTAATAAAAAATAATGCAAAATGCGTTTTTCTCCACGTTGTTCTCCACGTTTTTAGATGTTCATAATTATAGGGACAATCCAGATTTTTTCGTTTTATTTAACTTACTAGCGGATAAATTACAGTTGACATGCGAATTTGTTAACTACTGGGCTAGATTAATTCATATATAAGCCTTCAATTTTTCTTGGACGGATATTACTGATAATTTCCCAAAAAAAAAAGAACGTTCAAGTAGTGAAGTATGATAAATGTTCTTTTAAAGTGGAAGGATAATTTCAATCCGCCGAATTTCTAATGAAATTCGAAGATTTAAAATTGCTGAAGGAAATGGGATCAAACGTTGAACTGCTGGTTCGATAGGAGAGAGATCTGATGCAAAATCAGAGTTGTTTTACAGAGATCGAAGACTCATAATTCCTCTTACACTTCTACTCATAATGGCTGCTGCTGAATTTGCTCGTGATTTTTAACAAAAGGTTGGGGTCCACATTTATGCATATTTAAAATAATTAATAATACGTTAAAATGAATAAAAAACCTGTAATAATCAATCAGCATTTAATGGGAGGAAAGAATATCTCGGTTAAAGTTGAATAAAGGCAATATTAAATGGTAAAATGTTGCATTTTCGGCTGAAAAACATTTTATTCTTGATTAACCAAATGGTTTTAACAGTTACTGGCACGATCTTAAGATAGTGAAAGATAGAGCAGGTTTTTTAAAGGCAGATGTGAATCGGGCATTTTAAATGTGGATCTACGGTGCTCTGGGGAGCTGCTTCTACTGAAGGCAGAATGAATTTAGTAATTTTTTCTATTATTATGAACATCAAGAGAATATCCGCAAATTTTAAACGTGGAACTATCAAATTTTTGTTAGATTTTGGGGGGTAATAATATTTCTTTCAACAAGACTTACATTTTTGCTCTACTTTTAGAGCAATAGGAAATAGTTTGAAGAAAGAAATTTCTGTATTATCGCCTTCCCCATGGCCTAAACGTTGACAAAACCTTAACGTATGATATAATAAAAGTGCATGCAAGTGGAAAGAAATTTTAAATAGTTTAAATGTATTAGGAATATCATATGTGCTATATGAAATGGTATTGAAACTGAATATTAAAAAAAAAAAAAGAATATATATATATATATATATATATATATATATATATATATATAAGAGAGAATGTCTGACTGTTTAACCCTAAAAAGAGATCCCAAAATATTAATTTAAAGAATAACTGAAAAAAATTACTAAAATTCGAGCTGTCCTTATAATTGTAAATACCTGAAAATTTTTACCATATTTAACGTTTTTTAAGATATAAAAACGATAAAACATTTTAAATATAGTCTATTAATTAAATTCAGATTAATAAAATTATTTTCGTTTAAATAATAGTGTTCAATGTTTAGTTAATATAGAAAAACGGGTGTCCTTATAATTATGAGAAGGAGTGTATAATACCTTTGTAACACTCGGCAAACAAAAGATAGATGAAAATACCAACATATAATTATTTTTCAGTGGAATAGAGTTGGTATATCAAACAGCCATTTAAATGCCAAATATAATAGGCAAAAATTAATAATTTAATGAAATTATTTAACACAGGCATAAATTCAATAATAGGAATAAAAGTTGAAACAATACACAATTGTTTAAGCGCATTAGCAGCTTTATATGTATAGATATATAAAATGAAATATATTTAGTTTATTTAATTTTTTACATTTTTTTTTCTTTTAAATAATTTTATAGTAAAAATGGTATTTTTTAATTAATAATTTTTGAATCAATATATGTTTGAACTAAAAAATACAGCGTTTGCTGGATTTTTCCCTTATTAATAAGTGTGCTAGTTTTTTAAAATATTGAATAATCCTGTGAGATACAAAGGTAAACTTGCAGCTATATACATTTCAAATAAAAACAAAAATGTTTGCACTTTCATTTCAGGTGTAATACAATGAATCGCGACAGCTCAAAATTGCAGTCTTAAAGAAATAATCATGTCCTACTAATATTTTGGAAATAATACAATAAAAATTGAAAATTGTTTGGACATTAAGTTAGTTTTACAATCACAAGATAAGATACTTAGTATATAAAAAATCATAAATAATTTCATTGAAATAAATATCATTAATAAATAAAGCCTTGTATATTAATACTTAAAAACATAAACAAGTATTTCTATGCTGTTTACATTATTCGATGCTCTACAGTGAAATTTTCTGCATATTTTTTTTTTTTTTTTTTTTTTTATTATTTCACACACGGATCTCGCAACTTCATTTTTATTATAAGATCTTCAATCAACATATCGCACCATTCATGGAGTTCATCCTTGCAAGAAGTTTATATTTATTAAAATAAATTTAAATAAAAACTATGCATTCTGTATTTTTTTTTTTGTTCTTATTATTATTATTAAAGTTAGGATTATTATTTTATTGAATATTAGAAAAAGTAAAATACTTTTTTTTTCTTCTTCTTTTTTTTTTGGGGGGGGGGATGGCAATTGTAATATTACTTCAACTTCTGTTTTCGATTATTAAGCAATTTAAACATTTCACTTTAATATTTTTCAAGAACAAAATTTTCTGATTGTAAACAATTTTGTATTTTTTTTTTAATTATTGTAAGCTAGTGAGTGAGATTCTATTTTCCTTTTATCTTCCATTTAATTTATCCATTTGTATGCTCCTGCTCAAATGTTTAGTAATATTTGCAAAAGATCAGGTTTTTTTTTTTTTTTTTTTTTTTTTTTTTTTTTTTTTTTTTCAAATTACAAACATAGCTCTTGATGAAATATTTCCAAACATTTGGTAAAGAACAGGGTCTTCCACATGCTTTTCAGTGAAGTTTGGTTTAAGACAATATTTAAGGGACCGGAAACAAATTGAGGAAAATCAACAATGTGTGTTGTCACCCTGTATCGTTAAGTGAACGAGAATGAAACGAACTGTAACTTCAGGATATGTTAACAAAGACCCAGTTTTATTTGTGGATGAATTTGTGTGACGATAGCATGTTAAATAACGGAAATATAAGCATTTATTTAAAACTTAAAAAAATAATAAATCAGTATGTTTTCCATTTAAATATGCAGAGCTTTTAACGAAAATTATTCTCACTCTCAGATAAGTTGGAAAAGAACTTTTAAAAGAATATACTGCAATATGAATACAAATATCTCAAATATCTCATGAAACATGAACATTTTCATGAAAAACGTTTTCTCTTATCATGTGTGAAAGAAAAAAAATGCATAGATTGAAAACTACATATATTGGGCAACTATTGAAAAAATTGCATTTGAGTAGAGTAAAAATAATGCAAATTATCCGAAAAAGAACGAGCTATATTTTAGATATTTTCCAAGAGTTGAAATTTGTTAAAGGGATTTTTCATATGCCGCGTAATTAATTAAATGATCCATTTATTTTAACTACTTAGCCCTTTGTGTGTGTGTGTGTGTGTGAAAAACTCCTTATTATCTCTCAAATCTTAATTTAAAAAAAAAAAAAAGATATATTAGAGATACAAGCTTTTAAATTGTTTTTCACACAAAAAAAGTACATTTGGAGTTGAAATAATTATATCTTCAAATTGATTACGCGGCATGTGCATAAATGTATTCAATACGTGTAATAACGGGTAATGGCTGCCGTGTGGTTTTTTCACACCAGATATTTTATATATCTCTTTCTGACTTATAAAGATGTTCATATTTTCTAAATTCTCTTAGTTTCTCCCTTGCTCAGCTTTTCGCTCGGCTGGTGATTTTTACATCAATCACTATAAAAAAAAAAATAAAAATAAATTATATATATATATGTATGTGTATCTCCATAAAATACATATTATGAATTTATCTTTTTAAATTTATATGCTTAAAAGGTTTATTAAAAACAAAAAATAATCATACAACTCAAAAAATGTATCTTGATGTGACACACACTACATATATAATTATTATTTTTTTTATTCGATAACTGCAGTTTAAAATAAAACGGCTTTAATAACATATTAGCTCTAACATGTAATTAAAAGGAAAAAAACTGTATATATATATATATATATATATATATATATATTATATAAATAACTGATTTATTATAAAATTAATCGCTTGGCCAAAAAAAAGAAAAAAAAAAAGTATACTTTTATGTGACTTTCACTACATGCAGTGTGCCTAAATAAGAAATGAAATCGTTTCTTTAAACATTAAAAATCTGTTAATAGTTCGTACATTTTTAAA
Source organism: Salticus scenicus (assembly GCA_963930645.1). Lineage (NCBI taxonomy): Eukaryota > Metazoa > Arthropoda > Arachnida > Araneae > Salticidae > Salticus > Salticus scenicus. Next base: position 117,485,380 of record OZ005652.1, on the reverse strand, counting down.
AAATTCAACATATGTATATTTAAAAGAAATATTAATACTAACTATTTTACTCTCCTTTTAATTGCGAAATATTCAGAAGGAAAGTTGAAAAAAAAAACACATTTTTTGTATGTGCAGGTGTACTTTACTTATGAAAACAAGAGTTTTAAGTTTTTAACATAAACTTTTTTTACTCTCAAATATGAAATTTGAAGTTATAAAGTACAAAATGTTTTAGAAAGAATGAATGAAAAGTTTATTTTAAAATTCTGTGCTTAGGTGTACCTTCGCATCGAATTAGACAAATACACATTGTTTCGTCTTTGGAAAATATAATTAATTTATATACAATGTTAATTTATTTCATAAAAGTATATGTAAAACACTGAAAATTAGTCTAACATGAATGAAATAATCTTCATGTATGATCCCAGTCTTTATCTAAAATACATTCTAAATATCTGGTTAAAGAAATATTGACACTGCAACCTAGAACAACTGTTTCGTTTATCTTTTCCTGAGATCTGTTCATTAATATTGATTAGATTTTTGTTTGTTTGTTTTTGTTTTTTTACATTATTATGTCAACATAGTACAGAAATCTGCACTTTTCTAAAGATTCTCCATTATGGTAAAACCATTCATGTCCGTGGTCCAAAATACGTGGCACTTTGTGCATGTAGGCATTATGCTGATTTATATAAATTATGCAGATCAAAAGTAAATATCAAAATATGTTACGAATATAGTTATTTATGAAACACATTAATTAATAATTTGATATTAAGAAGTGAAATAGCCTAATGTCATCATTAAAATCAAACCATATATATATATAAGCTTACTTCTCTCCCATAAAAGTTTTCTTTTGTAAAATGCTACTAAACTAACAGATACGTTATCATGTAACTGTTTATGGAAGTGAATACAAGGGGAGCAAACCTCAAAATATAAAAGAAGAATTTTGAGTGAAAAGTTATTTAAGTTTTCCACGGTAACCTCATTTTTACACCCTCTCTCCCCTTACTGTACTTATATATATTGTTACGAAAAAACCTGTCGACATTCTTGTGTGAAAAAATTGTTTGAAAAAAAAAACAGGTAGTACTCGATGAATGCTCTTTATTTAACGTAATATCTCGAATTAGTAAAACAAAACTTTGATAAGAACCAATATTCTAGAAACAGTCCAAAAATAGTGTTATTTCATAAAATATTCTATTAATGTTCCTGTGAAGATGTCACTCATACTGCAGGAAATATTCAATAAATGTTCTACATCAGTCCAAGAAAACAGCCACTTGTCCCACAGAAGTAAAGCAAATAACATCATATACTCCAGAGTAAAAATTTTCAGTAGCTCACGAACAAAGTTCAATCGCTTAGAGCAAAACAAAGTGACATTGCTAAGAGTAGGCTTATGAACAACTCTGAATCGCAGTTACTAAACACGCTCTCCAAGAAATCAGCTCACACCTATTTATAACTTTTTGTGATGGGGTTTGACGATAGTTCTATCCAGAATCCCATACAAATTTCGAGATTTGGACTCCCGAGCATAGTACTGATTTGAAAGTTAGAAAAACCTAAACTGCTATTCTTCGCCAAATTTGATCGCCGAATCGCTAAATTCTTCACCATATTTTTTGCTGACGCTGACCTTATTGAAAGTGAATGAACTACCTCTTTTTCTTCACTTTGTCTGTAAAATATATTTTACTGCAACAAGGCAAACAATGCAGGGAAAATGACTTAACTCGTTGTATATATATATATATATATATATTTATATTTATATATGTATAAATATATAAATATATATGCATGATTTATCATAAAATATTGTTTCTATTTAAAAAATTGGAGTTTTAGTCCCGTTTGGACCCCGGGTGCCCCAGGGGCTTATTTCTAATACTTAATCTGATATATCATTTGAATTCACTAAACTTTTGATATAAATGTATTCAGTTGAAATGAATGTTTATTGAGATATGTTTTTGAAATCTGGACTTTTTATTACAATATAAGAGTCGGGGATCCGTGGCCTCCTACTCTGCAATTTAAAAGAAGCAATACATGATTAAAAACATATTTTCTTTTCTGCTTAACACGATTCTTTGAACAAAAAGTGAGGTTTATATCTTAAAAATTTGCGTTTGTGTGACCTGGGACCCCGCGTATCAAGAGGGCTGACTTGTGATACCTCATATGATAGATCATTTAAATCCACAAAACTTTTGTAATAAATGTTTTCAGCGAATTTTCTTTCCTTTTGTGATATTTAGGTGTATCCAAGGCTTATGAAATAACTTGTATACCTTTCAAAATATAAGATTTATTAAAAAAGATTGAAACTCTACTTTTTAGTAAAAATTCCTTATAAAAATTATGTATGATTACACAATTAAAAAAAAAGTTTTAGTATGTTTGTGGTAAAATGCTGTATATACAATCAAAATTCCTTTTTTTTCCGCAAATTATAATATTATTAGAGAAAAAAAAAAGTAAAAAATAATATTCAGTAGTGTAAAATGTTTTAAATGCAAGTGATTTTTTAGGTATAAAATTGCCTTAATTATCTTTAATCTATTAAGATAATTAATGGAAAGTGTTTATCACGCTTCGAAAATTCAGTACAATTTTACCTTAAAGATGAAATCATTTCCACATAGAAATTGAAAATTAATAAAAATATTCTAAAAAAAAGAAAAGAAAAGAAAATAACAGAAAGTAAACATCTTGTAAAATAAATTTTAATCTATTTTATGGTAAGTAGACTAATTATACGCATGAGTGAATATTTCCATGTGATAGAAACTTCGATTATTACATTTGAATAATGAACATCACAAGAAAAAAAATCACATGAAATAAGGTCTTAGTTTTAAGCGATAAATTAACTGTCTGTTCTGGAACAAAGTTATATACATTAAGTAGAATTTTTAATATATTTGTTTTAATTAATATTTGATGTTAAATTTTAAGCATGATTATTTTATCTTTATATTACAAAATGTATTTTTCTATATGCACTTTTAAAATTCTGAAATGCAAATAATTTTCCTTTTACATTTTATATTTTAAATTTTAAAAGTGACAGTATTGAACTTTTTAAAAATATTTTATTTGTTAAGGTATTAAATTGTTTTCGAAGAAAAAAAAAAAAAAAAGCATATTTTCTCTTATATATATATATATATATATATATATATATATATATATATATATATATATAATAAACAAATGTATTTATTGAAAATTTTCATCATGTAAAAGAGAAACATTAAAAGACTATTTTGTAAAATGTTCATTAAAATTTTGAAAAATTCAGCCGTTTGGTCCATGTTTCTGGAGCCCCTTCAGAAAATCAGTGGATGTGACTTATCCAATATCTTATTTATCTTATTGAAGCTATCCACAGATCTTATTGAAACTTGGCACCGAAAATAGAATTGAACAGTGCTTCTAAGAAGCATTTTTCCTTTTTTGGATTACAATTACTTTTACTAGTTCAAACATGGAGTAAAATGAACAACAACAAAAATAAAGTACTGCTTTTGTATTTAGCCCTGCTAAAAATTTATTATTATTATAATTTTTTAACCCTTTGTTCATGAATTTGTAGAAGTGTCTCTTAAATCCAGGATCCCCTGGCTGAATTTTCCAATTTTTTTTTTTTTTTATGAAAATTGTACAAAATATTGTTCATCAAATTGTGCAAAATATTGTTCATAAGTTCATCCTTTCTACTATATAATACCAAATTTTTCTGATAAATATTATAAATAAAAAAAAGAAAAAAAGAAAAGAAAAGAAAGAAAAATTAAGCTGTTATGCTATAAAAAATATACATAAACGTAATATTTTTTGTTTTTTTTCAATTGTATTACCATTTGATTTTTAATATATATATATATATATATATATATATATATTAAATTAGAAAAAAAAACTTAGCCTCTAAATGAATGAATGAATTAAATAAGTATCGTAAGGGCCGTTGCTAAGATACGCAGACGATTGAAACGAATGTACAAATTTCAACAACATTGACACCAATATTTAAAATCGAAACAAAAAATAATTTAAAAAAATCAAATTTGAAATTCGAAAAAATATTGATGAGGTGCACACATACAGGGTCCCAGGAACCCATCTGCCAAGTTTTGTAGCTCTGCGATTAGTAGCATGGACACCATATTTCCGACAGACACTTCTCTTTATATAGAGAGTTTGCACTGTAAACGTAAATGTCTTAAATTCAGTTACAAAAGTGTCTTATATGAATGGTCATTTTTTAAGAAAAAAAAAAAAAAAAAAAAAAAAAAAAAACTTACTTCTTAAGACACATTTTTCCATCTGAAATCAAGATATTGCAAGTGTTTTAAAGCGCCGCCATGTTTTAGGCTGAGAAACGCTACCGTTTTTAAGGCTTTTTAATAAATAAATAAATAAGTAAAAAAAAATATAGTGCGCGATTATTATTATTATTATTATTATTATTATTATTGTTAAAAATAGATTTTAGAATTGTTTAGAGCATTAATGAAATATTTATATAAAAAAATACTAATAATAAATTAAAGTGTCATTACCCGACGTTGGGATTCGAACTCACAGTGCCCGTGGAAACCGAAACCTCGATCTAAGCACTGTTGGAGTCAAGCATTTACCAATTATGATGACGTCGAATACAAGATTACGAGTTTTTATGATAAAATATAGGTGAGGATTCCCGAAAAAAATCGCAGTCTTATGTTTTATTCCTAATTTTTTGCTATAAAACTATTGATAGTATTGATCTTAAAGTTAATAATTGTTGATATCTTAAATTTAATATCAAGAGGTATAGAATGTTTTCATAAAGCATAACAAGTATGTGAAGGTTGCAGCCTTCGATGATAACAATTTCTTTCCTGGAAGTGATATTTAAATAAAAACAAACCATAATCATGAATACAAAAATATTTGTAGTTTTACATTTAGATGCAGGAAAATATGTGAAAGTAAAAAGTTTTAAATGAATAAGAAGAAGAAGAAAGAAAGAAAAAAATATGCACAAATTATTCATGATTGTTCACTTATAAATTCGCCTTTTTATATTTGTAACGTCGGGTTTCACGCTTTTTCTTTTAATATAAGAAAGATAAAAAGACATTTTTTTTTTTTTTTTTTTAAACAAAGTAAACAAATATCATCCACATCTCTAGAGTATTATTCCATAAAAAATGAATTTCATAAAGCTACCAGAGTTTAAGTAGCTTAACTGCTTATTATATAGTATATTAATATATTTATTGAATGTGGAAAGATGTAGGATAAGCATATTTTCTTAAAGTAGATTCCATATGAAAAAGTTTCTAAGTAATGCAAGTGTCTGAAAATTCAAGCGCGTTTTGCTGTCTGAAAATTCACGTATTTACTTGTTTCAGACATTGTTGTGTCTAAATTGTTATTTCAGACATATTTCTGTCTTAAATTAAGATATCTATAATGTCTAATCTATATTTTAAGACATTTACGTGTCTTAAATGTCATTTCAGTTGTTTTTATGGTGTTTCAGTTGGTCTTACTTTAAGACCTTTTTATTTGCAGTGTGTTCTCCAATGAAACAAAACTGTTATTTATTATATTGCGCAATTCGATCATAATTTTAATCTAGAATTTTTTGCACCAGTCTCCCTTGTAACGTGTGACTTCCCGTAAGCCAATCAGGATTGTCACGATCTACTGACCTTGGTTAATTCGAGATGAAAAAAGAATTTTAATTTATTTAAAAAAATGAGGAGGGCTCACATTCGTATGGTGCGATGTAAGCTTTGAAATTCATTAAAGATTCACTTAAGTCAACGGCTGCACTGCATTTAATTAATTGAATGAACATTATTGTTTAATACGACAGATTTCGACTAATTTTTTAACAGTGTTAACTAGTATAATAATACCTCAATAAAACAGTTTATATATATATATATATAATTAAGAAACACGCTTAAAATTACTAAAATATTTTTTTTTTCTTGTACACAGAATCAAAGTTACAAATAAGTGCTAATTGTCTGAGAGACAGTGAAGACAAATGCACAGAATTTTTACCTGGGTCTATGGTGTTTGATTCTCTATAGCTACGATGAACATTTTGTTCAGGATAACTCAAAAAATATTTGTTATTTAAAAATTCACAGGAAGTCTATTTTGCTACAAAAACAAAGTTCTCCAATTTCAGAGAAAACATTTCAACCATCCACAAATTGGACAAAAAAAGAAAAAATAATATCCAATAAGATTTTATAATTGGCATTTCTGTTTCATGTTCTAAAATTTATTATTTCATTTCAATCGTCTGCATATCTCAGCATCGGTTTCTAAGCTTTGTATTTATTTATTTAATTTATTCATTTAAAGGCGAAATACTTTATTTTTATTTATTTTTATTTACTGTATTTAGCAGAAAAAAATAAGTACATTAAATTTCAAATTACAAAATCTCTTTATTACACTTATGCTTATATATAATTTTTGCATTAAACAACTATTTATATTTTCAATTATTTAATTATTTTTTTTTTTTCATATTATTGCATTTATTGGAAAAAATGGTTATATAGTAAGATTATTTAGATTTATTTTTATACTTATTTTTTGTTTATTTAATTCCTTTTAAAGTAAAATCTATTTTTTCTTTTATTTATTATATTTGTCGGGAATATCAACAAGTGTAGAGCTAGTGTAAACGAGTTCCCACCAACGAAACATACGCAATGTGTCCGCCATTATTTAAATATAAAAACTGATGAATTAAAAAGTAAAAAGTAAGAACATATGTTATATTTTTTAGAAGGAAATTTCAAAGCTATTAACATTTACATAACTATTAACATTAGTTTTTTAGATATTTGATTAGAAAGTTCACGAGTGACGAGAGATGTATCGCTTTTGACAAGTGCAATATTAATAGAAACTTTCTAAAATTTAAGACTAAAGAGTAATTTTCTAAATTGAATCAATTTTGAAGTTTTCAGAGCTATACATTTTAAGCTAAATTATGCAAATTCATCATTCATGATGAATGACAGTGAATTCATCATTCACTGTCATTAAATAAGATGCTAATTTAATGACAGTGTAATGCAATAACTTAAGACTCTAACGTAACTAAGTCAGTAGCTCGGTCACATAGTCCTGAGCTAGAGTCGCCGGGTTCGATGCTCAGAGGGTTAAATGATTTTTTTTTTTTTTTCAAACACACTTATTTTTTTTAAAAGAAGAGTACTGCAGATATTAAAATTTTCCTAATATATGTATGTATATATATATATATATATATATATATATATATATATATATATATATATATATATATATATATATATATATATATATATATATATATATATATATATATATATATATATATATATATATATTAATAACAGGGAAAGTATGAATATTTAATTTATTAATTATGAAATAAATAAATAAATATGTATATAAATATAGATTTCAATTGCAAAACAATAATTTAAAAATAAAGTGTTTGATAATTTTAGTTTACTTCTGATTGTAGTCATTATTAATGACAAATAAATAAATTACTTTAACAAATTATTATTATTATTATTATTTATTCCTTGTTGATGAGTGCATAGAACGCAAATTCTTTTAATAATTATTTTCTCGTAAATTATTAATTAAATTCAACACACACACATACAAAAAAAAAAGTTTATTTTCAGTTGAAATAACATAATCAGAGCTCGCAAAAGCATATTTTTATTTTATTTTTCTTAATATTTTTCTAAAACATAGTATGCCCTAAAAATATATCCTTTGAATATATATAAAACGCTTCCTGGTTTTCTTTCTTTCTTTTTCTTTTCTTTCTTTTTCTTTTTCTTTCATTCTTTCTTTATTTTTAGTATTACTAACAAGAGGAATGTGAACAATTAATCTAATAATTAGAAAAAATATCAAGATTTTTTAATTATTATTATAATGAAATATTTAAAAAATGAAATGCTTTCACTTCAGTAATATTTCTACTTCTATAGTCATTATTAATCAAAAAATAAATTGCAACTTTTGAACTTCAAAATTACAATTTCTTAAATTTCTTTGTAATATTTTGCAAAATTATTAAAAGGAAAATATTATAAACACACACATATGTATATTTCGAGATGAAGCAAAATTATTTTCTGGTAAATTATGAATTAAAATTAACTACCCACCCCTACAAAAAATAAAAATTAAAAATTCCAGTCGAAATAAAATATTTAACAAATGCTTGATCATTCTTCTGTATTTAAATAAAAAGTCGTTTTTAATCAAAGATTAAACTTTTAACCTAAAGATTTTTCTAATATGTAAATACATTGTTTATTATTTATTTATTTATTACTCCTTGTCACTGAATATCTGTGTTATCCCTGATTTAATTTAGTAATTATTTTCTCTTTCGTAAATTATTAAATTAAACTTAACTTCTTTTATTTTTATTTATTTATTTATTTTCAGTTAAATAAAAAGTGATAAACATTTGGATTTTTATGACAAATTATTTATTTTAAGCAAATATTCTAAACGGAAAAAAAAAAAGGTGGGAACAAAGAAAGAAAGAAAAGAAAAATACTAAACGGGGATCTCTCAGACAGCAGAAAGTAACTCTGCCACTGCACTACTGGCTACCTGCAGAGATTTTCCCTCAGTCTTAAGTTATATTTTACAGCTCTTAAATAAAACCTTCACATTTCTTTCATTATAGACTAAGAAATTTACATGGTTTAGCGTAGCATTTATAGCTCAGAATACTGAAAAATTGATTATTTTTCAGAAAATTACTCTTTAGCTCTTAATTTTAGACTCTTTCTTTTGCTTAAAAATGCAATTGACAAAGCGATATTCCTCTTGTCACTTGTGAACTTTTTAATCGAATATCTTTAAAACTGTATGATTAAATGTATATAGTGTTCTCACAAAAAAATAATAGTTTGAAGGTTCTTTTCAAAAAGTATAACTTAGGTGCATATTTATTTATTTATTTATTTATTTATTTATTTTATTTATTTATTTTTTCATGAGTTCATATTTAAAAATGACTGACAACGTTTGGTATATTCGCGTTTGACCACATACTGACTGTGTTTGGGAACCACTTACTGAAGTATCAGGTACCGATAAAGTTTCATGTCGCCACACCGGGCTTCCGTTAGCGGCTTCCAAAACCTTCGTTGCAAGGCAAAGTATGAGTTTCGAAAACGTGAGTGCTGAAATCGTGGAAATTCGGTACCGGGAAGTTTCCTCCACGGAAGCTTCTCGTTGTAGGTCCCCTGGACCCGATGCATTGCGGTAAGAAGGAGAGTTGCCGAAGACAGCGGATACACAAAACGATGTTCAGGTGATTTATTTATTTTATTTATTAATTATTTTTTCAATAAAATTATGTAATAAATAGTCATACAAATCTTTTGAAAATTCGTTTAAATATAGCGACCGGCGGAGCAGGTGTACCCTGCTAGTTATAACAATAAAGAAATACAGTACGCATATATATACATGAGTTATGAGCAAGTACTTAGTACATTTAAATAATATAAAATATTTTATCATAGGTTACAGTTAAAAGATCATTTAATTTATGATTGAGCTAATTATAATTATTTATCGCATATACTTTTGCTCTAACGTTTACAAATATAGCTTGTAATAAAATAATAATAATAATAATAATAATGGCGAATTTTATACATTTACGACTGTTAATACGGAAATATTTCATTTATCTATGTATAATTCAAGCGATTTTGAAATGACAGCAAAATGAAATCGAATTTAGTATTGCGACATTTGAAGGTCGCCATTGGAAATATATGATGCAACTAAATGGCACAGCTTTAATATGGGACCTCATTGGCGATTTTATTTTATTTTATTTTATTTATTTATTTATTTATTGCTATTTTAGCGGTGAATTGAAATGATTATCACGATTGCGTAAGTTTATAACTTGGCTAGAAACACCCGGGCTACTTCCGTTTCAAAATTGGCTAAGGGAAGTTTTTCTTAAAAACGTATATAAATATCGGTGCATAAAAATAAATAAATGAAAAAATAAATGTTGGCGCATATAGTATTTAAAAAATAAGTAAATAAATAAGTGTATAAAATGCTGAATTTAGCTTCTATCCTTAATTAGTGAATTAAAAGTACTATTTCATTTTCCTCATTTGACAAAGGGTGATTGGAATCCTATATTCTCAGCAAAGTCGTTCGGATTAATCCTTAACAGAGATCATCTATCTATCTATCTCTATTATATATATATATATATATATATATATATATATATAATATCATTCTATCATTGTCAGTTTTAGTTTATCAATTAAACTGAACAAGATATGTTTAATTTAACATTAAAATTCAAATGTGAAATAAAAATTCAAGCAAAGTCTCTAGCTACAAATTACGAACAAATAATGAAACATAACATTCTTAATAAAAATTTATATATATATATATATTAAAAGTACTCTTCCTTTTCAAAAGAAAGAGAATATTTCCTCATTTATAGAAAAAGAAATTCATATTCTCATATCAATCATTCCAAATAATAAATGAAATCAGCTGCACGCTTGACGCCATATTCAATATTAAGCAAAAGATCATGTTCAATTATGACATTCGTAATTTATCATTATTTGACAGATTATTCTGCTAGAAAAAAAAATTAAAAGCGTTTAAACACACACACATATATATATATATATATATATATATATATATTCATACCCATTTATCTTTCTATCTTTTAAAGCATTAATTGCCCTTGCATTGGATAAAAATTGGATGTATTTATAAACAATTATTTATTTAAAGAATTATTTTCTTAAATAATAATAAAAATAAACAGTATAACGAGTGTTCTTTTTATTTAGCCGAAGTTTTATTGTTTATAAAACCATATTATTCTAAATATATATTATATAGAGCATATATATTCGCAAATAAAAAACATCAATTAAATAAATTATTCTAGGAAATTTTCTATAAAAATGTATTACAAAAGTTAATATTCCCACATGGGAAACATATATATTTATATTTTATATTGTTAAATTAATAATATATTCCTGCTCAAAAGTTTAGCAATAAATGTAAAAAAATAGTTTTTTTTTTTTTTTTCAGTTTAAAAAAATTATCTCTGGATGAAAATTTTTCAAACTTTGGGTATTTAAAGAACTGAGTCTTTCACATTTTTTTCAGTAAAGATTGGTTTAAGACAAATATTAGGTGGCCGGTAACAAATTAAGCAAAATTAATAATGTTTGTGATCACCCTGTATCGTTAAATGAACGGTATCAACTGTAAATTTAAGATATGTTAATATACACCTAGTTCAATTTGTGGATGGATTTGTGTGACGATAGCATGTTAAATAACCGAGATATATCATTTATTTTAAAACTTAAAAAAAAAAAAAAAAAAAAAAATCAACATCTTTTTTATTTATAATATACAGAGTTTTAAACGAGAAATATTTCCAATTTCAAATAATTTGGAAAAATACATTTAAAACAATATACTGCAATCGGAATACAAATATCTTAAATATCGCATGAAATATGAGCATTAAAAAAAAATCTACTGCACATTTTTTTTTTCTTCGCATAGGTTGAAAGGTAGATGCACTGGGAAACTTTTGTCAAAAGTGCATTTGAATAGAGTAAATTGAATAAAATATACTAAAAAGAACAGATTTTAGATATTTTCCAAGAGTTGAAAATTTTTAAGGGGTTTTTCACATGCCTCGAAATTAATTTGACGATCAAATTATTTCAACCACGTTCGAAATGTAATTTTTTGTGAAAAAAAAAAAGAAAAAAAAACTTATAATCTTGTAACTCTAACATATTTTTCTTTGTTTCTAAGATTTGGGAGATGATGCGGTTTTTTTTTTTTTTTTTTTTTTTTCACAAAAAAGTATATTTCGAATGGGGTTGAAATAACTCGATATTCAAATTAATTTCGCGGCATGTGAAAAACCCCTTAAGAAATTTCAACTATTGAACAGGGGAACAGCCCCGGCTCACCGCTCGAAGAGCGGTGTTGAAAAATCTAGGTCCTTCTTTTTCGTATAATTTGCTTAATTTTTACTCTTTTAAAATGCATTTTTGATAAAAGTTGCCCAATACATCTAGCTTTCAACTTATGCAAAAATAAAATAAAATGAAATAAACAAATAAAAATAAAAATAAAATTAATTAATTAATTAAAAAAATAAATAAATAAAAATAAAGATAAGAAATATCTTTAGCACGTGCGCAATGAAAACGTTTTTTTATAAAAATGTATATATTTCATGAGGTATTTAAGATATTTGTATTCCGATTGCAGTACATAATTTTAAAATTGTTTTTCCAACTTCTCTGAAAGTGGGAATAATTGTCGTTAAAACTCTGTATATAATTAATAAAAAAAGCTTTTATATTTTTCTTCTATTTATTTATTTACTTATTTATTTATTTATTTTTGAGTTTTAAAATGCTTATATATCTGTTATTTAATATACTATCGTCACACAAATCCATTCACAAATTGCACTGAGTGTATATTGACATATCCTAAAGTAACAGTTCATTTAGTTACTTAACGATTCACACACATTATTGATTTTGCTCAAATTGTTACCGGCCCCCTAAATGTTGTCTTAAACCAATCTTTACTGAAAAACATGTGAAAGATGTTAAAAAAAAAAAAAAAAAAAAAAAAAAACCTGTTCGTTTACAAATTTTGCTAAACTTTTGAGTAGGACTGTATTAAAATTTGTCTTATTCGAATTAACATGCATAATATTAATAAGAAAGTGAGTGAAATTTTTCTGAAAAATAGCTCTAAAATCATAGTTGAAGCTCTGAAATCATATATAGAACGTATATGTGGTTTTTTGTTTTTATTTATTTATTTATTTATTTATTTTTTTATATATAAAATGCATTAACTTTTTTTTTAATTCTATAATGCGTACGAATAGTGAACTGTGTCACTCACGCGACTTTTTCTTACTAGCATTTGAGTACTAAAAATACAGATTGTAGATTAAGGAAAAAATATTGTATGTTCACGTAAAAAAAAAAAAAAAAAAAAAAAAAAAAAAAACACTTTAGATTTAGCATAGTACATGCATTCATAAAGAATTATAGTTTTTATTAAATTTATATATTTATTCCAAATTACTAAAACAGATATCACTAACACAACTCCTAAAAATCAATCTTGTTCATGATTTTCAAGTGATTTCTCACGCTATTTTCAAACAGCCCGTTTTGAATTTACTGGAATTAATTTCCTTAAGTTACGCTGATAAGAGTCATATATACAGATCAACTGCTAAAAACTTGATTTCGGCATTCATGGGACCTCAAATCGTATAATTTATATAAATGGACATATTTCAAATTTACAGTACAAACACTTTGTTTAACAAAGGGTGTGAGAAAGTAAATATAATTCCTCAGAAATTGCCATGTTGTTGATAAAACTTTTTAAAACACTTCCATTAATAGCATTCAACAGAGAAGAATTTATTCACTCGATTTTGAATTATCCTGTAGGTTGTCTATGTATACAATATATGAACATATTGTGTTTAAATTTAGCATAGTATGAAAAACAAATGTCACAACATGAAATGCACTTACATCGATTTCTGTAAAATTGTCTTAAAACAAAATATTTCTTTTTGTGTGGCCATGTACATAAATGGTAAATTATTACCGATTCAAATCCTATGCTAAACATGTTCTTTTTCATACAAAAAATAAATGTTTATTTCATTTTATTTGATCATTATCAAATTTGAATATGGCATAACTACAAACGGCCACGAAATTTCAATTCAAATATTTAATTCATCAACCTGGAAATTCATTTCTGATAGATGGAGTAGAAGGCTGATTTTTTACCAGCTACGTGAAAAATACCCGAGCCGGGAATCGAACCCCGGGCCTTTCGCTTAACGCGCGGACCGTTTAACGCACTTCTCACATAATTTACGTTGGCAAGGTCACCGAGTCTGCATTTCAGCAGCTATATCAAGTGACAAATTTGAATATGGGATAACTACAAACGGCCAGGAAATTTCAGTTCAGAAATTTAATTCATCAACCTGGAAATTCATTTCTGATAGATGGAGTAGAACGCTGATTTTTTACCAACTATGTGAAAAATATCAGAGGTTATCAGCTAAGGTAGCTCAGTAGTCAGAGCATCCGCGCGTTAAGCGGAAGGCCCGGGGTTCGATTCCCGGCTCTGGGATTTTTCATATAGTTGGTAAAAAATCAGCCTTCTACTCCATCTATCTGAAATGAATTTCCAGGTTGATGAATTAAATTTCTGAATTGAAATTTCGTGGCCGTTTGTAGTTATGCCATATTCAAATTTGTCACTTGATATAGCTGCTTTGATGCAGACTCGGTGACTTTGCCAACGTAAATTATGTGGGAAGTGCCGAGCTGGTTATCAGCTAGGGTAGCTCAGTGGTTAGAGCATCCGCGCGTTAAGCGGAAGGCCCGGGGTTCGATTCCCGGCTCTGGTATTTTTCACATAGTTGGTAAAAAATCAGCCTTTTACTCCATCTATCAGAAATGGATTTCCAGGTTGATGAATTAAATTTCTGAATTGAAATTTCTCAAACAATTTACGTTGGCAAGATCACCGAGTCTGCATTAGAGCAGCTATATCAAGTCACAAATTTAAACATGGGACAACTCGAATAGACCATTAAATTTCAATTTAGAAATTTTTATCAACCTTGAAATTTCAATTATGTGAGAAATGGCGAGCTGGTTATCAGCCAGGGTATCTCAGTAGTTAGAGCATCTGCGCGTTCAGCTGAATGACCCGGGTTCGATTCCCGGCTGTGGTGTATTTCACATTGTTGGTAAAAAACCAGCCTTCTGCTCCTTCTGCTCCAAAAATTGAATTTTCAAGGTTGATAATATTTTCTGAATTCTACTTTCATTGTTAAAGATCAAATTCTTTATTATGTGATTTATTCCATTAATTTGTTTTTTCTTGTTTTATAATGAGGAATGATAAAAATGAATCTGTATACGATTTGGCTACATCTGAAATAATCGAGAAAGGTACAAATATTAGACACTCTTCACCCGACAGAAAAGCATTCGAAAAATATTTTGAAGCGATAATTAAAAAGTAAAATAAAGATTTAAAAAAAAAAAAAAAAAAAAAAAAAAAAAGACTATCGGAATAAATAATTAAACGAAAGGATAAAAATATAATTTAAATGATTTACAAATTAAATGATTAAATTATTTATAAATTAAATTATTAATGAATTAAGTGATACAGATACAGATTCTGAATGAGATCATTATCTTCTGAAGATACCTACAGCCTCTCTGAGGCAGATTAATGGATATAATGCTTAATTTGCGAAATGTGGGCGCATATTAAATGTGTGAGGGTAAAAAATATTTCAATTGTTTGTATAAACTTTAGTTCTAACTAAGAGTGACTTTTATGTTGAATACATAATTAATTTTCTCTTTTTTTTTTACTATTATCTATTTGATAAACTGCATTGTTACTACACCAAGAAGGAACCAGTTGATATTAGTTATTAATCACTTTTTTATTAAATTAATAAATTATTGTTAACAAAAAACATTTTGTAGAATTGTCGTTTTTATTGTTGGCATTACCTTCGTATCCGTTACAATTTGCCCCAGACCCAAGGCAAATTGTAACAGGTAAAATTTTTGAAAATAATAATAATAGTAATAATAATAATAATTGTACGAAAATCAACAAAATTAAAGAATGTTTCTTTTACGCATATTATAGAGGAACATGTATACTATTCAAAACAGCAGTTATAAACAAGAAAACATAAAAACATTAACAAATATATTTAGTTTTCTAAAAGTTATTACAACTAGTCCCTAGCTTTCCCACATATGGAATAATTTATAGATTAAATGAAATAGTATCACATATAAAATTAATGAAAAAAGAGTATTTCCCTTTAAAAACTCAAAATGGTTTACATACATAGTATTTAACCATTCTCTATATGTATTATTTTTGTCTTGTTAATTTCACTTTACGAACATAGAAAAAAAAATATCCTTCGACATATATTAATGAATTTACATTTGTATTACATACTTAATGTTTTGTATGAATTTAAAACTCTAGCATATTCGAACGGGTCATATAAATCCGTATTTAACATTACAAATTCACAAAAAATACATAACTAATAAAACATCTTAAATTTCTTTAAAATTACCAAGAACAATATATATAAAGTTGTTATTTAATTGCTTTGTATTTTAAACTTTAACCTTTTACTTTTCAATAATTCATTAAAAAAAAAAAAAAAAAAAAAAAAGTGTATGTGAATAATTTTTAGCGATTAAATTCCTTAAAAATATTCTTTTTTTCTACATTTTTTATAAAACAACCTTTTAAAAGTATTTTAAATACTCATTTTTCTTTTACGCACTTCCTATTTTATTCTTAACACAAAAGCTACTGGTGGAATTTCTTAGATACTCATTAAAATATTAAATGGGTGCTTCCTTAAAAAAGAATGAAGAGGTTTGATGAGACGATAACTTCAAAAGATGTGAAATGAAAAGGAAAGTTTATTACAGAATTATGTAGGATAGCTCATTAAAAGATAAGATCTTCACTAACAAGGTAGTTATAAGTTATGTATATTTATAGTCATTAAATCGCAAATATTTACAATTTTCTATTTTATATGTACTAATTGAAAGAAAAAACACACAAGTACATTCTAATTTAATAAATGCTTTTTCGGAAATAATATTATTAAAATAATATATATATATATATATATATATATACATACAGCAAAGCACCGTTTATACGTCTCTCATTCATACGTCCATTTAGTAAAGTCCCGATTCATTCCTATTCCTTTTAATGCTAATATTCTTCGCTTATACGTCGCTAATATCGGTTATACGTCTTTTCCACTTTATTAAAATTCGCAAAATTTCTCGACCTGTCATTATTTTCCATTCTGAATAAGACGGATTTTTTCTAGAAAGAATCTTAAATGGTGGAACACAAGAAAAATCGAAAAATATTCATCAACTGAATTCAATTGAATTCATAATAGAATTTTTAATAATCATAGACAAGGAGCAAATCAGACGAATATTAATGGTTTTTAATGTTATTAAATAACTATCTGTACGGACATAAATCGTATGGTTATTATTAAAGATACGCAATATATATATAAATAATATTCAAAATATGTTCATACAGTTCTTAAGAAATATAAAATAATACTCATTGTGTGATATCTGTAATTAGTACCCATTCATGCATTTATAGTATGGTTTTTTCACATTTTTTACGATAAATCATTTTTTTTTTTTTTTTAATTAATTTTTGCCTTAAACAAAGTATAATACACATTTACTAATTTAAGAAAATTTATTAATTAGTATTTTCATGTCAATTTTGCTTCCATTAAATTTGTAGTAATCAAAGTGTTATTATTAAAATTTTTATTATACGTCAGTCCCTTGAAAGACGTATAAACGGTGTTTTACTGTAATAAATTTGCAAATATATTTTTATTGATATTATTATTAGTGTTGTTATTATTATTATTTTAAATTGAATATGTAATAGATGTTGCAAATGTCTAAAATGACAATGTGCAAAATGGAAAAATTCAGTGAAATATGTTAAATAAAAACATTTTTGCATTTCAAAGACTGTCTTTTTTAAAAGCATATTAACGTAATGTACAGTCGGGGGAAAAAAAACGCAGCACTTGATGGTATTTCGTTATTAATTGACGCAGAAAAATGTAATAGACACCATTCAACAGGAAATGAAATGCACTCTCTGAAAATGTCATCGAATTTTGAATTAGGGGTCATCTACATATTAAAGTGAGCGCCAACTTTGATTTTTCAATAGTAACACCCAATTTTGACTTGATATTCGAATTTCTGAGAGTCTGGAGTGCGGAAAAGTATACTGTTTGTATACTTTATCTTTAGTATTCATAGAGTTATGATCAAAAATGTGTTGGGGGCTATCTCTAAATATAGAAAAATAGAATTAAGATCCTACAAGAATTAGACAAAATTATACTGTTTCACACCGGAAATATTTCAAGAAAAAAAAATTATAAAAAGAAATAAAAATATTAACACCTTTGCAGTATCTTAATTATCATGAATTTAGTTTTTTGGATATGTATATACTTTAGTACTTTTTTAGATAATTTTAGGTATATTTAAATACATTACACTTACGATTGGTCAGACAATACTTTTTGTAAAAGTGCAATATTTTTCAATTAAAAAGTATCTATCATGGATATACTGATCACCAATAAAGCTTAAATTTTCTTTCGTACGTGTAACATAATATACAAACTGAAATAATATAGCTATATATATATATACAACAACGGATAAACTAAATCTTTTCGGATAAATTATTGTAAGGTTTCATAAACTAATATTAAACAATTTTAATAGCACTTACCAGGTTTGGGTCGGTTGAACTCTTTTGAACTGTACGATTTGTTTTATAATTTCTATGAAAATATAATTTCTTAATTAACGCTTTTGCGACTGCTGACGTAGATTCACATCATTTGAAAATCTGTAACAATGTCAGTGGGCGTTTCTTTCGTATTTTGTGTGTTACCTTTTTCTTAAGCATGTACCCAGTGTTCATACTTTTGCAATAAAATATACTATGGATAGAAATATATTAATTAGAAAGAATATAGTTATAATGTATATCCATCAATAATATAATTGTGGTACAGAAAATTTGTTTTGAAATATTTATTTTGAGAGTATTTCAAACAGTAAACCACGCCTATTTAGTTAATTGTTTTCTTCTAGTGTTCGTTTAAAGGATTCTAAATTTATCACCAGTAATCGATGAAGTAAATACCACTTGTGTATATTTTTGTCAAAGTAAAATAAGGGGTTTAACACGAATACTCAAAGTCACATTCACTTTTCGTTTCTGTATTGTTTTGTTTTGAAGAACGATAAAAGGCGGGGCGTTAGAAAACAGGAATTCTTGATACTAACACAAAAGTCTAAAAATCAAAATTTTTGTTTCATTTCTTTGCATTTGACGTTGTTGTTATCCAATTTGACCCTTAAATAAAAATAAAAATAGTTTGTTTAATTTATCTCATTCAAAAATTTTTAAGAGACGGCCCCCTAAACCACTCCAAAAGAAATATTTATTTATATCTCGAAAACTAATAACTGGAATGAGCTGCAAATTTGCACACCCATATTTTTCAGCATTGGGATTCATTTTATGTAAAAATTAATATAGGTCATAATTCATAATTTTTATGAATATGAATTTATTAATATTTTTTAGAATAAAAAATATTTTTCAGAATCAAAATTAATGATGGATTATGTTTGGGTTTCTTCACTGTATCTCGTAAAAAAAGAATTATATCGATCAAGTTATTTTTTGTGAAGGTATTAATAAAAGTTTGAAATATGAATTTAACATTAGCACCTTCAAACTTTGAACGCTTATAACTCTGTGAAAAAATAAGTAAAATATACAACCAATATACTTTTTGGCATTGTCGCGATCCCATAAATTCAAATATAAAATAAAAATGAGGCATTACCATTGAAAAATTCAAAGTTGGTGCGCGTTTTAATATATAGACGACCCTCAATTCAGAATTTCCGTTCATTTTCTGAGTCTACACTCAATTCCCCGTCGAATGATACCTATTACATTTTTGTGCATTGATTAGCAACGGAGTTACATCGAGTGCTGCGTTTTTTTTTTTTTTTTTTTTTTTTTTTTTCCGACTGTACATTGAGTATAATAATCTTCCAAATCAATTAATGTCTAGTCTGCCGGCAAGCTGGAAAGTAGAATACCTATTAAATTTCAAAATATATTTAAAAACACATAAAGCAAAGTCACTATCATGTATTCTAACACATATTTAGGATATTTAGAGAAGGGGGGGGGATTGCATTTCCTTTTCTTAAATTAAATGGAGCTGACCAGTAATTAATTATTTAATAAAAAATTCTTAATTTTTTATCGTATTTTTTACTAAAATAGTTTTGGGATTTATTATTATTATTATTATTATTATTATTATTATTATTATTATTACTTTCATTATTATTATTACTAATCGATATATAAAAATTAATAACTGATTAAGTATTCATTTATCTTTTTCTACAATTTATCTTAAGTAAAATAAAACTTTCAAAATATGATTGTTGTGATTATATATAGTGGTGTCCTTTCACTTTTTAAATTTTTCTTATCTTAAAACTTATTTCTTAAATTTTGACAAATCATTTTCTTTCTCTAGTGGTAGTACATTTCTTTTTCGCAATTTACATTGTTCACCCAGGATTTGAAAAGATGTTAAATGGAAGCCGAAGACACTTGGAGAGATGCTCTAATACAAAATCATCTTTAAATTTAATTAAAAATAAATAAAATGGCCATGACGACTTCTGGCAGTTTCTGTTAAGAACCCAAAACATTTTCATTATGTTCATCAATTTATCACCAATTAAAAGGTTACAACAGAAACTACCATAAGTTGGTTTTCTCATATATTTCTTCACATTACTATATATATATATATATATATATATATATATATATATATATATATATATATATATATATATATATATTATCTGAATAATTCAAAGATAATGGTTGATAGTTAAAAAACAAAATAAATAAATAAATAGATAAAAGAAGAGCCATTACCTCCCAGCACCCCCCAAAAAGAAAACAAACTAACTTTAATAGTCAAATTTTCACACATGTAACCTGCTGGAAGCAGAAGGATTATTACTAAATCCTTAAATTATGCACAACTCCCTTTACATTAATTAAATTATACTATCATACAATTTAGATTGATCTTTGTTTTTCTTTTTTAAACAACAATTAAATCTCCCAGCATTTTCCAGCAAATTACAAATGGCTCGTATCAATAAATCTTTTTTTTTTTTTTTCCAAAAAATCATTTTAATAATACATGAACCAATAAAAAAAGGGTTAGGATCATATATATGTTGGAGCAATAGAAAAACACAACTGTTAAAATTTCATTTTAACAATACTTATGGAAGTAATCGACCATTTAATTCCATCAATTAAATGTAGTCACATTAGTAATTTATTGTTTAAATTTATCATTTTATATTTACATACACACACTCACATATACATATATACAGTGGTGCACATAATTATAAATTCACATTAATCCTTTAAAACTACGTCTTACGTTATTTCATTTGTCCTAAAACATTTCTCTCGAATTGCAACATTTGACACTAATATCGAGTTTCATACAAAGGTAACTTTAAAATATAAGTTGAAAAATAAAATTATATTTAAATTGAATTTAAGTTCCCTTAAAATAAAAACTTGAAACAACATTAAAATTGCACTAAAAATGATGTTTAATTAACGCTTTTGGAAATTTCAGTTTAAAAGTATTGCAATATATGTCGATATTTTTTTCATAACCAAGCTCAACAGAACACTATCTCACAGAGATTAAGCTCAAATTGATGCATGTAGAATGATGTCATTATCACACAGACAAATAGGAAAGAAGGTTGAACGTTCCCTGTATGTTATTAATAATTATGTCAAAAATATAATAATTCTCTCTATATTTTTTTTATATAAATATTAATAATTATGTCTCTTTAAAATAATATAAAACTATGTTGATTTTACTTAGATGCATAGCGAGTAAGAAGTGGTGATGCTATTCAGCATTTTAATAATGTATATGGAAAGCGATGTCTCATCTTCAAGGATATTAAGAAAACAGAACATTTAAAGTAAGATGTTACTGAAAAAAAAATGTATATACTGATTTAGTTTAGGTGTATACCGAAGCACAGTTAACGCTACTGTTACTTATTTTCTAATTGTTTTCAAATGTCTATGTCGTATAATTTTATTGGTAACAAATGCAAAGTTTCGTTTTAACTACATTATACAAGCATTCTTGGTTTATAACTAGAAAGTATCTAAGGGGAAAAAAAATTTTTTTGCATTCCATCTGCTTATCTACGATTAATATTGAGTAAGCATTACTTGAGTAGACAATCCAGCACGTGAATGCAAAATGTTGGTGGTGTATGGGTTATTAAGGACATGGTACAATATTAACCAAATCTTGGTTTCCGTAACCTCCGTGTGACTTTTTAAGGGGGTCTTAACTGGCATTTACGAGAGTTATGATAAATAAAATTACCAATTCCGACGTCCATATTTCACGAGTTTTGAAAATTAGATAATTAACTTTAATGTATATGAAATATGACAAATCAAAATGAAGAGGAAAAAATATGTCATTCAAAAAGCGAAATATAAGATAAATTTAATTGTATACTGAAAACTGTATAACAGCTGATAATAACACATAATGTCTATTAGAAATTAAGATCCATGTAGGGAATGCTGTGTACTAATAAACAACTTCTACTTAAAATATTTGAAATGTCTTAGTCCTTTTTTAGAACTTAGTCATTTAATGAACTTAGTCCTTTTAATAAACTTAGGATTTTTTTTTTTTTTTTTTTTTTTTTTTTTTTTGAAGGGAAGAAATGCATAACTTGATTTTCTTATCTAGAAAAAAAGAAATTTTTGAATAATATTTTAATAATGTAAATCATTTTTGAAAATGAATCGCTTTTTTAGCATTTTTGTCCCACAGAAATACTTTGAATTTTTGATTCATGTTCAGCTTTCACTTTTAAAATGCTGATATCATTCTTTGCAAAAAATGTGAAACGATAAAATGTTCAATACTAGATTCAAAGAATAAAGTAAAGATACAGAATTCCATGCATGCTTGCATGATTCCACTTTCGATACCGCGTATTTCTTCAAAGAAAGATTTATTGCATCTTCGAGCAATTTTATATATTTCATGTTTGTTATTTCAGATATAAAAGTTAATAACAAAAAAAAAAAAAAAAAAAAAAAATTAAGATGAATGTTTTCTTATATAAAAATGAAACTGCATTACTGTATAGTGATTATACTGTATTATCAATTAATCATGATAAATATAAATCGTATAATATGTTAAGAAAAAAAAACTTTATATATAATTCTAATAAAAGCTAAATATTAAAAGTTTTAAAGTTAAATAAATATTTCGATTTCTTTAATGATTAATTAAAAAAAAAAAAAAAATGTGCAATATGATGTACAACATGTATAAAATCAATTACTGTATACTTATACAATATAAATATTGATTTTTTTTTAAATATCGAAATACTGTCAGAACATCTTTTTTTTTTTTTTTTTTATGTCTTTTCAATTACAGAAAAACACATGATCTTGAAACAAAAAATATCATCGCAGACGTGTATGATTTAACGGAACATTAAAAGGGGAGCATATCAGAATCTATAATGATACCCTAAAATTAGGTAATGATGGTAGACCGCCTTATTTTTAAAATCATAATTGGTGATGAGACAAAACTTTTGTTTCATTAAGTAATTTTTTCACTACCTTTTCTTGTTCCAAAACATCAAGAATGTAAACTATGGGTATTTGGTAATAGCCCAAAATCTCCAATGATAAATATATATCAAGTAATGAAAAAATTAATTTTTTTTTCAGAAATACAGAACTGTTATAAGCCTTCAATCAGGGGAACAGAAGGCAGTTAAAGATAACTGGTATACCACTAAGTGTCTTCAAGAAATTCTTCAAGAAGATAATATAAAGAAATTGAGTCATCACCATGTGAATGCATCTCCCACTGAGAAAAAAAAAAAAAAATATATATATATACAGCCATTCTCTAGAATGATTAAGTGGTCATTTTCTAAATCCCTTAACTAGAAATATAGATTTCCGATCTATGCACATAAGGCCCGCCAATAAACTGAATAGACGAAATTATCGAGATTTGCTAGTGTACACATTTCTAGATGGTGAAACAATATTCTGAATACTCTAAATATTCTGATTCAATTATATTGCGATAAATTCTCTCTTCATTTTCTAGAATTTGGTAATAAACCAAGATTATAGTTGCAGAAACCTGCCTCTTGTAGTCTCATTTATTTGCAGAGATTTTTAAATAACTTTGCCCTCGATAATATAGGCAAACGCTCTAGAATTCTAATAGGGGCTTCTAGAAATCGCTTTCCAAAGGGACTAGAATTTATAAGGATGACATGGAATTACAGTTTAGGTTCTAGATGTCAGTTGCAGAATTTTTTCTCAGTGTCTCGTACAGCAATATTTACGATCTATATTTTGAACTAAAACATACAATGTGATAGCACATTCACACTATTCACTTGATCTTGCTAAGTGTGATTTCTGACTATTTTAAATCTAAACAAGTTACTAAGGGTGATATTGATAAACTATGCAAGCATTTTTTCATCGATTCCATGAAATGGGTGGCTTAAAGCAATAATTTTTTAGAAAAATTCTCTGTAAAAGCGTATTGATATTGAATAGGACTATTTTAAACACGTTTAATTTTTTCATAACATTTACATGTGACTTTTAGTTCCATCTAAAATATTTCAAAATGACCCTAGTAATAAAGAAATAAAGTTGTTTCCCTATACTTTTTTTTTTCATTGTTGCTTGTGTTTGTAAGTTGAAAAAAAAAATGTAATTGTTTTCTAATGCTAGTCGTAGAAAGAGTTTCTTATGTAAGATAAATATATATGTTCTCAGAAAGATGGTTCAGAACTAATTTTTAAAACCTACATGTTGGTTAAGAACAAAAAAAAACAAACAAGAATTTTATTGGAATATATATGGTCGCACACAAAGTGATAGGCTGAAAGTTGCGAAACAGATCACAATGAATCATAATTTATAACACAAAGATGGAATTAAACAACATTTTTGTTTAAAAGAATATTCATAGGGATATCATACAAAAATGTTTTCATATAACCCTGTTGCGATTTATTCTTCAACATGTGTCGGGACGCAAAGAGGCACCTAAAATATTCTGTCAAGCATTCATGTTTATCAACCACGTAAAAACATAGAGCCATCATTCTGAATAAGTGCAGACATTTTCTCGCTCATTCCAGAACCCTGAAGTGTTTATTATTATATTCCTTGGATAAGAAATAGACCTAATGTCAATAACTTGAAGATAATAAATTAAAAAAAAATCACTTTGACAAACTTTCATGATTAACAACAAAAAATTATTAATACTGATTAAATACTAAATACTTCGCATTATAAAAACATATTCATAAAACAGAAAGTTGTACATTTCTTCATACAAAGAAAAATGTGCATATGCTGTTACTTTTAGGCAGCCTAATTGATAATGCGAATAAAACACCGTTAGGAAATCTTTTTCGTGGAAATGTTATACAATAGCCGGAATTCGTCCATATTTGAAAATAATGTTGTAATTAAAATATTATGCTTTCTTTCTATTGAAAGTTGGCGAGACTATTTAAAATACTAAGGAGAAATGAAATCAAGATATGACAGATCTGGTAAACGAGGTGGCCACTGCTGTTTGTTCACTTGAATTAGTGGACTTATAAACAAGGTGTGAATTTAAAATTTATCTATCCATTTAGTGATTTACCCTCTTTTATACTCATACACCTAAAATACCCTTTTCATCGTCCACTCTGTCCAGCTTTCCTGGCGAAATCTTGCGTCCACATGCCCGTCTGGATTGCGTATGCGCCTATAGGTTCCTTTAATATTCTTGCTTGTCATCATATTTCTAATCGCCACGTGTGTTGTTGAACAATAGTTCTGAATCACCCTGTAAATAAACGGATATACTTTAACGATAGGAATTACAAAATTTTCACCAAAAATTATGGTTTTTAAAGTCAATGAACTTCGGAATGATTCTTCTTTTTTACCTAAACGCTGTTCTCTCATCTATAGCGGAGATGATTTTCCATAAAAGATATTTATCTCCAAAACCAGTTTTTGGACTCAGATTGTGCTTGTAGGCCAAGGTGCCTGTTTGTGAAAGATTCTTAATTAAAATAAAATAAGTTTCAGAAAACATTTTATGAAGTTTATACAAATAATTTAATTTCTCTAATGTTTAGTGAGATGTAAATATTCAAAATTACATTTAAATAGGTCAAAATTATAGCCCAAATAATTAAAATGCTGATAAGTGAAATATTTATTTTATTATACAGTTTACGAAATTTTCTTTTTAAAATAGAATTACTGATAACTGATTACAATAGACATATTGTAAAATATATAAAGAAAAATACGTTGTACTGCGTCAAAATTATTTATTATTTGATAGTTATGTATTAACGGAAATGTGTAAACATAGTTTTTTATATATTTATTTTATGTTTTTTTTTCTTTTTTTCACATTGTTATTTACTCTAAAACTCTTTTATAATGCATTGATAACATTAATTTTATGTTCTTCAAATAACATTTTGTTTTTCACTTTTTTGCAGGGATTAACACTGAAATTATATTATATCGTTATTTATTTTATAATTTTAAGTATTAAGTGTTATATAATAAGAAATAAAACTTATTATAAAGCCCCTTATAAAGATAAGTGTCTATTCACTTAACCCTTCATCTATGTCATTGTGAAAAGGGCAAAACCGTATGGTGTGAAACAGCCACACGAATTCCATTACCGACTATTACACGTATTATATGCATTTTTTGGAGATAATGTGACCAGTAGACATAAAATTGGCCTAACAAAGTAGAAACCTAAAATATATCTGGTAAGATAAACTTAATAATTGTTTAAAGGAATATAAAAGAAAGTTTACATAGTGAGTTTTAAAAAAAAAAAAAAAAAAAAAGTAGTTATTTTTGGAAACATCAATTTTAGAGATCTGAAACTGACCTGCCTAAGCAGGATGACTGTTAATTTTCCTGTGATGGCCACAAAATACATGATAAAGGATGGATTTATGTAACAATAACAAACAAACAAAAAAAAATCGTTAGAGATATCAACTTTTACCAAAACATGGATTACTGGATTGTTGACTAGAAAACAATAATTACATACGAAAGGGTATCCAAATAGAAGTTATTATGACAAGTTATTATGACTAAATGTGTATCATATAGGGATGTTACACTAAGCTTTTCGTTGAGATCAAGCAAATGGTTCGAGTACTGGGACACCCAAGATAATCAGATGTCTATGGGGGAAATTGCAAGTACATTTTAACATCTCTAGGCTGCACTTAACCAAACGAAACGAATGTATATTTTTTTTTATGCATGCGTAAAAACACGCTTCATGTAGAATATGGTATGGAAAACATCCACTGTTCGTTTATAGGGATACACAAAAAAAACTAGATTATAGTGCAAAAATACTTGAAAATTGATGGAAGTGTATTACAGTTTGTGCCGTGTGTTATTAATATAGGATTATATATACTAGTGGTCGCCCAGTGGTCGAAATTCGACCATAATTAATTAAAATTATAAGTTTAAACATTATTAAGGTTCTATTGTCAAAGACTATACTTCTATAATCACAGATTTTGCCAAGGCTACACTGTTAATTTACCTACAGGTATTTTTATTTAGATCATTAGATCTAAGGATCTAATGATGAATCCAAAACTGAGATATTTTTAATGATACCATTAACTTTTGAAAATGAAATCATATTTCGTTCAAAAGGTGGCTCACCATCAACTGTACTAAATATTACTGCTACATCAGTTTGAACTGCATCATTGAAACGGCGTAGATCTAAATCATGATTTACTTTAATGAGCATACAAATTTCTTTATTTTGATTTTCAACTCTTTGACAATGATGTTTCATTGCAATGAATGACCGAACAAAAGGATTACTGCGTTCCAATTCGAGAGAAATTTCGCGCATTATGTTGTTGTTACATGTTTGATTAAAACGTTCTTGTAATCTATAATTGATAGCAGTGTCAACATCATAAAAATATAATTGCGCATAACATGGTGAACGACCATGTGCAGCAGTCATTGGACCCGATCTGTGATAAAAAACATCATGTATTTTGAAATGATACACTCCACTTGTAACTGCCTCGGATACTTGAGCTTCTCAGCTAACCATAGCAAATGATGAATTGTATTTGCGAATATTTTCAAAATAATTTTTTGACTTACTTTTTATTGAAGGTTCATTTGAAATAAGTCCATCATACAATGATTTAAAATATTCATTTTGACTTAAGGGCGGTAATATTGCTTTACCCTTATGACAACATGAAGTGAATGCAGTTCTGTCACCTAAAGTGACTTCAGATTCAAAATGTTTCGCATTGCAGTCACCTAAAGTGACTTCAGATTCAAAATGTTTCGCATTGCAAAACCTGCATTCCAAATCCATTAATCCACAATCATAACTATAAAAAACTTTTGGAATGACATTTCGTGCACATTTAAATTTATCTGTCAAATTCACTTCTTCATTCTGTATAATATTAACACTATTTGTATTTCCATTACTATTATTATTATGTGTCCGCAAATATAGATTCCTTCTTCTTTGTCTCTCACTCCGACCCGTTAATGTTCTATG
Organism: Salticus scenicus; assembly: GCA_963930645.1. Lineage (NCBI taxonomy): Eukaryota > Metazoa > Arthropoda > Arachnida > Araneae > Salticidae > Salticus > Salticus scenicus. The sequence goes on along the minus strand of OZ005652.1, from coordinate 117,456,756 downwards.
TCGAGGCATAATAAAAGTAGAAAAAAACTTTCATCGTCAGTAGAAAAAATCGTTATTTTTTTTTTTTTTTTTTAGGTTGATTTCTTTAGAAACTGATCTATACAAATTGAATGAGTTGAGTTGAGTTGAGTTGATTAATTAGTATATATATAATGCAAAACTTGTGTGTTTTTAAAAAATATTAGCATTCTGCGATAACTCTTTCAGATGAAACTGGCTATTTAAAAAATAACTCATTGTTATTAACTTTTATTATTGTTATTAACATATTAACTTTTTATTAATAATTAAAATTTCAAAATTTTGGCAACAGTATAAAAAAATGAAAATGCTAATTTTAATCTGGAAATAAAACCCGATAATATAGGCTTTGAATTGCACCTTTGTCGTTTCACAAATGTTCCAATTTCTCGTCTTTGTCGTTGTATTTTTAAAAAATATTAGCATTCTGCACTTCTTCTCTATATAAACTACTAGCAGACCCGGCCACGCGTTGCTGTGACTAAGTTATACGTTGAATTATACGGCTGTAAACTATTTAGTACAGTTAAATTATTATTTACGAACAAAGACGAAAACGTTGTAGCCGATGTAAAAACCCACAGGGTTGAGATTTGAAACTTAGGTCAAAATTTGGAAGCGATTGATAAAAATTTTCGTAGTGTTGATATTAAGCACAAATTAATTTTATTGTAGGGTCCTATAAATTTTAATGGAGAAGTGATATATATTATTTCTAATGCTACTTTGGATAAAATTGCTAAAATGACTAATATATAAATTAAATTCTATTAAAATTCTATTAAAATAAAAGTATAAAAGAAACAGACGATTTTAAAATCAATTTTTATGGAGGAGTGAAATATAATATATGCTATAATGGATAATTTTACTATTAAATGACCTCATCATTTTAAATATTTTAAAGAGGGCAACAGCTGTAGTTATAAAAGGGAAAACAATAAGGCTAAACCAGAAAAATAAGTAAATTTGATAAATATTTTAAAACTTTAAAATTGGAAATCTTATGAAATATTGGACATTTAAAGTAAATACATGTATCATTTTAAATACAAAAAGATTTTGGAAAAGTTTAGTGTATTTTAACGAAGTGATGAGAAGTTTTTGAGTATGTTAAAATTTTAATAGTAAATTCAAGTCAATAAAGATGGGAAACATTGAGGATTAAGATAAGAATAATTATAAGATTTAAAAAAAAAAAAAAAAAAAAAACTTTTTATATACCATGCTTTTAAATTTTAATATACTAATAATATACAAATTAAAAGGAAAATGATAAATATTCTATCATAGTTTGAAGTCAAATTTGTTTTCAAATGTCTAAATAAAATATCTGATGTAAGATACTAATATTTTGCAGCGGAATAGATTTCATTTCTGTCATCCTTGGCGAAAAAAAAAAGAATATCACCAAATTATCTGGCGAAAATATTTAATTCCTTTCAAAAATCATGGTTATTTTAACAACTTATATTAAAAGAGTAATGAATAATATGAAACAATATTTCGTACAATACATATTACATGTCATACATACGTACAATGAATAATACATATTACATTTCGTACAATGCATACATCTGGCATGTATATTTTCATGTTACGCTTTTGATCGCCAAATAATAATAATAATAATAAAAAAAGCCAAGGGCGACAGAGTTTAAAAATTTAAAATTAAAATTTTGTCAATTTGACAGCAAAATAATTCAATCTAACACCCGCGATAACTAATACATATCTATACCCAAATATAAGGATTAAAATCGGGAAATAAATTTCCTCGATTTTTAATAATTTCTTACAAAAAATCCAGTGGGCAATTAACATAGGAAATCTTTTTCTTGGCTGCACAGACGGTCAGTGAGTCACACTTCGCTTGCGTATAGAACTCATAGATATAGTATAGCATATATAGAATAGAGTGGTCATTGGGGAGAAAAAAGTTATTCCTTTTCATTTGGGAAAAGACGACGTTTTTACCAAAATATGGCCGTCTTTCCCCGAGTGAATACTCACGGGAATACATACTAATATTTTAGCAAATAAAATTTATGAATAATTTATTTGCTAAAGGGGAATGGAAGACTCCAGATACAGTTTCAAATTCATATTTCTTTCTTTCTTTTCTTTTTCTTTCTTTTTTTTTTTTTTTTCAATACCACTTAATGGCTGTTTCCAAAGCTTTTATTTTTTATCTTTTTTCGGCATCAAAAATCTTTCTACGATAACATGGTGATGAGAGATCTATATATATTACTATATCTATGATAGAACTACATTAGCACTTTATCAATGTGTATAAAATCTTTAAATTGATTATGACGTCAATTTTCGTGAGATGCATAATTTAACTTTTTATAATTTTTTAACGTTCACGTTTGATTAAATGTATTTATTTTTATGTCGAAAGAAAATGAACTCGTATTTTTTTTTTTTTTTTTTTTTTTTTTTTTTTTTCTTGGCAACAATTAAATTAATGGAACTCACAGATATTTTGGAGCAACTTTAATAAAGGTCTATAATTAACAAATAATTGCAATAAAACAATATTGTGACAATAAATTGAGATAAAAACTATCCTATCTCTCAAGTTGGATCAAACTGCACACAGTGTGCAAAATTTCATCAAAATCAGTTCCTTAGTTTAGGAGTTTACCCCGGACAAACATCGTGACACGTAATTTATTTATATATACAGATTAAATTATAAAGTTTTGATCAATGAAGCACAAATAAGTAAAAAACAGGATTAATTTCACTGTATTATCTTCATTATAATATGAATTCAATTTACACTTCAGTCTAAGTAACACGTGGCCGGCTATGCTAACACCAAAAATTTAAAAAGTGGAAATAATTGAATTATACGAAATTTATTAATAGGTTAAAAAGTTGAAGATTCTTTGTGTAGATGGCAGCACCAAATAAATTTCAGCTTTCATTTCAACCCAGTCGAAAGGTATCGACATCTGTTAGAATCATTTGGAGTTAACAGATAATTGTGACTGTCAAATAATAACAGACAAATAATTAGCAATAAATTAAAATTGCGACTATAATTTGAGATTTAAACTATCCTATCTCTCAAGTTGGATCGAACTGCACATGGTGTGCGAATTTTATTATAATCGGTTAAGTGGTTTAGGAGTCCATTGAGGACAAACATTGTGACACGAGATTTATATATATTAAGACTAGCAGACCCGGCCACGCGTTGCTGTGACTAAGTTATACGTTGAATTATACGGCTGTAAACTATTTAGTACAGTTAAATTATTATTTACGAACAAAGACGAAAACGTTGTAGCCGATGTAAAAACCCACAGGGTTGAGATTTGAAACTTAGGTCAAAATTTGGAAGCGATTGATAAAAATTTTCGTAGTGTTGATATTAAGCACAAATTAATTTTATTGTAGGGTCCTATAAATTTTAATGGAGAAGTGATATATATTATTTCTAATGCTACTTTGGATAAAATTGCTAAAATGACTAATATATAAATTAAATTCTATTAAAATTCTATTAAAATAAAAGTATAAAAGAAACAGACGATTTTAAAATCAATTTTTATGGAGGAGTGAAATATAATATATGCTATAATGGATAATTTTACTATTAAATGACCTCATCATTTTAAATATTTTAAAGAGGGCAACAGCTGTAGTTATAAAAGGGAAAACAATAAGGCTAAACCAGAAAAATAAGTAAATTTGATAAATATTTTAAAACTTTAAAATTGGAAATCTTATGAAATATTGGACATTTAAAGTAAATACATGTATCATTTTAAATACAAAAAGATTTTGGAAAAGTTTAGTGTATTTTAACGAAGTGATGAGAAGTTTTTGAGTATGTTAAAATTTTAATAGTAAATTCAAGTCAATAAAGATGGGAAACATTGAGGATTAAGATAAGAATAATTATAAGATTTAAAAAAAAAAAAAAAAAAAAAAAAAAAAAACTTTTTATATACCATGCTTTTAAATTTTAATATACTAATAATATACAAATTAAAAGGAAAATGATAAATATTCTATCATAGTTTGAAGTCAAATTTGTTTTCAAATGTCTAAATAAAATATCTGATGTAAGATACTAATATTTTGCAGCGGAATAGATTTCATTTCTGTCATCCTTGGCGAAAAAAAAAGAATATCACCAAATTATCTGGCGAAAATATTTAATTCCTTTCAAAAATCATGGTTATTTTAACAACTTATATTAAAAGAGTAATGAATAATATGAAACAATATTTCGTACAATACATATTACATGTCATACATACGTACAATGAATAATACATATTACATTTCGTACAATGCATACATCTGGCATGTATATTTTCATGTTACGCTTTTGATCGCCAAATAATAATAATAATAATAAAAAAAGCCAAGGGCGACAGAGTTTAAAAATTTAAAATTAAAATTTTGTCAATTTGACAGCAAAATAATTCAATCTAACACCCGCGATAACTAATACATATCTATACCCAAATATAAGGATTAAAATCGGGAAATAAATTTCCTCGATTTTTAATAATTTCTTACAAAAAATCCAGTGGGCAATTAACATAGGAAATCTTTTTCTTGGCTGCACAGACGGTCAGTGAGTCACACTTCGCTTGCGTATAGAACTCATAGATATAGTATAGCATATATAGAATAGAGTGGTCATTGGGGAGAAAAAAGTTATTCCTTTTCATTTGGGAAAAGACGACGTTTTTACCAAAATATGGCCGTCTTTCCCCGAGTGAATACACACGGGAATACATACTAATATTTTAGCAAATAAAATTTATGAATAATTTATTTGCTAAAGGGGAATGGAAGACTCCAGATACAGTTTCAAATTCATATTTCTTTCTTTCTTTTCTTTTTCTTTTTCTTTTTTTTTTTTTTTTTTTTTTTTCAATACCACTTAATGGCTGTTTCCAAAGCTTTTATTTTTTATCTTTTTTCGGCATCAAAAATCTTTCTACGATAACATGGTGATGAGAGATCTATATATATATTACTATATCTATGATAGAACTACATTAGCACTTTATCAATGTGTATAAAATCTTTAAATTGATTATGACGTCAATTTTCGTGAGATGCATAATTTAACTTTTTATAATTTTTTAACGTTCACGTTTGATTAAATGTATTTATTTTTATGTCGAAAGAAAATGAACTCGTATTTTTTTTTTTTTTTTTTTTTTCTTGGCAACAATTAAATTAATGGAACTCACAGATATTTTGGAGCAACTTTAATAAAGGTCTATAATTAACAAATAATTGCAATAAAACAATATTGTGACAATAAATTGAGATAAAAACTATCCTATCTCTCAAGTTGGATCAAACTGCACACAGTGTGCAAAATTTCATCAAAATCAGTTCCTTAGTTTAGGAGTTTACCCCGGACAAACATCGTGACACGTAATTTATTTATATATACAGATTAAATTATAAAGTTTTGATCAATGAAGCACAAATAAGTAAAAAACAGGATTAATTTCACTGTATTATCTTCATTATAATATGAATTCAATTTACACTTCAGTCTAAGTAACACGTGGCCGGCTATGCTAACACCAAAAATTTAAAAAGTGGAAATAATTGAATTATACGAAATTTATTAATAGGTTAAAAAGTTGAAGATTTTTTGTGTAGATGGCAGCACCAAATATATTTCAGCTTTCATTTCAACCCAGTCGAAAGGTATCGACATCTGTTACAATCATTTGGAGTTAACAGATAATTGTGACTGTCAAATAATAACAGACAAATAATTAGCAATAAATTAAAATTGCGACTATAATTTGAGATTTAAACTATCCTATCTCTCAAGTTGGATCGAACTGCACATGGTGTGCGAATTTTATTATAATCGGTTAAGTGGTTTAGGAGTCCATTGAGGACAAACATTGTGACACGAGATTTATATATATTAAGATAAGTGTGTGAAATTTCATAATCCTCCGTCCGCGCAATTTTCGTAAAAAGGGTACAAAGTTTTTGCTTCACGTATTAATATATAGATGTACACCAAGTGGTGAGCACATAACCTTCAAAATATATGCTGAGCTGCTACTATGTAATTCAAAACACTGGTTTTTATTTTTAGTAGAAGATCTTTACTATAATATTTTACCATGTCCAGGAAAGCTGCTCGGAAATTGAGATTAATTATTCATGACCATATGATAAATAATGTATTTTTTTAAGCTAAATATTCATCGCTGGGTTTTTGGGGAAAAAAGTAACAAAAATGATTTTAACAAACGTATGAATTTGGGTATTTATAACAAAAATTCTCGAAAATTAATAATAATAATATTTCTCAAATTTTTATTAGTGTCATTATTATACTTATCGGGAAAAAAAAAAAAAAAAAAAAAAAAAAAAAAAGTTAAGCACTTCAGAATAAATTCAATATTTGTTTTGTTATTCAGAAATATATATTGTATTTTCTCATATGAAACTTATAAGTTAATCATGGTGCCTATTTATGATTTTAGAAATATATATATATATATATATATATATATATATATATATCTGTTTTGCTATGTGGGGTATTTTGAATACTATTTTAATTAAATTAATTTCATATCGTATTGTTTAACTTCTTTTTTTTTTTTTTTAATGATCTAGTGGATATGATATACCTAAATTCCTGTTATATCGGATTACATAATATTATTTTTTCAGCCATATGTATTTGCAAAAGAAATACTTCACTTACAATTATTTTTAAATTCAAAAGATGTTCTTTCCAATTAATTTATATTTTTTAGTATTTATTTAAATAATTGAAATGTAAGATCATAATTATCCCGTATGTGATTTTTATTAACATGTAAGATTAATTAAACATATTATAATTGTAAACGTAATCTCAAGAAAACATAGTTAATGGTTTTTGAAAATAAATAAATAATTAAATAATAATAATAATAATAAATGTTTAACTATTTTCATTTCTTTGAGTTTACTTCATTGTAAAGAAAATAAAATCAACTTTAATTATTTAGAATTAAAGAAGTTTTAGAAGTTTATATTTATTTAGGATTTAAACCTGGCTTATGAAAAGCACAATATTTTTATTAAACTTACTAAAAGATTCTTAATAATGCTTAGATAATTAAGGATTACAGTTTCATTTGGAAATTCTCTTTGTCTGAACTTTTAAAGATATTTTATTTTCCAACTTTCAGGATTACATATTTACTCAAGTTTGGTAAGTAATTGAAATGGAAAATTATATTTTTACAATTTCTAAACGGAATTTATTAAATTTAAATTACATTTATTTTTCATATTTACTGTATAATGAGTTTGTCAGTTTTAAATTAATGAATAAATTATTATACTTGTGTGCATAATAATATATATATATATATATATATATATATATATATATATATGTGTGTGTGTGTGTATATATATATATATATATATATATTAAATTACAGCTTCCAGAAATTTTACCTATAGGCGTAACGTATTTGAATTATGTTGGACGTCCCTGTAGACGAACTGGTTTGATCTCAATAAAGTGTTTAGTGTAGCATCATCCTTACACGATGCCATATTTGCCAACCATCTTATTAATAATAGGGAGATTGTAAGTACACGCCTATTTTTTCATGCCAGTTTCTTTTTCTTTATATATATATATATTAATTTTACACTTATTTAATCGTAATTGCATTTGTAGATAATTACTCTAAATTGAAAATGGTGTGGATAAAGGGGCGTGAACTAAAAATCTTCCGATTTATAATTAGAATTTTGTCAAGTGTGATGGTATAGATTTAGAATGATGAGTTTGGTCTTCTTGTTAAGTTTCTTCAACGAATATGTTAATAACAGAAACACACACAAACACATCACAGTATATGTTGAAAATGTATTATTATGTCTATTATTTATTTTATGAATATTATTATTATTGGATGGCAACGTTGGTTAAAAAAAAATATTACATAATACTTGGTCTCGTTTTATCGAAAGCTCGTGTGTATTAAAATTTTTAGAATAAGTAATTTTCTGTTTTAGATAAGTAGGTTTTTCCATTGGGAATGAAGATTTTTTGTATTTTTCAAATGATTTCTTTTTGTAAATAATATTCAACATAGCTGTGTTATTTTTTACTGATATTTGAAGTTTTAGAAGAAACGCAGTACGTGTTATTCAATTGAGTAGCCGCTTTGAAGGTAAAAGTGTGAATATTTCATTTACTGGCGTCCGTAGATAACACTAGTTTTCAGAAGGAAACGGTGATTTTTCTTAGGTAGCTTTAACATTTGTGGAGTCCGAGCGACAGGACATTAGTGAAGAAACAACATGTTTCAAGCAGTAAAAGGATTTAAGAAAGATGATTTGATATATGTGGCGTCTGAAATTGGCGAAGAAGTACCAGCCAATATTACTGTTTCAGGTTTAAAAAATATTTTACTAAACAGTGAAGAATTCAAGAAAGATGCTGAATTTGTTCAAGTACTATTAGGAAATGCTGTTGCCGAGCGAAAATTGCAAGAGCAAGAAGAAAAAGAAAGAGAAGATAAAAAGGAAAAAAGGAAACTTGAAGCTGAAAAAGAAATGGAGCTCGCTCAAGCTCAAAGTCGAGGAGAATCTGCTCCATTAAATTATTTACCTGATTTAAACAATTCAAAAAGGAAATTTAAGTTGCCAAGATTGGAATTTAGACAATTTGGCGATGACTTAAAAGATTGGCTTCCTTTTTGTAGTCAATTTGAGCAGGTGCATAAAGATGAAGATATCGCACCGGAAGATAAATATCAGCTTTTAGTGCAAGCCACGGTTGCAGGTTCCCGTGCAAGATAAGTAGTTGGAAGTTTTCCGCCAACTGGCGCCAATTACGAAATAGCGATTGAAAGCTTGAAATCTCGCTTTGGGAGAGAGGAACTCTTAGTCGAAGTATACGTTAGACATTTACTAAAATTAATTATTTCTGTTCAAATTAAGGAAATGTTTTCATTAACTTCTCTATATGACAAACTTGAATTGTATCTACGTGCATTGGAAACATTAGGTGTAACCACGGATAAATGTGCATCTATATTGTATCCCATGGTTGAATCTTGTTTCCCAGCTGATTTTTTAAAGGCTTGGAATCGTAGTAACATTTCTCATTCAAACACTGATGTTAAAGAGAAGTTAAATAACTTAATGGAATTTCTCAAAAAAGAAGTCGAAGGCGAAGAAAGGATATCTTTGGCTGTAGCTGGTTTCGGTTTAGGAAAGGGCCAAGAGAACAAACTTTTAAAAAGGAAGCAATGCAATTTTGAAATTTGAAAAATAAAGTACCTACTGCTGCGGGTTTATTAACGCCCACTTCAAATAGAGAGGTGAAGAAATCTTGCGTTTTTTGTGATGGCAAACGTTCAAGTTCAGATTGTTTTTCAGCTCAGAAAATGAGTTTAGCAGAAAAACAAAAAATAATTAAAGATAAACGTTGTTGCCTTGCCTATTTATCGCCAACTCATACTGCTAAAAATGCCGAACAGTTCTAAAGTTTGTGATCTGTTCTAAAAAGCATTTTCCTGTAATGTGTGATGTACTTGATTCACTAAAAATGCTGTAGAAAAGAAAGAAGAAAAACCTGCAGAAATTGATGTTAGTATGTCCAATTTCAACAAACGAAGTCCAAAGATATTTCTTCAAACAGTGAAAGCCAAATTGATCTCTGGCAATAAACAAAAACTGTGAGATTGCTCTTTGATTCCGCATCGCATAAGGCATATATTCTGGAAAGTGTAGCCAAAGAAATGGATTATATATCTATTCGCCAAGAGAAAATTGTTCATTCCCTTTTTGGCGGCGTTATCACTAACTAGGTCAAGCATAACTGCTACTAGTGGATCTGCAGATCAGGAGCCTCAACGTCCTATTTGCATCAGACATTATACAATAGGTCATTTTTATTTATTCCTTATTATATAATAGTATATATTGATTCGATCGACTTATTACCATAATCAGATACATTCCTGAGGTGGGCTGCCGCCCCCATCAACCCCCTGCTGTATCTCTCTTTCTATAATTATTTGTATATCATATAAAGTGTTACGGAATTGTAAATAATTGCATTTATTTTTCTATAAATTCTTTCAAAGAGGCTTAGAAAGTCGATAAAATGCCAATTTTGTGCATTTCTAGTCGTTTTAGCGTTAAAATAGCCAAATTTTCCTTTAAAAACGCATTAAAAAGCTCCAATAAGGGAAGAAATGGATTTGGCGCCAAATTTGGTGACTGTTTCCCTCCTTGGCGATTTTTTGGCGATCTTGGCGAGAAAATCCTTATTAGGGATATACCAAATATGGAAGCTCTAATCTCATTGGCTGATGAGATACGAGAATTTTCCAGAACAGTCTGTGTTCGATAGAATAGTATAAAAGGAGCATTTTTTTAGCCAAGGCGGTCAATTTCAGATCTGTGTCAGCTTTGTCAAATGCTTGCTTTGCTTTGAGCCTCTTTGAATAAGACTTGCTTTATGCGTTATTGATAAACATTTTGTAATGTTGTTTTGCTGTTAACGGCTGTTGTTTAAGCTATGTTTACTGATTGAATTGAAGCTGATACTTGGTTTATAGACCTGTATTTTTCTGGAACTTTCTATGAATAAATCACTGAATTTTTGCAAGTTTCGCTTTTCATTCTCGGACAACTTACGAACCCCCAAGTACGAAACAATATGTATTCTCTAATTAATTATAACTCATTAATTTTTCAAACTAATTTGATATCATTTGGATGATTACAGTACATACTCGGAATTATTTTGTGTGGTCCCATAAATTATTTAGTCTATACATAACCTTTTTTAAGAGTAAACATGATTTTAAGCATCTTTATAATGTATGTTAACTTTATTAAATTCAATTCAGCATAAACGCATTAAAGTGCGCGCTTAAATTAAAAATTTGTCCATAGGCTCTAATGTTACGAAATTCTTTCGTGTGTCTTTGTAAACGAACCATAAACATTGTATACACCAGTAAAAACTATTCAGCTTATTTTGCGTTTAAAATTAATAATTGTTCCAAATGTAACATCGTTTGGATGACTACGTGACATTGTCAGAACACTTTTGTAAGATCCTGTACATTAATTAGAAAGCTTAAGAACACATATTTTCTTCAAACAACATAAGTTTAAGTATCTTACTCACGTACGCTAGTTTCATTTTCTTCATTGCAAAGTAATGATATTAAAATGCGTTTAAACGAAAATCACCCCATACGCCGTAATGTTAAGAATTTTGGCGTGTCCGTGTACATAGTTAAAAAAAAATATAGCAATAAAAATTATACAGCTGCTTATATGCAAAGCTGAAACGTGTGCGCCAATTTGCAAGTCAATCGAAGGATTTTTGCGGTCGCTATTGCGGTACATACAAATTCTTCCCATACGCCGTAAAGATAAGAAAAACTTTGGCGTGTCCCTGTGCACGAACGACAAATGGAATACACACCTAACACTATACAGCTAATTCTGTTGGGCTCATTAATATGTGTAACAAATTGCAAGTCAATAGCATTATTTGGGGGACCGCTATCGCGGTACATACAATATCTTCCCATAGGCCGTAATGATAAAAAAACTTTGGCGTGTCCCTGTGCATGAACTACAAATGGAATGCACCCCCAAAACTATACAGCTAATTTCGTGGGGATCATGAACATGTGTACAAAATTTCAAGTCAATAGCGTGATTTTTGCGGCCGCTATCGCGCGACAGACAGACGGACAGACGGAACCCAAAATCCTTTTGAGTCTCAACAGAGGTCCTCCATTCACGTTTCGGCAAAAATTGGAAGTCAATAGCTTGATTTTTGCAGTAACTATCGCGGTACATACAGATTCTTCCCATAGGCCGTAATGATAGAAAATCTTTGGCGTGTCCCTGTACACGAACTACAAATGGAATACACACCTAAAACTATACAGCTGATTCCGTTGGGCTCATGAATATGTGTACCAAATTGCAAGTCAATAGCGGGATTTTTGTAGCCGCTATCGCGGTACATACAAATTCCTCCCATAGGCCGTAATGCTAAGAAAAACTTTGGCGTATCCCTGTACACGAATTACAAATGGAATGCACACCCAAAACTATACAGCTGATTCCGTGGGGCACATGAACATATGTACTAAATTGCAAGTCAATAGCGTGATTTGTGTGGCCGCTATCGCGATACATACAAATTTCTCCTATAGGCCGTAATGATAAAAAAAATTTGGCGTGTCCCTGTATACGAACTACGAATGGAATACATACCAAAAACTATACAGCTAATTTCGTGGGGCTCATGAACATGTGTACCAAATTTCAAGTCAATAGCGCTATTTTTGCGGCCGCTATCGCGCGACAGACAGACAGACAGACAGAAAGACACACAGACACAGCCCAAAACCGTTTTGAGTCTCAACAGAGGGCCTCCACTGACGTTTCGGCAATAAAGTGACATTGAAACATTTGAAAGAAAATTTTGTCTGCAATTTCGAAGTTTTGGATCAGTCTACAATATGTGAAAATATTAGACCGGTTTTTAAAGGCCCTTGGATAAAGGAGTTAGAAGAAAATGAGATTAATTTAACGGACATTGGCGACAAATGTGAAGCGATCGATATTCTCGTCGGAGCTGACGTCATGGGAAAAATGTTGACAAGAAAAAGAAAGGTCTTATCATCGGGTCTCGTGGCTTTAGAAACATACTTAGGTTGGACCTTAATGGGAAAAGTACCGCCTGGAAAAGACTCGGAAGAAAACTTGGCGATGTCCGTGTTATCGCTATACGTAAATAAAGCTGAAATCTCAAATCTATGGAAGTTGGATTTAATTGGAATCTATGATACTATTGAGAAGAAGTCCAAACACGAGACTGATATTCAGACTAAAGTGCATTTTTTAGAAACACCGGCAATTAATAGAGAGGGCCGCTATGAAGTTTGTTTGCCATGGACTGATCATAAGTCGCCTTTACCCGACAACTTGAGTTTGGCGAAGAAACGGCTCGAATACACAACAGCAAAGCTTATAACGATGAACATGTATGAAAAATATGAAGATGCTCTTCTGAGCTGGATTACAGAAGGCATAATTGAGAAAGTTCCCAAGAACGAAGTAAACTCTTATGGCAATTAGTTACCTCATTGTGCTGTAATAAAACCTACTAGCAGCACTATTCCAATTCGCCCAGTGTTTGATGCTTCAGCTAGATTAGCAAATTATCCTTCTTTCAACCAATGCTTGGAATGTGGTCCTAACCAGATGGAACTTATCCCAGATATTCTACATCGATTCAGAGAAAAAGAATTTGGCGTTATCGCCGACATTAGGAAAGCTTTTCTGCAAATAAGCATTCGTAAAGAAGACAGATTTCCTGCGTTTTTTATGGTGGGAAAACTTAGGAAGCTAAAAGGAAACTAAAAGTTTTTCGCCATACAAGAGTTGTTTTTGGTGTTATAAGCAGTCCTTTCCTTTTGGCTGCGGTAATTGAGTATCATATTGCGCGTTGTAACGGATTTGAAGAATCTTTAAAGAAAAGGCTTTTAGAGAGTTTCTACGTAGATAATGTCGTTACCAGCGTTAATAACAAAGAAGAATTACATAAGTTTATCGTTAATTCTAAAGCTCTAATGGCCAAAGGCTGTTTTGATCTTAGAGAATGGGAATGGTATGGCGACTGTAATGAGACTAGTTCTAAGAAAGAGACTCAAGTATTAGGTCTTGTTAGGTATTGATATACATTAGCCTCACTAGAGGGCGCCAGAGGTCCCGTTGAGATGAGATTCGAAGAACATTCTTGTTTATTCTCCCGGGACTTATAGTTTTAGTTCTGTTCTAGAATGGAGAGCAACGAGTTATGAAATAGTAGTTTGCTCTCGGGGCCTTTTTGGCCTAATTTTATTATTCAAGGAGCTATAGTTTAAGAAATAAAAAAAATAGCTGATAGATTAGCATTAGTTTTATTATAAATCCATTTTTCTCAAAGTATAATTTTAGAAATAGTATCATGAGATAGCATGAAAGAGATAGCATGTTAAGAGATAGCATGAAATGGATGTTCTACAGTAAGAAATGAATATTTTTTGTAAATGGTGTTTCTTCATGTAAATATTTTATTTAATAAACTTTATATATTTTATCGTCCTAAAGAAGAAGATGTTGTTTTTTCTAGAGAAACTTGCATATTATTAGTCTTCATTTTTTAACGTCGAAGAATTCTACAGGTAAGAAGAATATTATTATACCATTTTGAAGATTATTACCAAAAAATTAAAGTGGTTTAAAAATGTTAAATTATTTTGATTAAATGTAAGAGCCTGCAATCTATATTTTACAAAGAGTCTTGAAGACTCGATTTAAGCCGTTCAGAAGAATGGCGTTTTATAACATATTTTATGGCGTCCGCGACAGTATATATTGTTTATATTAAATACAGGAAATATTGTTTATATTAATATTGTTTATATTAACTGAAAGGGAAAGAATTATTTTCATTTGAAACAAAAATGGTTTAAAGATTATATTATTATTATATGAAATGTTTTTCAAAAGAAATCTTGGATTGAAATTATTTAGAATATTTCTTTTTCAAAGTAAATAAAATTAAAAGTGACTGATTGATTGAAATAAAACAAGATTTTTTATTTGCTATATTATTTGTACATTTAAAACGTAAATTTGTCAAGGTCAAAATAAGATAGTTGTTTTTTTATGATTGAAATAAATAAAAGTAGAATAAAGAAAGCTATTGTGTATTGAGTTGACCTTGAAAAAGAAGCATTAGATTTGTTAAAGAAGAAATAAAAAGTATTTTTTCATGGTAAATATTAGATGATGTCAAAATCTGATTGCATTGAATGTTTATTGTTTTATTTTTTATTTCGCAATGATTATGAAATAAAGTATTATTTTAGAATTTGTGAATGAAAACGGAGTTAGCAATTAATGAAAGTTTCGGTTTTAATTTGTTTTTGAATTACATTTTGTGATTGTTTAATTTAATAAATTTTTACAGTTAATAAATGAATAAAATTTATTATTCAGTTGAAAATAAGTATTGCTATAAGAGTAAAATAAAAATTAATAAAATGTTATTTTCTTTTGTTTACATTTTACAAAAGGAAAAATTGTTCTCGGAATAGAATTTTTTCCGAGTTGTTCTTAAAATAAAATCTTCTTGGTAAATAGAAAAGTGAAAGTTTTTACATTTGAATTAAAAGGCATAAATAACGAATAATTGGTTAATTAACATAAAACTGTTCTGTTTTTGTTTAAAAAATCAGAAATTGAAAAATAAAAAAGCGAAGAACACCATTGCGATCTTCCTTTGCTAAAACTTTAAATATTTTAAACAGAACTAGAGAAAGAAGATCTTGAGAGGGGTATACTTTTAGATAATTTAAATAAATTAGAGGGTTTAAAGACAGAATTAAAGACATTTGATAATGAAATATTAGACATTATGTCGGAAGATAGTAAATGCGATGAAGCTTTTATTATAAAAGAAGCGGAAGGAAGCGAAGCATACTGTGATGAATTTATCACAGTTAAAAAACTAATTAATGAAAAGTTGAAATCAAATGTAAATTTTAATTACACAGGCCAAAATAAAATGGAAAACGAAACCAATTTGAAAACAAAGCGATTTAAATGACCAAAATTAGCTATCAATAAATTTGATTCAAAATTGATAAATTATTTGCCCTTTTGGGCCCAATTTAAGAAAATTCATAAAGATGAAGAATTAGACAAAGTTGACAAGTTTCAATACCTTTTACAGTGTGTAGAACCAGGAACTCGAGCCAGAGAAGTTACCCCGTAACATCAGAAAATTATTTAATGGCAGTAAGGGCTTTTGAAGAATGCTATGGGGATAAAGATATCTTAATCGAAGTATATGTTCGGGAATTTTTGAAATTAATTACAGCTAATGTACAGACTAGGGGAAATAGCAAAAATTTGTGTAATTTAGTGACCAAGATAGAAGCACACTTGAGATCGCTGGAAAGCATGGGTGTAAACATTGATCAGAACTCTGCGTGGCTGTGCCCAATGATAGAATCCTGTTTACCCGAAGATATTATTAGAACGTTTCAAAGACTTAATGTTGGGGCCAGGGAAGATTCTATTGAGTTAGATGATAAGGAAACCACACAGAAATCGAACTTGTCACTATTGCTGAATTTTTTGAAAAGGGAAGTGGCAGGTGAAGAAGGATTACAATTAGCCAGGTCGGGTTTGAAATTAATACAACCAAGGAAAATGTTAAAAATAAATTCCACAAGAGAGATAACAGGGTCTCCACTGCTACAGGATTATTCGCTGCAAAAGTATTAAGCTGTATATTCTGCGGAAAAACGCATGAGAGAAAAGACTGCATAACAGCCAGATCGCTCTCCCTTGACGAAAAGAAAAATAAAGTAAAAGAAAAAAATTGCTGTTTGAAATGTTTACGTTTTGGACACCGGGCAAAAACGTGCAAGGTTTTTATTAAGTGTCACGTTTGTTCGAAACCACACACGGAGTTATTTTGTTCAGAGATAAGGAAAGGGGGTGAAAACAGTAGAAGCAAACCTCCCGAAGTAATACAGAACACTGTCGCCAAACAATGCTCGCAGGAAATAGCCCATATGACGTTAGAAATAAATATAAAAGGGGAGAAAGGCCAAAAAAGGTGCGTTGTCTTATGGACAGTGGTTCTCAGAAAAGTTACATTTTAAAGAAAACTGCAAAAGAGCTCAAGCTCAAACCCATTGGTACAGAAATAATTGCCCATACAGTTTTTGGGGGTACACAGATAGAAGCTAAACAGCATATTTAGAGTTACAGTGGGTGCATCGAATAATCGGGCCAGTTCGATATATGAGCTCGATCTTTTAGACCAAGAAAAGATTTGTGGAGAAATTCCTCGAATTCCAAAGTGAAATCTGTGCAGAGAACTCAAGAAAAATAAGCTGTGGTTGTCCGATATCGGCCCTGGTAGTACGGAAATAGAAATCCTGATCGGGAGTGACGTTTACGGTCAACTGTTAACGGGTCGAGTCAAGCAATTAGAAAACGGACTCACAGCGATAGAAACCAAACTTGAGTGGACAGTTTGTGGAAAAACAGGGCTTCCATCTCAAGGTTGCTTGAATAGCGGTACAGCGGTATTAATGACAAATCTGTACATAAAAGATTGGAATGTTCCAGACTTGAGGCGACTCGAAACGATAGGAATCAATGACCCTGCACAAATCTTGTCCAAAAGAGAAGAAGAAGAGCAAGCCCACGATATGTTTCTTAGACAACTCACCAGAAACGTCACATCTGTAAACAACACGTCCGAATTCGAAGAATTTAAATCTAAGGCAACAGAAATCATGACTGAAGCTAAAATGGACCTAAGATTGTGGCATTTCGGTCCTGTAAAAGAAATAGAAAAGTTGTCTTTAGAAAATGAAAAGGAAGACGTCTCAACTCCAATTCCAGTTTTAGGAATCAAATGGGACAGAACAGATGATAGCTTGATGGTCTGCAATAAATTTGACTTAGAAATAGTGAATCCATCAAAACGTCAAATTCTATCCATAACTCAAGGAATACTCGATCCCATCGGTTTTCTAGCTCCAGCATTGTTAACAGCCAAAATAATAATTCAAGAATCTTGGTCCAGCAAATCAGCATGGGACACTCCACTTCCAGAGAAAATTCAAAGAGACTTTCAGAAATGGTACAGCGAATTAAAACAGCTACCAGAATTGAAGATCCCGAGAAGAATAGGTAATGGAAATAAAGAAGATTGGTCCCTACATATTTTCTGCGATGCAAGTCAAAGTGCCTATGCAACAGTAATTTTTATACGGTGCGAAGAAGAAAAAAGAGTTTCAATTCAATTTTTGGGAGCGAAATCACGGTTGGCTCCAAAAAAGTCTCTAACGATTCCTCGTCTTGAGCTGCTAGCCTGTGTTTTGGGATCCAGACTATCAAAGTATGTCATAGAAGCTTTGGGCATCCCTATAGTACCAACTTACTTTTGGAATGATTCTTCGACAGTTTTGGCCTGGATTAAAAGAAATGACCAGTGGGGTACATTTGTGGGCAACAGAATCACAGAAATATGCGAACTTACGACCCCTCACCAGTGGTACTTAGTTCCAGGAAGTCAAAATCCGGCAGACCTGCCTTCCCGTGGTTGTAGTCCTAAATACCTTGTGGAATCGGGATGGTGGGAGGAACCTAAATGGCTAGAAGATGAAAAAAGTAACTGGCCCCAACCGAAGATTGTCCCTAATGAAGTCTTAGTTATGTCGGAAAGAAAGAAAACTGCAGTGTCATTATTTTCGAGTCCAAATGTAGATCCATTTATGAATTATGAAAGAATTTCGAAATTTAGTAAACTTGTAAATATTATTTGTTATATAAGAAGATTTGCAACAAAATGTAGAAATAGAAATCATATTTTCCCAGCTGAACTTTCGGCAGAAGAAAAGGAAGAGGCGGAAAAATTTCTCTGGTCACGCATACAGTTAGAAATATTTGGTGATGTGCGAGAAGCAATAAAAGGACTTGTTGTTATGAAAGAGTCAAAACAAAGTTGTTAGATCGAGAAGACACTTTTTCTTTCAAGTATCCTATATTGTTGCCATCAAAACATCATGTTGTAAGATGCCTAATTAGAGACTGCCACTTAAAGAATTGCCATGCTGGACTTCAGACAGTTGGTTCGATCTTACGTGAACATTACTGGATTATTTCTGCAAAGCGTAACATCCGAAGTGAATTGATAAAATGCACAAAGTGTAAAATTTTTTCTTCCAAACCATTTGTTACTCCACCCATCAATTTAACTCTTGACAGAGTCTGAGACTCAAAAGTTTTTGAAGTTGTTGGCATCAACTTATGTGGTCCTCTTTACCTGAAAAATAAGTCCAAAGTATGGATAGTCCTTTTTACCTGTGCAGTATATCGAGCCATACACTTGGAATTAGTGACGAATCTTTCAACAGAGGGATTCATACAAGCGCTAAGAAGATTTGTAGCCCGAAGAGGAAGAATTTCGAAAATCTACAGTGACAATGGAACTAACTTTCGCGTTGCCAACAATCTCTTTAAATCTCTTGACTGGAATCAAATTCAAAAGACGGATGACATAGCTCCAATAAAATGGAAGTTCATGCCCCCAACCGCTGCTTGGTGGGGCGGATGGTGGGAGCGTCTCATTAGAAGTGTAAAAAAGCTCCTACTGAGAACTCTTGGAAAATCTTCCCTCAATTTTGAAGATCTCTCTAACATCTTGTGCGAAGTTGAAGCCAGAATGAACAGTCGACCTTTAACATACCTATCAGAAGAACCAGACAAGTTCATTCCTTTGACACCTTCCTGTTTTATGCAAGACATTCAAGAAATTGGTGTGCCAGATCTGGATGCCATTGATGCTAAAAAACTGAGAGCATGATACAAGCACTGCCAAAGTGTTCGAAAGCAACTACAAAGTAGATTTCGAAAAGAGTATCTAGCGCAGTTGGTACAACGAAGTAGAGAGATATGTAAACCTGTTATACAAGGCGACATTGTTCTAGTAGAAATCAACAGTGTGAAAAGACTGCAGTGGCCAATAGGAAGAGTAGCGAAAAATTTTCCCAGCCGAGATGGTCGTGCCAGGGTTGTGGAAGTGAAAATGCATTCTGGGACATTGATTAGACCACTTCCAAAACTCTATCCCTTAGAGATATCAGATGCTGAGGATCCAGTGATACAAGCAATAAACTGAAAGTGGTCAAAAACTATAAAAAACTTTTCTGAAGACAATCACAATTGTTTAAAATTGCATTGAACTTTAAAATATTTTATTTTTATTTTTCTTTATTTTCATTAGTTTGTAAGTTTGTAACTTTAATTTTTACTAATTGTAGTTTATAGTTTTAATTTTTCTTAGTATGTAGTTTTATAAGTTTAAATTTTCTTAATTAATTAACTGTTTAATTTTTTAGCTCTCACCTAAAAAATTAAAGGTGGGAGGATGTTAGGTATTGATATTTATTTGCCTCACTAGAGGGCGCCAGAGGTCCCAATGAGATGAGATTCGAAGAACATTCTTGTTTATTCTCCCGGGACTTACAGTTTTAATTCTGTTCTAGAATGGAGAGCAACGAGTTATGAAATAGTAGTTTGCTCTCGGGGCCTTTTTGGCCTAATTTTATTATTCAAGGAGCTATAGTTTAAGAAATAGAAAAAGTAGCTGATAGATTAGCATTAGTTTTATTATAAATCCATTTTTCTCAAAGAATAATTTTAGAAATAGTATCGCTAAGAGATAGCATGAAATGGATGTTCTACAGTACGAAATGAATATTTTTTGTAAATGGTGTTTCTTCATGTAAATATTTTATTTAATAAACTGTATATATTTTATCGTCTTAAAGAAGAAGATGTTGTTTTTTCTAGAGAAACTTGCATATTACTAGTCTTCATTTTTTAACGTCGAAGAATTCTACAGGTAAGAAGAATATTATTATATCATTTTGAAGATTATTACCAAAAAATTAAAATGGTTTGAAATTATTAAATTATTTTGATTAAATGAAAGAGCCTGCAATCTATATTTTACAAAGAGTCGAGAAGACTCGATTTAAGCCGTTCAGAAGAATGGGGTTTTATAACAGGTCTTATTTGGAATAAAGAGCTCGACACATTGAAAATTAACATGAAATGGTTAGACAACATTAATATGGAAAGAATAACAAAAAGAAGTATGTTGTCTGTCTTCCACAAAGTATTTGATCATTTTGGCTTCACCTCACCAGTCATGCTTTGTCCAAAAATAATGTTACAAAAATCATGGAAACTAGGAACGAGTTAGGATGAGGAGATAACTGGTGAGCTTCATAAAGAGTTTATGCAGTGGTTTCAAGAACTGAAGTATTTGACTGATATACATATACCTAGCTTTATTCGAGCATCTTCCGAAGATTTAAGCAACTGCACTATTCACACATTTGTTGACGGAAGCAAAGATGCCTCTATGGTGCAGCTACATTCCTTAGAGTAGAGGATGATAATCAAATTAATTTATTTTTGCTTGCAGCAAAGTCTCGAGTAGCTCGTTAAGAGGTGTAACTATTCCTAGAATGGAACTTCTAGCTGCTGTAATTGAAGCGAGACTGACGAATTCGGTTATTGAAGCTCTTGGTTGGAGAAATGTTATGACTCATTACTGGAGTGATTCTACAACGGTTCTTGCGTGGATACAGCGAGAAGAAAATTGGTCCGTTTTTGTAAGAAATAGAGTGCAGGAGATCAGAAAACTGAGTGATCCTTCATCATGGAGACGCATAATGGGGGAGAAGAATGTTGCAGTCCTGCCCTCCAGAGGATGCAAAGGAAAGCATCTAGTCTCATCAAACTGGTGGGAGGGTCCACAATGGATGAAAGACGTTTCTGAATTTCGAGCAATGATGGATTTCTCCAATCGCGATTGGAATGAGGAAGAAATTGAAAATGATAAACCTAGGAAAACTTGTATACTGACAAATGCTGATGCTATTGTTGATGAAGACTGGTACTATAGATACTTTTCTAGTTATGACAGAATTATTCGTCTTGTTGCATGGATCTTTCGTTTCAAGCACAACTGCAAGAATTTAAATTGGAGGAAGCATGGTGAACTGACAGCCTCAGAAATTCATGAAGCAGAAATGAAGGTTTTACTTCTAATTCAGAATGAGTCTTTTCCTCAAGAAGACGGAAAGAGATTGAAAACTTTGCAAACGTTTAAAGACGAGCTTGGTGTCATTCGTTTGAAGAACAAAATTATTTATCGAAAGGATAGTGAAGATTTTCTTAAACCTATTGTTCTTCCATCAAAATATGAAGTGGTAAAACGGCTAATTTATAAAGCAGATGACGAGAACTGCCATGCTGGTGTCCAGATACTATTAAATATACTTCGAGAAAAGTATTGGATCCTAAACGGCAGAAAGGTGGTGAAAAATGTTGTAGCCAGCTGCACTGCATGCAAAAGATTTCGGTCAAAGAACTTAGAAGTAATCAGTTCTCCACTTCCAGAAAACAGAGTTAAAGATGCTGCAGTTTTTCAGATAACTGGTGTTGATATGGCTGGGCCATTATTTCTCAAGGATAACAAGAAAAGCTGGGTTTTTATTTTTACTTGCGCAGTATACAGAACAGTCCATTTGGAGCTTGTTACTTCTGCTTCAACAGATGCGTTCTTAATGGCCTTTAGAAGATTTACAGCTCGCAGAGGAAGATGCTCTACTGTACACTGTGACAATGGTTCATATTTTGTCGGAGCAGCCAACTATTTCAAGAAACTAGACTGGGAACGCATACGAAAACATGTAGTTGTCAACTCTATTGATTGGAAGTTCAATCCCCCAACTGCTGCTCGGTGGGGCGGTTGGTGGGAGAGATTAATTCGAATTCTAAAAGATCTCTTGAATAGAGTATTAGGGCTGGTACGTCTCGATTACGAAGAAATGATGACGGTTTTAGCTGAGTGTGAGAGGGTAGTCAACTCAAGACCTCTTACTTACATCTGTGAAGAGGAAGCTATAAAACCAATTTCGCCATCGATGTTCATCCAAGATATGCATGAATGCAGTCTTCCTGATTTGGATGCTGTTGAGCAAAACGTTTTGTGTAAGAGGCTCAAATACAGACAAACCATTCTCAAAGATTTGCGAAGCCGTTTGAGATCTAAATATATAGATGCTCTTATTCTACGTAAAAGAAAAAGCAAAAAGTCAGCCAAACATACCGTTACTGTTGGCGAAATTGTTATGGTGGGAGCCGATAATAAAAAGAGAATCTACTGGCCTTTAGGTCGTATCACTGAGGTTATACCAGGTAAAGACGGACAAGTACGACTCGTTAAAGTGCGAACTTCCCAAAAGGAGCTCTTACGCCCGATTCAAAGTGTTTATTCCCTAGAGATAACATCTTCTGAGGATCTTCCCACACCGATGAGTCTCAGTAAAGTTAAAGAATCAGATAACATCTCCAAAGTTTCAGACAGTACTACTAGTGAGCAAATGAAGTTTAGTAGAGTTGGCAGAAGAATTAAAGTGCCGGAAAGACTGAACTTGTAGATTATATTAGATATTGTTGATCATTCTACAATTTATTTTACTTTTTCATTTTTATATTTTTTAAATGTAATGTTGCCATCTTTGTATCAGAGTTGTTTGACTAATAGGTTTTATGTTTTGATTATTATTTATTATCAAAAGGTTGGAGGATGTTGAAAATGTATTATTATGTCTATTATTTATTTTATGAATATTATTATTATTGGATGGCAACGTTGGTTAAAAAATATATTATACTTGGTCTCGTTTTATCAAGAGCTCGTGTGTATTAAAATTTTTAGAATAAGTAATTTTCTGTTTTAGAGCAGTAGGTTTTTCCATTGGGAATGAAGTTTTTTTGTATTTTTCAAGTGATTACTTTTTGTAAATAATATTCAACGTAGCTGTGTTCTTTTTTATTGATATTTGAAGTTTTAGAAGAAACGCAGTACGTGTTATTCAATTGAGTAGCCGCTTTGAAGATAAAAGTGTGAATATTTCATTTACTGGCGTCCGTAGATAACACTAGTTTTTAGAAAGCAGAAGGAAACGGTGATTTTCCTTAGGTAGCTTTAACAGTATATGTACAGGGTGGTTCTCTACTATACCGACAAACGTGCAAGGGGGGAAGGAGGAATAAAGACGACTCGGATTCACATATGAATGCAGGGTCGGAAATACAATTCTAATTATTTGGAAACTTTTAAATTTTTAAGCTTTTGACCTTAAAATGTCATTTAACGATCACCATGTATTCATAGTTTTCATCCAAGCAATTTTTTGAATAGCTGCTGACATTTTTTCTGTGTTAGCATTTAGCCCTTCAACTCTTGTGTACATAAAATGCACGGAATTTCACCACGCCCCCTGTTTCTTGTTTTCTTGATATTTTAGTGAACTAGAAGCATCAGTCAACACCATACTATTTTAAATGTATTAAAAAATATCAGGTAAATGAAAATGTCTGCCATCCATATGCTTATTTTAACACGTGTCTTCAATTCAATAGAAATTGGAAATACTTGGGTATGTTTTAAAATAATTATAAATGGAATAGAAAATCCCCTATCTCGTTAGGATTGCATTTCTGACCTTGCTTTACTATGTGATCCCGAGTCGTCTCTATACCCCCTACGTCCCCAGAAAGTTTGACAGTCTGGTAGTGAATCACCCTGTATATATATATAAACATGTTTATGATTAAGGGGTCCTTAAAATATGTAAATATAACAAAAACGAATTTTCGAAAATCTAACTGTAAAATAATATTTTCTTTAACATGTACCGGTAAGAGAAAATAAATGTTAGCTATAATGTTTGATGAAATTTTACATTGTGGTGAGCTGATTACTTGGATATAAATTATGTGATTACAAATAAATTGTAAGTATGATACAATATTGAAGTAATATGATGCAACTGTTTCATTTTAATTGAGAATATAGTATTTTATCTTTAAGGAGTATATTATTAACTTTATACATAATTTTTTTTTTAATAATATCATAAAAGATCATACAAATTAAAAGTTATAATATTACTAATATTGGTTAGATTTTTAATTTAATGAATGATTTGAAAATTAATTTTTATTCTATGTTAATTATTTTTTAATCGGTACAATTTTATAATATTTTAAATACCTTAAACAAGGCATTGTTAACATGAGATTTATAAACGTTACAAGCTACAATAACTGTACGAAAATTGACAGCAATTTCAGGAGTAACAAATAAGTACGGATAAATATAATTATTCATTTTCTTTTTGAATAACTTATAGAAAAAAAAAATATTACATAGTTTTAATTAAATAAATAAGTTTACATTTATTATTGTTTATTATAATTAATATTTTACATAATTATTGCTATCATTAATATTATCTTATTTATAGAACTTGTTTTGTACATGCAACATAATAATTATAAGTTTCCTTATCAACATAAGAAACAATACATTTACATTTCAAATATTTAAAAGCCAAATTGAATTCAATATAATATACGTGTTTATTTTATATATGGAATTCCTTTTAAGTTTCAAAATTTAGGAAAAATAAAAAATAATAAGGATAAAATGATTATTTTACCTGGACAAACATTGATTGTTTGAAATGAAAATATTTCTTTAAAGCGCAACAAAAGAAAATAATACAAATGCATTATTATTTTTTGCTTTTTATGATTTTAATGGTATGTAGAATAATTATACGCATGGATGATAAATGTCTTGTTGTAGAAATTTCGGTTATTTTGTAAGAGTAATGAATAATGAAATTTAAAACAAAAAGATCTGACATAAAATAAGACACAAGTAGCAAAAAGATAAATTATCTGTTTGTCAGGAACAAAATGTTAACATTTTTAATTGACTTTTAGAGATGTAAATCGTAACGAACATGATAATCTGATATAAAATTGTTACCTTTTTACTTTCCGAACATTATAGTGAGGGAAGAATTGTAATCATGTCAAAAATCCGAATTTGAGATTTTGATGTTTCTATACGTTTCGTGGTCCCCTGAGTCCGTTTCCACTATTTTTACGATGATGTATGTATGTGTGTATATGTATGTGTGTATGTCTGTGAGTAAACACGCTGGCGTCTAAATGCTTTGTTCGAATAAGCTGAAAGTTGGTACGTATATTGTAAGTCACCATAGTACGAACCTTATAGATGTTGGTGAATCTAGCACTTATAGTTTTTTTTACAAGGTCACCAGGAAAAATTCTTTATCATTATGGCCTATGGGGCCAAATTTTTATGA
Source organism: Salticus scenicus (assembly GCA_963930645.1). Taxonomy (NCBI): domain Eukaryota; kingdom Metazoa; phylum Arthropoda; class Arachnida; order Araneae; family Salticidae; genus Salticus; species Salticus scenicus. Next base: position 117,430,870 of record OZ005652.1, on the reverse strand, counting down.
AGTGTGAGAGTGCCTAAACGCCTTATTAATCTGAGCAAAAAAAATTTACACATGTTATAGGTCACATTTGCACCAACTGTATAGATTTTGGTAAATTTAAGGGACACAAAGTAAAATTCTTTTTCATTATGGGCAATGGGACCAAATTTTTAAAAGTGCGGTAACATCTAAACGCCTTATTCAATTGAGCTGAAAATTTATATGAATATTATATATCACTGTTGCACTAAATATAAGCATTTTTGTGAATCTAGCAATTATAGGTTTTTACAGGGACACAACAAAAAATTCTTTATCATTAAGACCTTATGGGCTCAAAGTTCAGTAGCGTTAAATAAAACACCGTGTAATATATGGAAAAAAATACTCAAACACTCTATTATGGTTATCTCTTTTTTGTTTGTTTAACAACTCCTCTTTCTTTACTTTATCTACAAAATTGTTAATTACTCAATGTTCGAAAAGTCGAGTGGAGTCACTCCAGATTTTTTATTTCATTATTATACTCATTATATGATGCATTGTGCAATACCAATTTTTAAATCTAAGCGCAACTTAATAAAGTAATATATATATAGGGGAGACCTGTGTATCTAGGGCCATCATGTACCCAGGGCCACCCCACTTTATTTGAATTATATTTAATTTTAAGTTTTAATACTCAATTGGGCGAGTAACAACACCAAATGCTACTTTTACAACTACTTTGGAACATTTGAGGAGAAAGCTTTGACAAGTTACATGTAGAAAACGAATTTACATGGTTTGAAGTAAAATTTTGCAGCTCATCTCTTTTGCTATTTTACAAAGACAAGTCAAATATTTTTCTTTCATTTGTAGTGTACAATATTGCTTGTTATATTGAGTAATAAATGAGATATTTAATTAGTCCTCTCTGCAAGTAGATTTTTTAGTGGAAGGTATTTTGAATGAAGTTACCAAAACTTGTACCTAGGGCCACATAGCTGCCTTGTACCTAGGGCCAGTGTGTTTGGACCTTTTAACAATTTCGCGACCGCATGTTTTTGTCTTTTTGACAGTAAGGTCCGCCCGTGGCTGTTTTTCTCATAAATTACAATTTTTCAAAACAAAATTTTCCGTATTCACATTTATATTACAAATGGATATGCATTATAATCTTACTCTCTCTAATTTGCATCCATAGTATTTGCACCCATAGTATACTGATTGTACAGATATGAGTATTGTGTATATTTTTTAGAAACAAATAATATACAAATTGCAAAAGAAACGCCCACTGGTGGACTTTCATATTTTCAAATGACGTGAATCTACGTCAGTGGTCGAAAAAGTGTTAAGAAAAACAGCATAGCCTATAGTAATTGGATGCTCGAAAACTCTGGTAAACCAATCAGTATATATGACGTTGCTAAAAATGTTGGCAAATCCTAACCGCCTGTAAACATTCTATCAGGCTTTCTTGTATCCGGCATATGGCCAATGAATCAAAACACATTAACTGAGGATGAATATTTAAGTTCAAATGTGACGGAAAGACAAAATCCCTCCCTAAATAAATAATAATAATAAAAAAAGATTTTCCAGGAAGAAAGTAAACCAACAATGATAGAACTGGATGTCTCTGTTTAGTGTCCTGTTGAAATTTCGAAACCTTCAACATCTAATATCTTTTCATGTCTCATGCTTTAACAGGTACGAACCTAAGCAAAACCTTTACCTAAAGGAAAACGTCCCACATCAAAGAAAAGATGTGACCGAAAACCAGCGAGATCTAGAAATCCAAGAGACACTCCAGAAAAAAAAAAAAAAAAAAAAAAAAAAGAAATTGAAGAAAAAAACAGTTTTGTTAGAATATCCCAAAGAGAAAAAAAGAATGAATTCGTGTTTCAAATTAATTCAACAACATGATAATTATTATATGATAAATAAATTACATGATATTATTTTTTTATATATATAAAATATATGTTTATATACTTATTTTCTATTCATTAGAAATTGAAATATAAATTTGAGAGAATGGCCCTAGGTAGAATGAGGTCTGACCCCAGGTGTTGTACCTAGGGCCACGAGTGAAGTTTTTTTAAAAACATTCTATTTGCCGGAATTTATTATTTTAGGTATTTATATTAATCGCAATTGGAAGTAATTAGTCCCAAAGATATGCACATATTAGTTTGATAATTTTAAATAGGTCAGGGGCTCTGTTTTGGGTCATTGAAAAAAAGCGGCCCTAGGTACACGGGTCTCCCCTATATATATTTTTTTGTTAGTATACATAATGTCATTATATTTGAAATAAATAAAAATTTTCATAATTTTTATTTTAAAAAAAATGTACAGTCTGTAACAAAAGCATCCGAACACTAGCAAAAATTACTATTTAAAAAAAGTAGAGTTCATACTGTTTTGTTAAATAAATCCTTGTCGAATCATGTTCTTAGAAACATGATTCGACAAGGATTCTGACAGTTTTGTTACCGACTACATATATATATATATATATACATATTGTTTGTTTTAGTTAATTTGTTTATTTGCTTGTTATTATAAAGGTATACTAATTGAGCTACTTCCTTCTTTCTGATCCACTAATCTTCATAAATGCAGAAGGCAGTTCGAATCTATCGGTATTTTGGATGCCGCTTAAACTGTTTCTGGATTCCGCGAGTGCTAGTTCATTTGTATGTATCTTATTTCCCCTTTTTCGAGCAAGATAGCTGGTACCTATAGTATTTGGACTAATATGAACGCTGCTGTCTGAGATCTAGCTTTCTCTCTCTCTCTCGCTCTCTCTCTCTCTAAAGATTTAGACGAAGTTGAAGATAGAACTCTTCCTCTTTTTTGCTATATTTAACAAATTTACATTGCTTGTTTTTGTTTAATGAATTTCATAATGTAAAACAATTTTATTTGTTACCACTTTGAAATGTATCACTATATTTTTATCAGATTCGTTTTCTATCAATACTGCTCCTTATGGTTAATATTCAAGTAAGTGCACTGAAATAAAGTTTCTACGACTAACACCTGAAAACTGAATTCTGGCCCCAGTAAAAATAGTACAATGCCATCCTTATAAATTCTAGTTATCTTAGATAGCGTGTTCTAAAAAACCCTATTAGATTTTTAGAGAGCTTTCCTATATTATCGTGGTCAAACGTAATTAGAAATCTCTGCAAATAAATGCGAACTCAAGAGGTGAGTTTCAGCAACTGTAATTTTGGTTAATGACACATTTGCAGAAAATTAATCTAGAAAATCTCGCAATATGAAGGATTAATACTATTCAAAATATTTAAAATATTGTTTCATCACATAGAAAAATATAGACTAGAAAATCTAGATCATTTCGTCTATGCAGGTTATTTGTTTACCTTATAGGCATAACTAAGAAATATACATTTCCAGTTTAGGTATTCAGAAAATGACTACCTATCCGTTCTAGTTGAAGGTGGTATATATATATAAATTTCTTTTTTTTTTTCAGAGTATTATGTCTTTTTCATACTTTATAAAATTATTACTTTATAAATCTATTTTTCGTACTTGTGGCAAATTTTAGCATCTGATCATCTGTTTTTTTTTTCACTAGGGGGCTCTGCCCCCTGCTCGCTCCGTTCACCAACACCCGAGGAGGCTTCACCTCCCCCCGACTCACTTTACTTATTAACACATACAGAGCTCTACCCGCCTATTATCTGCTTTCTTTCACTGAAAAGAATATTAATAGTGCATATTACAAGACAAAAGCAGAAAAACATTTTGGAAATCCTGATATTCAATATCAAATTGAAATATATAACATATATATATATATATATATATATATATATATATATATATATATATATATATATATATATATTAATAGAAAGAAATTCATAATATCTAGACCATTTTGCATTACAGCTTTAGTATACGAACCTTTTTATTTCTTTTTTGCAACCTTAGATCCGGACCACGGTACCGCAGTCGGTAGAGCACAGAGCTTGTAATTGGAAGATATCGGGCTCAGTTCTCGAGCCGGCCAAACAACGTCGTGTACACTAACGGTGGCTGGTGCACGTAAAACATGTCGTGACCACAATATCCTCCATGTTCCCATGAAAATTATACCTCTGGGGGCCATCGAAGTGGGGCAGCCATCCCCTTTGTATACGACCAAAACTGTGGTGGCATGTCTCCGGAACATCCGTCGGGGTGCGTCCCAGACCGTCGCTAATTATCCATAGCATAATAATGGTGCGATGTCAAACACAACCTACCTAATTATCTACCTACCTACAACCAGGGATCTTATTTTAATTTTCCCGTGTAAGAAAATTACTATTCTAAAAGTAGAGAAAATAAAGTTGATATTTATTTTCTTTCTTTTTTACATCTATGGTTTCGGACCGCGGTACCTTAGTCGGTAAAGCGCCGAGCACGTAATCGGAAGACTGTCGATTCGACACTTGAGCCGGCCAAATGTCGTCGTGTACACTAATGGTGGCTGGTGCACATAAAATTTGCCGCGTCTGCAAAGTCCTCCATGTTCCCATCCACACTATACCTCTGGGGATAACCAAAGCGAGGGGATCATCCCCTCCGTGAAGGATCAAAATTGTGATGACATGTCCATGGAACATCTCTAGGGGTGCGTCCCAGACTGTCGCCAATTACCCATAGTGCAGTACTGGTGCGAAGGTAAATCCAACCTGCCTGCCTACCTACCTTCCTACCTACCTACCTACCTACGTACAACCATGGATTATATTTTAATTTTCCCGTGTAAAATGACTTCATGACAGAAGAACGACGTCACTGGGAGAAACTTTTTTCAAAATGACATATAGAGTACCTTCATAAACTTGTCGTTTTTAGTTAATAACTTCTTTAATTAAAATGATAGGCATTTCTAAGCAGCTGAAATGTCTGCTATGGAGTATTCGGAATACATTGATACCTCTCATGACATGAAGGACTATGCCCTCCACTAGAAGATGCTGTCGCAGACAAAAATATTTGACGCCAGTGACAGGAACTTTTTTTTAATATATAGAGATTCTGTGCATGGAATTTAATAATTAAATAATAATGTATTGGATGTACAAAAAAATGTCTAATGCATTTCTTTGTTCATTTTTAAGACAAATACTAAATAACGGGACAGAAATAACATTGGTGTTAAAGCATATCAAAATATAAATAAATATCTTAGAAATCATGAATATTAAATTTTCCGAACTAATTATCTAAACATAAATCTTCCCAACATAAATATCATAACACCGATTTCTAAACGCTGAAAAATATATTAAAAAAACAAAATTCAACATAATTATTATATGTTACCTATCCGTAAATTTTTATGTAACCGAGTTTAAATAAAGAAGATCAGGTAAACAAAGATTGGAGTAAATTATATCGTAATATATGTTAAAACAGGAATTTTGCTGGGGATCTAAAATAATAAATATGTTTACTGTTTTATAAAATGTTACATAATATCGGTTGCAACTGTAACTTTAATATTAAAATGACAAACTTGGTGTACATTGTTTACTCATGAATTAAAATATTTATTTTATACAAAGTAGAAAAATTTACTCCGCGTCCGCAGTATAAAATTACAAAAAAATTAGATATTTTGTATAGATTGTGTATTTTCAATTTTTAAATCCCGAAGAATATAATAATTAAAAATGATTACTGATTTTACACAAAATAACTTTTAAAATATTTGTTAATTCTAAATGCATTAATGAAATAATAATAATAAAAAAAAATACTTATTTATTTCGATTCAGAACAATTTATATTTTTTGTATTTATTTTCCTTAGAAAGACGTTTAATTTAATGATACAATTACAGTTTTCTAGTAAACTTTTATGCTATGAATTTGTTATAATTTATTCATCTAGTACACTTCTTTCCCTTTATTTCTTCTAGATTGTAAATCATAGGCTCAACGAACAGTATATAAACATTGATTTTGATTTACTTAATTAAATATGCGTATATATATGTGCTTGTGAACTATTCTAAATGATTCATTGAAAAAAAAAGAGGATTTTGTTAAATTTCTCAAATGAAAAAAATAAAAAAATAAAATCTCTGAAAAATATTATAATATTAGAATTGATTTTTATGTTTTGCATAAATCTTTTTTGTATTTATTTTAGTTTAATCATAAAATACTTCTAAAAATAATAATTATATTCTTCAAAAATAACGTTTTATAAAAAATGAAATATTTAGACGTGGTAAGTTTCAGAACGCTTCTGAAAATTAAATATTAATTCATTTTTGAACCTACATATAATAAAGGGAAATGTGTGTGTGTGTAGGTGTATACATTCGTCACTTTGTATGCAAATGGCTGATCGTAAAGTTACAGAATTTTGCATGAGGTCCTTTGTAATCTTATAGACTGATTTCCGAATTCTTTATTAGTTTGATTATTCTTATTCTTATTCTTCTTATTATTATTTTACCCTAACATCACATAATCTCCAAAAGACATCCTCATGATGTCATATGTGGAAAGACATCCTGTGAACGTCTTCAATATGTATTAAGGACAAGTGTGTTGCTAGGGAAGTATATGGTTTTTTTAAATGATCCTATCTTGAGAAACAAACGTAAATTTTACATTTATTCCCGTGGCTCATTAGCTCAGTTGGTTAGAGCGTTATACTATAAACGCGAGCATCGTAGGTTCGATCCTCCGAAAGTCTAATGCGTTACAAACTGCATTTAATTAATACAAAAAGCATCAATTAATGAAAGAGAATCTTGCAGCTTCTTTAAGGTATCCTAAACGATACAGAAGATGAGTGCATTAAAAAATAATAATGTTAAAATTGGGGGTATATTACTCTCTATGTAGGGAAACCGCTTATTGTAGAGCTACAGAATTTTTCAATGAAGTCCGTTTTGATCTCTCATGTTGTACCCCAAAGTCCGATTTTTGATTATTTTATTTTATTTTTATTTTTATTTTTATTTTTATTTTTATTTATTTCTTTATTTCTTTATAATTTTTTTTCAAATTCATTAATTAAAATTTTTACATCTGGGGAGATTCTCTTGGGTTATCGTCTGTTTTATTAGAGTGAAAATGATAATCTGTACAAAAAACGTTGTTCTGGAATAATGGTAGCACCACTAAATGGAAATGTCCGATTAAGTCGAAAATGTAGGCAGTAGGGATTCGGAACTAATATGCGATTCTAATGGAATTGTATTTTTTTTTTTTTAATGATAAAGTGATTAATGTTGTTTTAAATTCTTTTAAATATAATGGCTAGAGAAGCTGATAAAGCCTGCCACGTAAAAAAAATTACACAGGAGTAAAGTGCTAATTCGAGCGCCAGTAAAATTTTATTTTATGAGTTTCGTTTCGATGTCATAGGAAACTGAATTTTTTGTTATTGCTATATTTAAGTGTTAAAAACATAATCATTTAGAACTTTTTTTCGATTGCCATAAGGTGGGTACCCCAGAAATAAACACACCGCAATTGGGTGCCGTAACTAGACATTAAACATATGAGCGCTATGCAAATATTTTTAAAAATATATATGCAAATAATTATTTAGAAATAATAACTCAATCTCTGGCTGTCTTGGCTAGTAAAGAAAAAGAATAATAGAAAGTGGGAAATTTATCCCACCGAAAAAAAAAAAAAAAAAAAAAAAAAAAAAATACTGATTATAGTCAATATACCCGCCATGCTTACATTCGTAATACACAATGTGGCGTGGCATTTACAACCCTAACAGCACAAAATGTTCCAGTAACGTAACAATCATATAACATTGAAACATTATAAATATTTCACAAACGTTTAAAAACGTTCAGATTGCTTTCCGTTTAGTTTCTAAAACGTAGAAATGTCCGCAATTGTAACAAAAAAGCAGATACGTAACATAAACGTTACAATCACTTAACTGATAGAAAAGAAAAAAAGAGCGAATGTTTCAGAAATGTATCAGAGAGCATACTTAAATGTGTTACGTTTTTGAAAGATTGTAAGCTTTTTGCAACATAACTAAAATATTCTGTGCTGTATGGGTAGTACCTGGAAGAAAGGAACATCATTATAATCTATGTCTTCAATTAAGGCGATCTTCATTTCTGCCACAGACTAAAACTGGCTGCCGTTGCCATATACAATTTTACTAAGGATACGACGCATTTTCTTGTGGATTGAAATCAGGTGAAAAGGAACGCCATTCCATGATATAATGCGCCTAATTTTACCCAATTTAGATTCCTTTGCTTGTAAATAGCTTTCATCATTAGCTGTTGTTTCGTTTTATATACCACTAACTTCCTGTTTTGTGCATAATCCGTGACAGGATTTATTTTCCGGTAGGATGTTATTCTACTTGGCGAATTAAGGCGACCTTCATTTCTGCCACAGACTAAAACTGGCTGCCGTTGCCATATACAATTTTACTAAGGATACGACGCATTTTCTTGTGGATTGAAATCAGGTGAAAAGGAACGCCATTCCATGATATAATGCGCCTAATTTTACCCAATTTAGATTCCTTTGCTTGTAAATAGCTTTCATCATTAGCTGTTGTTTCGTTTTATATACCACTAACTTCCTGTTTTGTGCATAATCCGTGACAGGATTTATTTTCCGGTAGGATGTTATTCTACTTGGCGAATTAAGGCGACCTTCATTTCTGCCACAGACTAAAACTGGCTGCCGTTGCCATATACAATTTTACTAAGGATACGACGCATTTTCTTGTGGATTGAAATCAGGTGAAAAGGAACGCCATTCCATGATATAATGCGCCTAATTTTACCCAATTTAGATTCATTTGCTTGTAAATAGCTTTCATCATTAGCTGTTGTTTCGTTTTATATACCACTAACTTCCTGTTTTGTGCATAATCCGTGACAGGATTTATTTTTCGGTAGGTCGTTATTCTACTTGGCGAATTGTCTGAGAGAAGTGCTAACTGAAGGGTGGTTATTAATTATCGTGAAAAAGTATTTGATAATAAACAATTAGTAAAATGGCAAACAAAGTTAAAGATTTTATTTTTGCAACAAGTAATGCCTAACAATCATATTTTACTATGAGTTTTTGAAATGGCGGTCATCGGCTTTAAAGCATGCTGCAGTCCTCTTCAGAAATGAGAAGACGATGCGGTACAAGCATTCTGGAGCTAAATCATCCCATATTTTGTTCAGGGCTTTCTTCAGTCTATCCAAATGTATGATTTTTCGTGTTCGCAGTTGTTTTTTCAAAGAACTCACATACTGAAAAATATACTGGATGGAAATTCGAGCTGTAAGAAGAACACAGATTTTTAGTCAGATACCTTTTCACATTGACATCGATTAAAGCTAGTGTTGATTTGACTTGACAAACTTGCTCAAAGGACATAGCCAGGAGATTTGCTTCCATGGAAGTACAGCTTTCTCTAAAGCCTCTTTCTGAAAACATTTTTGCATTAATTTTTATGTTTTCTTTGATACGAAAAAATGTATTTTTCCCATTGGCGCTACTCTCAGCCCAAACCATCAAACTTCTTAGAAACAAAGACCTTGTTGCATATTTTCGTTTTTTGGTGTTTTAGAGAGCTGGATCCAAAAGTTTGCGATGAATTTGAAAGTTGTTAACGAAGTGACTTCAATAGTGAAAACTATCTCATCGACCCACAAAATATATTACATGCGCCGCACGAAACGTTCAGCATTTATCTAAAAGATTTTGCTTTCCCTGATCGCTCAAAAACTGCCCATTGAGTAAATGCAAATTATTTTAATAAATAATATTTAAAGATAAAGGCATTAAAACAACAAATGAGTGGTTATAATGGAGAATGTAGCATGTAAACGCTCCTCAAACGTTTTTCCGATACTTAATAGCCACCCTGTAGTTGAATACGATGCACTTTAAGCTGCATACTATTGTTTAAGAGAGTTCGATTTATGTCCACATTTGTCTATATGAAATAACCGTTAAGATGTTATCTGGTCATCATCAAATTCTGAGATATGGGTTCCATTCTACATTAGAATACCAGAGAATAAATATAAAGTACAACATATTGGAGTCTACACAAAGTTTGGTAGACGTATAACGGGTAACTGAGAAATTTGACGTTATAAAGCAGTTTACTTCTAGCAAGTCGAATGTCTGGCGTAATCCATTACTCTTACTGGACCGATGGCCTTATTTTAGCGGGACAATCCCCCCACCCCTTAATTTCTACCATTTATGTTTTACCTTTCCGTTTGTGGCTACGGAGGAAGTTATTCCGGCTAAATATTTATTTAAATGAATATGTTTTTTAAAGTATTTGTTGTGTTCTTAATGGTTTGTTTCGTGGCCACTTACGACACACAATAATGGTGGCTTTATCCCGGTAGGACGCACATTACTCATTTAATTTTAATTTTATAAATAGTTTGAATGTACGCATCTTATTAAATTTTGAAAAAAAAATATCGACAGTAAGACATGTCTCTGGACATGCTGCTTAAAAAGTATGGATATAGTAAAATTAGAATTCAAGACTTTTTCTGGTAATATAAGAAAGTTTTTGCACACATTTGAAATTACATTATATACATATATAATGATATAAACTATCAAAATGTTTTAAACTATTGGAAATTATCACCACATATTGAGTTTAAAAATTTTAGTACGTAAACATGATCTTTAGAATTAAAAAAAAAAAAAAAAAACCTTACTAAACTTACTAAAAAAAATTCTCTTAAAAAAAAAAAATAATAAGATAATGTAAATATTTTTTACAGGAGCAAAACTGATTCAAATCTATTTCCATGTCACAATTCTTATCGATTAAGATCACAGATAGTATTACAGCTGTTACTATTTTTTCTTCATAGTCTAATAAATATTCCATAAAAAATATGTAATATTATATAAAAATGTATATTGATCATCATCTATTAATCCGTTATTATTTATGCTCAAAAGAAAGAAAAAAAAAGTTTTTTTATTATTATTATTATTATTATTTACAGTTTTGTTAAAGCTGAAATTGTTTATTTTCTACTTTCTACTTCAGATAATTTATTTTTATGAAAGAATATTTATCCTAATAGCATCACAATCATACTTTTTCAGTTCAATTTTTGATTACATTAAAAAGAAAAAAATAAGTTTTTTATTTATTTATTTATTTATTCATTCTTTTTTTTTTTTTAATTTTAGAAAAAATACATTTAATTATGTATAAAACTGACCATTTTCGAAGCTACTGTGCATGAAATTTAACATCAATTTATTATTATTTCAAGGAACAAGTGTAGGCAATTATTTGAAATGATACTGAAAGCATGAAAATATTTTATAAGAGAATGTAATTAATTTCATCAAAAGAATTTTGTTAAAGGGTTATTTTTATGAATTGGAATGTAAGTAAGGAGACCAGTTGCCTGTATTAGAATTCTGAGAAAGGGTTATTTTTATGTACTTAAATTTTTTTAATGAGACCATATTAGGAAATGTAATTTTATGGAGGTGCAACTAAAGAATTAAACATTATATGGATGCTCTGCGAAGCGAATGTGTGTTTAAATTTTTAAACATTACATTTCAAGTAAACAATTCTGAATATTTTTATTATTATTATTATTATATTATTATCATACGAAATTTAAACATTTTGTACACATAAAATAAAATAATAATGATAATAAAAGTATGTAGTATAAACTTTACCTTGTGTAAGATTGTAATAAAAGATATAGAATGATTTATATTAGAAATTATTCGCTTAAAAAAATTGTAGGATCTCATATCACAAAGATATTAAAAATTTTACCTATAAATAAACGTCATTAGATACGTAATTTTTACTTTCCGAACACTATAGTGAGGAAAGTATTGTAATCATGTCAAAAATTCGAATTCGAGATTTTGATGTTTCTATACGTTTCGAGGTCCAAAGAGTCCGTTTTCACTATTTTTACAATGATGTATGTATGTGTGTGTGTATGTATGTGTGTATGTATGTGTGTATGTATGTGTGTATGTATGTGTGTATGTCTGTGAGTGAACACGCTAGCGTCTAAACGCTTTGTTCGAATAAGCTGAAAGTTGGTACGTATATTGTAAGTCACCATAGTACGAACCCTATAGATTTTGGTGAATCTAGCACTTATAGTTTTTTTACAGGGACACAAAGAAAAATTCTTATCATTATGGCCAAGGGACCAAAATCTTAAAAGTGCGATAGCATCTAAACGCCTTATTCAATTGAGCAAAAACTTTATACACATATTATAGGTCACAGATATTCAATCTGTATAGATTTTGGAGAATCTAGCACTTATAGTGTTTTTACAGGGACACAAAGAAAAATTCTTTGCCAAATTTTTAAAAGTGTGATAGCGTCTAAATGCCTTATTAATCTCAGCAAAGAATTTGTACACATGTTATAGGTCACATTTGAACCAACTGTATAGATTTTGGTGAATCTAGCACTTACAGTTTTTTTACAGGGACACAAAGAAAAATTCTTTATCTTTATGGCCTATGAAACCAGCGATAGCATCTAAACGCCTTATTCAATTGAGCTGAAAATTTGTATGAATATTATAAATCACTGTCGCACTAACTATAAGCATTTTGGTGAATCTAGCATTTATAGATTTTTACAGGGATATAACGAAAAATTCTTTATCATTATGATCTAAGGGCTCAAAGTTCAGTAGCGTTAAATAAAACCTCGTGTGATATATGGAGAAAAATACTCAAACACTCTGTTATGGTTTTCTCTTTTTTGTTTGTTTAGCAACTCCTCTTTCTTTATTTTATCTACAAAACTGTTAGTTACTCAATGTTCGGAAAGTCGAGTGGAGTCACTCCAGATTTTTTTTCCTTGTATCAAAGTAAGATACATGATCTGGCATAATAATTCTATATTTTAATTGTCAAATACATCCTCCATTTTTTTTAAGTTTAATTATTTGTGTATTATTATTTTATACATTATAAAAATAAAATAACTAAATAATCTGAAAAACATTTGTAATTTAGCATTTTAGGAGAATATCACTATCAAATAGTCAAAAAACTGAATTTTAGATATTTTGGGATATAAATTAATGTTGAATGAAAAGATTGTAAACAAAATAAATAACGATACAATATCTACTTACTGAAATATAAGAAGAATTTTAAATTTCACCCTTTCATATCTGAATTAAAAGTCCTGTCAGCGAGTGAGTGTATGCGAGAGATACACTAGACGTGAATTCCCTTGTAAGATACATCTTTAAATCTTTTGACCTATATTCAATTACTTTTGAACTTCGAGACATCAGTATGAAGTAGTAGTACAAATCCTATTTGTATATGAGAAATACACGTGACCGTTCAAGCAACTTTTGTTGTATTTGATTTTGTTTACATCATTATTTTAATCATTGTTTTAATAATTAACTTTTAACTTTACATTTTTAATGACAAAATATCTACTGCATGCTTTATTTTACTCTCAGGTAATTCAGATGGTTCTTTGATTACTTTATATGGATTTTGTGCTTTAAGTTTCATTGTTTAATTTTTTTTTAATGAATAAAAGTTCCAATTAATTGTTCGTATTAATTTTTAAATAATTAAAGTATAAATAAAATATGCAGATACATAAAAATACAGGTTTTACCACAGTGTATGTAAAAAATACACGTTACCTTTCATGTTCTTATAAGGACGCGCCCACTCGAAGTTTAAATGTATTATTTACAAACTGATGATTTTTTTTTGTATTTGTTTTTAACATTCGCGTGTGTGTCATAGCCTGCCATAACATTAAATGAAATATTTTGCTCAAATAACGATCCAGAATCATACGTTTATTTTAATGTAATGTTTATTCTAATATCATGAAAGTTAAAACTTTATTTCAATCGTGCATAAATGTAGCCAACCTTTTTTTTTTTTTTTTTTTAAGTTATGAATTCGGAACCTTGTCTTAGATTATTTTCATTTTATTTACGTATTTGGCACTTTTAAAACAAATGTAATAATGTATATATAAATATTAAAAAAAAAAGTAAAGATCTAAATTTCTGTACTATCTGTGACTAATAAAAATGATCACCTCTGTAAATAAAATTATCCGTGACATGACATTTTATACAAGTAAATTTTTAAAATTATTTTATAGTTAATTCACCTGGTAACGTATTATATTAGCAAACATAATAACTAGAAAAAAAAAAGAACGCTGATCTTATAATAGGTTTATTCCTTTAACTTTTCGACGATGAAAACGAAAATAATCTTATTCTACAATTAATATTTTGAAATGAATGTTTGTTTGATAGTACTGTTTTTCTCTATCTTTTGTTTAATATCGTATCTCAGAACAGATTCAGTTTATTTTTAAACTGAAAATATGTGGAAAATATCTCATAAAATTTAATAGGAATTTGGTGTTATTTGGCGTTATTTCACGAGTAACACGTTCAATGTTGGTTTTTAATTGTTAAACTGTTACTGGATTATCAGCTTAAACTTGTAACCTAACATATCCCCAAAGAAAAAATTACAATCGATTGAATCGATTAACTGAATAATGTCGTCCACGAGTTCTTAAATTTCCCTCAATATTCACATATGAACAGTGATTTTGAAAAAACAATTTAATAATCTCGAAACGTTGATCAAGCATGTATCTTTGCATGATTAAATAATATAGCATACTAAACACACATGGCATCAGAAATGTCAATATATAATCCGCAGTGTTGCCATTCGAACCATTAAAATTCTATCATCGCTATTTGAATACCCTTTATATATATATATATATATATATATATATATATATACTTTTTGCATAATTAGAAAATACTGATAAATAAATAAATGTTGAAATGAAATTATAAAAGAACATTTAGCAATAAAATCCATTTTGGTATTTGTAATATATTATTGAAATCTAAATACTATATGATTACATTTGACATTAAAAATTCAAATGTGAATTGAAATTTGATTAGAAATCTAAACATAAGTTGTTAGAATAAAAAATGGAATACAACATTTTTAAAAATAAATCCTTAATATTTTAAAAGTATTCTTCGTTTAAAGGAAAAATATCTTTTGCCATTTCTGGAAAAATATATGTATATATATATTCCTATAATCAATCATTTCAAATAATAAATGTCATCAACCATATGTATGATGCCACATTCAGTATAATGTAGAAAAAATATTTTCAATTACAACATTCGTAATTTATCATTCCTTGACAGATTATTCGGTTAGGAAACAAATTAAAAGCATATATATATATATATATATATATATATATATATATATTCCTTCATTTGGTAAATTCTGGCATATGATCATCTGTTTTTCTTTCTTTCATTCTACACTTATTGTAACAATATAATAATATAAGCTTTATAATTATTTTTGTATCTATTTGCACTGTTATCTTATCTTATTTTATGTGTTTTCTTATTCTGTAATATTAGGATACTATCTAAAATAATAATAACACTAAAGTTTTATTTTGATTTATATTAATAAAGTATAAATGAATGATATTATTTATTTAGTTAGGTAATTTTTTTTCTGATGTAACGTATAACATTTACCTTATATTTTACTTAGAATTCATGTTTGTAATAATTAAACTTTAAACAATTTAAAAGTGCTAGCAAAAGAATTGTGTGCTGGTTCGTTTCTATTGTGTTCTGTTGTAAATCTATTCCGCTTACAGACATGACATTTGGCACACAGAAAGTCTGTTATATCTCAGTGCACACCTCGAACCCGGACTTTTAAATTTTTAATTAGGAAGAAAGTTATTAATTAAAATGAATTAATAACTTTATTAATTCATTTTACTTAATAACATTCTTCCTTAATAATAACTTAATAGTTTCATCAATAATACCTTATAACTTATTAATTATATTAATATTAACTAAGCTATTAATAACTTATTAATTTAATTAAATTTCAAGACATTTTCCTTTGCGTTTTATTTTCAGCCTGTTGTATTAAAATAAAACGTTTATAACTTTTTCTTTCATTTATTTTTTCAAACATAATAAGAAACATTTCTCATCATGCGGAACATAATTAAAAATTAGCATGAACGAAAAATCATGGAGTACGCATTGTTTATTTACACTTTCCAACTGCACGTATTTGTTGTATCATATATATTTCAATATTCCTTGCCTACGTTAACACACTACAAACAGACAGAAGCACTAAATATTATACAGATAGACTAATTGAATTTAAAATCACTCTTAGACATTGTTGTACGTGTTATAAAAGCTTATTAACACAAAAGAAATTGCAGCCATTAGATTATAATTGCAGCCCTAAATGAATCTGAATAGTTTAGTGTAGTCCTGTAAATCTGAAGGCTAATCATATTACAAAATATTATGTTACAATATGAACAATACATGTATGTATGTATATATATATGATAATTTCTGAATTTCTCTTAAAATGAGGACTGGGTTTGTCGATATCAAAATTAACGTTTGATAACTGTTTTAAGATTTTATATGGGCCTGAATAAGATGAACTCAATTTACGCGTGTTTGGATATTGAAATTCCTCATAAATCACTTCATCACAAACTTTAAATTTCACAAGGAGAAATCGAGCATCATATCTGACTTTGTTTTTATTATGATATTGTATTGATTTTTTCTTTTGCTATTTTTCTGGCTTCATCAACTGAAGGGTAGTAATTACTATTTGCCAATAAGGGATCATATGGTAATTCTCCTAATAATAAATAGCTAGGTGGAAACTGAGTTACAGAATGAGGTGTTGAGTTATATTGATTCAAAACTTCTTCAAGTAACTTCGTCCAGGCAATTTTGTTTGAAGAAGAATTAACTTTACACTTTAAACGCGTAACAATAGTCTGAATGAGACGCTCGACTTTCCCGTTGCATTCTGGGTGATGGCTACATGTTAATAAATGCTTTACATCATAATTTCGAAGAAATGTTTTAAAACGGGATGAAGTGAATGCTGCATTTCTGCCCGTTAACAATTTTTTAGGCACTTGAATTTGAAATATTTGTTTTAAAAAGTTTGCATAATTTTCAGTGGTAACGCTTTTTAATGGAAATCCCCACACATAACGGGTTGCATGGACCACGACCAAATGCAAATACTTTATTGTAGAATTATAATAATTTAATCCACCAACAGTGTCCAAAGAGAAACATTCAAAAGATTTATCTGTTGGCAGTACCTTTTGTAAAAAGCCAAATCTCTTTTGTTTACATTTACTATTTAATTGACAGATATGACAATGTTTCACAAGATTTTCAATATCTTTATTAATATTAGGCCAATAATACTGTGATGTAATTAAATTTACCATTTTATAAATTCCAGGATGCCCAAATTGAATGTGGGTTTTCTCTATTAGGGGTAATCTTAATGGCATAGAGACTATTATCTTATACAAACCTTTCTTTTTAATTACACTTACATCATCAAATTAAACATTTTTCTTACCATTAATAATTATGTTTTCTTTTTTCTGATTGTCTTTAATTTCATTTAAGTCAAGGAGGTGTAGATGGTGTGACACATTTACTATAACAGGCAATCGGGATGACATATCAGCTTCAATATTAGTTGAACCTTTTTGACATTGAATTTGGTAGTCAAACATACTAAGTTTAAGGGACCAGCGGAATAATAATCTTCGTCGTAAATTTTTAACAGTTTTAGCTAAATGAGAGCCGCATGATCGGTATGAATGACAAAATTTTGTCAGTGCAAATAATGATAAAATTTATCTAAAGCATCTATAATTGCTAAACATTCTAATTCAGTAATGGCATGATTTTTTTCATAATTACATAAGTTTCTAGAATGATATGCTACTGGATGTAAAGTGCTATTCTCATCTGCCTGCTTAACAACACATCCCACACCATGATTCGAGGCATCAACAAATAAATGACAGGAACTTTTGGGATCATAGATTCTTAAAATGGGTTTACTTATTAAATCATTTATTTTTTTATTTTTGGAAATTTGACATTTTTTGGTGGTTTCAAATTTTTTATTACTTCAATATTGGGATTATCGGGCGTAATAAGTCAATTTGTAATTACATATCCTAAAAAAATAATTTTTGTTTTGACAAAATTACATTTTGATAATTTTAATTTTATGTTTTCTTTAACACAGATTTCAAAAAGTTTCTCTAAGTGATTGAAATGTTCTTCTTCTGACTGTGAAAATACAATAATATCATCAAAATAATTACAGGCAAAATATATTTTGTATTTATTAAATATTCTTTTAATTGTTTGGTTGAAGATAGCGGGGGAATTCTTAAGGCCAAAGGGCAGGTATTTCCATTCATATAATACACAAGTTGTTGCATAGGCCAATTTTTCAGTATCTCTTGTGTGGATAGGAGTGTGCCACTATCCACTTGCCAAATCGCGGGTGGAAAATAATTTTGCTTTAGCTAATTTATCTAATAACGTATCTATTCGGGGAAGTGGTTCAGCATCGGTTTTTGTTATAGAATTAAGTTTACGGAAGTCGACGCATAAACGACTCTTTTTTTCCTTCTTCCCACTTATACACCAATGTTACAGGTGCCGAATAAGGGGAACAACTTTCTTTTATTATACCTGCCTGTAATAAATTTTGAATTTGGGTTTTAATTTCTTCTACTTCCTTGGGTGAAGTTCTATAGGTTCTGAGTGAAATAGGTAAATCAGAAGTTAAATAAATTCTCTGGGGTTCCATACGAATTTTTCCAACGTCATATTTTGATTTAGCAAAAAAATTCACATATTTTGATAATAAAGAAGGAAGTTTTCCTTCTCTAGCAGATTGAGGATTTACGTGATTTTCTTCAGTATCAGGAGTGTACTCTATCTTCTCTACCCTATTATTTGATTGAATATTAACATTTTCACTTTTAATTGAATTTTCACTTTCAGGAATTAAATGTAAGGTTTGAGTGCCACTTGGTATATTTTTTAACAATGGTAGAATATTGTTATTTTGTGTTACACATTTTTTAGCACAATCAATATTTAGTTCAAGTAGTCCACAATGATGTAAGTTAAGGAGGGCATAAAGTAAATTATTGTTCAAAAGAAACATATGAATATTTTTTTGTAATATTACCTATTTGTAATAACAGGGAACATTTTTTGGAAATTTTCAACATTCCTTGTGTTTGGACAACATTTATTTGCGAGATATTTTTTGTGGGAAGTCGATATTTCTGAACAAAATGCTGAGGAAGAATTTTTAAACTGCTGCCTGTATCGAAAATTAAGGGAATGCGATTAAAGTACGATTTTGTTTTTTTAACACTTTGACTTGTTTGCTGATTCTTTCTCTGGGTACCCTTATTTTGAATTATGCTACCAATCACGTCAAACTGCCAATATGTGTTATTTCCACATTCTGTCGTACTGTTTCCTACTGTGGACTCTTCTGTAGTGTGAGTCGGGTGTTCCTGTTTGAAAGGGCATCCTCTATGCCAATGAAAAGCGTTAGGGATGTTAATTTTAGTACAATGTTTACATGGAAAAGGAGGTAAAGGTCCTTGAAAATGTTGTCGTGCATTTGCGTTTTACTGCTGGGGGTCTAAGCCCTCGTAAACTGGGTCGGGGATCATTATTCCTAGTGGGTTGATTCTGATTGGAGTATCCCATATGGGGTCTATTTACATTGGAAAATCGATAACTCCAAGGTTGTGAACGGGGATTGTATTGCACAGGGGCCCTATTGAATGCTTGCGAGTAGTTATATTTTGGATACTGATCGGGCAACTTAGGTGGGAGGGGGTCAGCTGATTTTTCGAATAGTTGCAATTTATTTAAGCAATAAACCAAATCGCTCCATTCATTTAGACTTTTTGGTGAATTAACTACCACAAGTTGTTTTAACGTTAGTGGCAATCCGTATGTTAACCCGTCGAACAGGAATTTAGGTTCTAAACCTAAATCTCGTCCCACTTGAAGTTTTTTATGGCAATACTCTGTTTACAACCTGTATACACTCTACATACAACCTGTTTAAATAAAATACTTGAAAAATCTTTTAAAGGTGTATCTCCGGGTGTGGTAAATTGCTCATCGAAAATTTCTAATAATTTTTCCCAGTTCATTATATTTAAACTATTATTAACATAAACTGTTAGGGCTCTCCCTTTTAAAAACCTTTGTATATTTCTAACCTTCCAAATTGCATCTCTTTTATTTTCGTCACACCACGCGTCAAAATACGGTACCCACGCGCTCCATAACATTCCATTTTCAGGGCAAAATCCAATAAGAACATTTTCCTCTTTCACCTGTGCGTTTGTAGAAGAGGAAGAGTTATTTAATTCACTTAAATTACCCTGCTCTGTCTCTGAAATGACACCTAAATTATCACCACCTGTATTCTCAGGGACCACTGGATCTGCGGGTGTGTTTTTATTGGACATCCTAACTTCTATTTTTTTAACTTCAAATTTAGAACATACATTTTTTCCCACGAAATTCAACCTTTATTAAATATATTCAAATTTCAAATAAAAATAACAATTCAGAAAATAATGCAATAAAACCCTTTTGAAAATATCCTTCTTTTTTTTTTATAATTATGTAGAAAATGAAAAACCAAAAATAATTTAGATTATCCTTAAATATAATGAAATATCATTATTAAATACTATGGCAATTATGAAAAAATACTCAATTTCAATATGGCAAGTAATAAATATTAAAATAGAATATAGTTAATATTTCCTTTTTGAGAAAATTGTATTTTTTTTTACATAAACTTCAAGACTATATTTTAATAATACGAAATAAAAGCAAAATAATAACAACTTATATCCACTTTATATATATTTTTTTCTTTTTTCTTCTAATTACAATTTCTCTTTACTTTGAAAATAAACAAATAAATTTTCTATTTACTTACGTAAAGTCCGTTGGGAGGATAAAAAATAAATAAATAAATAATTTTTTTACTCCCTGCTCTGTTTAATCGCACTTGTTTATATATTGCCAGGTCTGTTTAAATCACTAAGTCACCAGCTGTCATTTGTTTATTTTAATTAACATCTGCTCTCATATCACGGAGCTGACCTTGAAACAGGCAACTCACTTGATATCCCCAAAAGAGCACAGAAGCAGACTCTAAATTTGACCCACTTATAGCAGATAAAATTCTCATAGGAGAATCATTTCTCTGATGAATAAAAGATAGTAGGAAGAATCGCATTTTTTATCTGCCTTCTCTGTTGATATAAAATTATTCTTGATTGGACTGATTATCTTTTCATTTATTTGATTTCAATGTCCTTCATTTTTGAAGTACGTATTACAGATGACTGGTTGCATCGGTATATATTTTTTTCTTCTTTAATTATCCTTTTGACAAGGGCTGCATTTATTTCCATCAATTTAATTTATTGTTTTTCTTTCTGTGAGACCCCAGAGAGGCCACGGAGAAATGCTTTCAGCCATAAAGTATGGAGAAAAGTTTTTTTTCTGCCAGGTGCCATATCCTGTTGACTTTTTTATGTGACGACCCCTCTTACTTTAAGTCACATAATAGCTATGAAGTAGAGAGGCTTGCACTCAGTAATAAATCCAAATTGAGAGACAGGCATTTATTGAACCATCTGGAACACAGAGTACGGTTCATGATTGAAGGCTGAGCATGTGGAAAGCAGTGTAATGCAGTGAAGCCGACGGTAGCCCGCGATCAAACATCGCGCATCTCCCGTGACCCCTCTCTGGCCGTTATGTTAACGTGACATTATTTAGCGAGAGGCCTCATCTACGCGCGCATTCTCTTAAATACCGGCATTTTTGGCGGGAAATCACACCACTCCTGGGTCTCATTATTGGCTATTAACTTAATGATTGACAACGTAGCTGAGGTCCAGATTGCCGGAATTATTTATTATGCATTCTCTAACCACAATAAACTGCAAGTTGCGTTTATTCAGCACTTTATTATCCTAAAATTTGTTCACTTTTATGACTTTTGTGTTATGCTCACGCCTTGTACTAAAACTTACTTTGCAGGGGAAACTTTAGAATTAATTTTAAGTTAAGACTTTCTAATGGAATTTTCTTTAAGTTATTACTCACTATCATATTAAAATAATAAAATAATAATTTAAAAACTTACCTCTCTTTATCCTATCATATATATATATATATATATATATATATATGTATATATTCATGATTTTTACAGTAGAAAGATATCAAAATGTGATTTTAGAAAGTGTATCACTTAAAAAGCAATGTATTCGAATTTTGGTTAGGTTGTCCCTGTACATAAACTAGTTGTACAGGACATGTTAATGTCATTTTAATTAGGAAACATACTATAGTGAACTTGACTAATATATAACATTTTTAAAATTTCTGAAAATGTTAACGGGCGTTAGGGCGGGAGAAAGACAGACAGAAAGATAAACAACCGGACAGACAAATGCACAAATTGAAATTTTTTTTAAACTTTTTTTTTTTTTTTCAAACAGCTAAAAACGCTTAAAGGAAAGTACAATTCAATAAATTTTTGTTAATATCTCTTAAAGAAACTAAATATTTTTGTGTGTCCCTGTAAATCTAATGCTCATCATACAATATTCTATAGCAAGCATTCTTTTGTGCATATGATTAACGTAATTCAATTTCATTAAGCTCTGTGAAAAGTAAAATTATTAAAATTTGGCTTATAAAAATAATTCACACAAACGCAATTCTTTGGAATAATTTAGAATGTCCTTGTACACAAATCAGTGCTGGTATTTACGCCATTTTACATACGAAACATTCGATAGTGAACTGGAGTGATATATTTCAATTTTATAATATTTTGTCTACATTAAAGTCATTAAAGTATGGTTTATAGAACTGCATTTCTCAGAAAACAATGTTCTTAAAAACTCCCGGGTGTCCCTGTACACAAACAGGCAGAGGTAATCACTCCATTTTAAATATGGAACATCCGGCAATGAACTTGAACAACATACATCACTTTCGAAAAGTTCTATAAGTATTTAAAGGTGTTAGACCGTGGCCAGACAAGCAGACAGACGGGTAGACTAACAGTTGGACACACACACAAATTGAAATCATATTAACACATAAAAATTGTTAGAAAGTGCTAAAAATACTTAATATAAACGAAAGTGCAATTTCAGCAAACTTTTATTAATATTTCTTAAAGTAGTTGAATATTTTTGTGTGGCAATGTAAATTTAATGCTTATCATATTATATTCTATAGAAACCAATCTTTTGTACATATGAATTACATATTTGAATTTCATTAAGGTTTGTGCAAAGTAACGTTATGAAAATTTTGTTTACAGAAATACCTCTCAGAGAATGCAATGCTTTGGAATACTTTTGGGTGTCTTTATACACAAACCAGTGCTGGTATTTACTCCACTTTACTAAAGAAACAACCGATAGTGAACTTGAATAACATATTTCAATTTCATTAAGATTTGTGTACAGTAAAGGCATAAATAGATGCTTTATAGAAATACCTCCCATCGAACACAATGCTTTAGAATACTTTCGGGAGTCTCTGTACATGAATTATTAGAGGAACGCACCCCATTTTCAATTTGAACACCCGATAGTGAACTTGAATAACATATATCAGTTTTAGGAAATAACATAAATATTTACGGGTGTTAGAGCGCGGACAGACAGACAGACAGATGGACAGACGGACAGATAGAGAAACTGAAGCCATTAATACATTTTAACCTTGTTGGAAAGTGTTAAAAATTGAAAATAAAACGTGTATTTTCAGAAATTTGTGATAAAACTGACGTCATAATATTTTTAATTAATTAGTTTTCTTCATTCATAATTAAAATATTAATTTCATTTAAGGAAGCAGTCTTATATATATATATATTTATTTTCTCTTGATTTTATCATTTGCAAAGTAATATGGGTTCATCTTTAGTATAAAAAACACAGGGCGACTTTTAATATTTTTTGTCATTTTCACGATGAATAAAAATAGCTCTGCAATTGCACATATAAAAAAACCTTCGAAACAAACGTCTAAGCTATTGTTGAAATTTCAAATTTTCCCAAAAGCCCCTATAGCTGTTCTCCAATGTGGATGCATATTTAGATTATTTTAAAAGCTTATTAATAAAACTGAGATAGCATATGTCTTTTCCTCAGTTAGATGTCCCCATAAAAATCTACCGTACGTATAGAAGGGAAATTTGGCAAACAGATAGTGTGGAATGTCTCTGTGTGCACCTCGAAATTAAATTTTCAAATTTTAAATTTAAAGCAAATTATTAATTAAAACACGATTAACTATCAGGATTTTTTGGGACATTTTTCACCAAAAAACGTTCTGTTTCAGACCCGGGGGAGAAAAACCGAAGATTCTTCAGCTTCTTCAATCAGTGCGCTGAAAGACGCTATAAAATGTCCTTTTTTTAAATTCCAACCGTGCTTTTACTAATGGATATTTTTTCTTTAATTTCTTTTTTCATTTTGACACCAAGGTCTAATGCATTGTAGCATTATATCTGTAGTGGAATTGCTATCATTTTACAGTCGACCTTCTAAATCATATAAAATATAAGAAATTGTTTGACAATAAATACTATGTATAGTCTGTATAGTGTTGTTCAATATAATTAAATACATAATACATATATGTATATATATATATATATATATATATGTATATACAGTCGGTAACAAAATCTCCGAACGCTTGCAAAAATTCCTGTGCAAAAAAGTACACTTAATACAGTTTTGTTAAATAAATCTTTGTCGAATCTTGTTCTTAGTCAGTCTAAAAACAGGATTCGACATAGATCCATTTGACAAAACTGCATTAAGTATATTTTTTTTATACAGGAATTTTCGCTAGTGTTTGGAGTTTTGTTACCACCTGTATATATATATATATATATATATATATATATATATTGATTGTTCTTTTCAAAACACTCGTACAATAAACATCCAAATTAAAAGCCAACCGGCGTTGGTTATCTTAGGCAATAGGGTCACGTATCCTAGATACTGCGAGTGTAGAAGCCGCTGCCAAACGCACTGGGGACCCAAAGCATGTTTTTCAGCGATTACAATGATTATTAATATATATTTTTTTTTTTTTTTTTTTTTATGTTTTTATTTAAAAAGTGAAAATAGTGATCTATTTTTTTATTATTATCCATTTAAATATGCTAACCAGCGAAACGGTCAAAGTCTGCTAACATTTAAATATTTTAAATAATAATGTATAAAACATAAACTTTTCTTTAAAGTATTTTTTATTTACAATATTTGTACACATATTTTGTGATAAAAATTTTAAATGCTTTTTTTTTTTTTTTTTTTCATTCATAAATAAATAAATAAATATATATATATATATATTCTAAAGAAATATTTATAGCTATTATATTCATAAAAATAAGGTTCTTTTTGTCTTTACATTTTATTTTGAAAATAGTTTTCGGATGTATTTTCCTCTTTTGCAGTGCTTATTTTTTTTTTTTTTTTTGACACAAAAGCTACTAATTGAATTTCAGCGGCGCTCATTAAAATCTTAAATAGATACTTAAAAAAAAAAAAAAAAAGTATGAATGTGTTTGATGAGATGATAAATATTAAGGATGTGCAATGAAAATAAAAGTTTCTTACAGAACTTCAGTGGGTATCTTATTAAATGTAAGATCTTAACTAATAATTCGCAAGATATATTTACATTTATTAAATCTTCAATATTTCGAATTTTCTATATTTTATGATCTAAGTGAAGAGAAAAACTTATGAGTACATTATAAATGAATATATACTTTTAATGAAACAATATTAAAAAAGTAAAATATTTATAAAAACTTCGTAAATTTATTTGATTTTTTACAAGCTGAAAAAAAAAAAAATATATATACATAGATTATATAAGTGCGTATTAAATGTCGAGGCTCTAGGTAAAACAAATTCTATAAAATGTGTTCAATATATATTCTAATACAGTGTTATTTGCTAAAAGTGCAATTTAAAAATTTGTTTTAAAATGTCAACATTTGTTTCGATATCACATGCTATCATTCTTAAAACTGGTTGAATTATCATGAAACCTTCGATTTTTTATTTTTTGTCTTTTCAGGTGTATCTAAAGATTGCAATGTAATTTCAGTTTTTTTTTCCTATTGTATTTCTGCATTAGCTCTAACTATATTTTCATCAAATTAAACGATTGATTCATTATACGGATTATTTCTGCGGGGCATTTTTTTCAGTTTATTCTCTTATTGTAACCGGATGATAGACACTTAAATTGAATTATTTCTATTGAATCTGATTTGTATACTTTCTCACATATGATAAATAACATATCTAAATAAAATTTATGTTGTCTATCGAAATTCTGCTGCGATTAATTTGCTCACCTATTAAATCTGCACTTGAAGACACGATGACTTTGCCAACAGATACTATTTGAGAAATGCCGAGTCGGCAATCCCCCAGGATTTTTAAGTGGTAGAGCATCCGTACAGTAAGCAGAGTGCCCGGGTTCAATTGCCGGCTGTGGCATTTTTGCATAATGGATATGGAAAATACACCCTTCCACACCGATTTCTCTAATTTTAAATTTTCCTTTCTGGTTAATTTATGTAAGATCAGACGTATATAGTATCTATTATCTACAATGAAGCAAATGATACAGTGTACTCTAGTATTCATATGTTTTAATCGCCCAATGTCATTTAGAAACTAATGAACTGTGTCCAATTTTACATTTTATTATTTTAATTTCACAAAATATATCAGCAGGTTTAAACAAAATGTAATTTTCTAATACAACATATATATGATGATACATGAAATTACTATCATTGCCAATAACTCAGATGTTTCAAAAATGAGTTACAATGCATGTAATATATGAAAAAGTGAAGCAAATCAATTTTAGAAAAGTGGAACATTATGAATTATTTACCAAGAGTCATCTATTGGTATGTCTAAATTGTATATTATGACATTAACGTATCTTAAGTGACTTTTCATTTGTTTTTATGTCTTTTATTAAGACCCCATTCTTTTGCAGAGTAGAGCACAATTTTTTTATGACATTGAGTGTAGAATAATATTAAATCTAATAATGCCTCATGTTTCCCTATTGACAACAAATTGCTTATTAGCTGTAAACCATAGTTAGAATAAAGTGTGAGTTTTTAAAATATCTTTCACGGATTTATTTAATGGAGGTGAGAATAAAATATTTTTAAATTGATTAAAAAAAAAAAAAAAAAAAAAAAAAAAACAGGCATTTAGGGTTAATTATATACTTCACGTATAGTAACACAAATTGTGTCTAATGAAAATTAGATTAAATTAATGTGATTTGTGTGCTAAATAAGTAATTCCTTTACGATAAAAAAATAGTCATGAACAAAGCATATTTTAATACAGTGGAAAAATAAATGCATTCGTTCTTATCTCTAATAAAATAATATTATGACTGATATTTTAACAATATAATTTGCTTTTAGAGAATAAATTTATGTTTTATAATTTTTTTTTTCACTTAAAAATATTTAGAGATTTTTATTCATGCTCAGATTTTACTTCTAAAATGCTGATTATATTCACTGATAATAATGCGAAATGATAAAATGTTAAATATTGTATTCAAAGAGAAAAGTAAATACACGGTATTTCATGCATGCAGGATTCCCCTTTCAAAAATGCATAATTCTTGAAAGAAAGATTTAATGCTACTTCAAGCTATTTTATATATTCCATGTTTGGTGCACAGAAAAAAAATACTAAACATAAAAGAAATAGAATGTAAATTTTGTACCCAATACTTTCCTTCTATTAAAAATACAATAATATATGTATATATATATATATAATTATATATATATATGATTGTATATATTATAAATATAATTATAATATATATATACATATATATATATTATAAACAATGTATTTACAATTTTAATTAGAATTGTTTGGTATAATACTGCTTTGGTTAGTATAACAAATAAAAAATAATAAAATGGTTTTAAACCCAAAATTACTGACGTTCCTTTAAAATATCATTACATTAAAATGGTGAAAAAAATAATTTATTGAAAAAATGTCAAAGAAATATTAATATGAATAAACCATGTATTCTTCAACTGAATCTCTATATTAGGCACTACACGCTACAGGTACTAGTTTTGTTCTAGAAAGCAATTTAAAAAGTATTCTCTCTATTTATGCTTGGAATTTTTTTATATATTCAGATGTATTATTTTTCTTATTAATTACTAAATTGCTTCGTGAATCTTTCGTCAATCTTCTGAATTGTAAGAGGGACATGTTAAGTAAAAGATTTATTACACATTTTTAAGATTTAAATATCATTTTCGTCCTCTTTGTACCAGTGGTACGCAAAAGTAGCAATTCACAAAATCCTCATTAATCACTATGATGAGGTGATATTTATATTTTCTATTTTGCATATGTCTTTAAAAAACACTCTTAAACAACTTAAAAACTACGTTTCAAGTACTTTGTTTTTTCATAATAGAGTTAATAAAGGGCTAAATTGTATGCATTTTGCATTATATAAGCAAATGCTATTCCATATTGTAATGTGTCATCTGTTTGTCTCAATGCGTTACGTGTGGATCAAACAATCCCATGTACATAAGCGAATTGCTAAATAATTATTCGTGTAAAAAACATATAATTATCTAATATTTGTAAACAATTTTAATTTCTCATTTAAAAAATGTATAACTGCAAAATGTACTGATATTTATCAGAACAGAATTTCTTTAGAGACTTTTTTTTTTTTTTTTTTTTTTTTTTTTTTTTTACCACAAAAACTGCTACAAGAAACTTAGAAAAAATAATTCTGTAATAAATAATTATACAGAATGTTCAAGATCGATTATATTTGATAAAATTCGTATGCTAAGCGAAAAATATATTGATTTTTTTTTTCTACGAATGAATGTTACTCAGAATATTCGTACATAAAATATTATTTTCTGTAGAACACACAGCCGAAGTTCTAGCAATAGTTTCTTCTATTATATCATCCCATATTACTTTCTCATTTTTTATAGTTATCTCCTACTTAGAGAGTTCTGCAGTTCTTCTTTTAAGGCTCGAACAAGAGTCATTGCATTCCATGCGACAATGACGTCTCTTGACTGCTGAATCACAATTTGTTCCGATAACTGGTACTATTTATGAATACCGCTTTGTTAGCAATTCTCAGTATGTAAACCAAACAAAAATATTTAACCAACACATGAAATGTGTATAAATAGTTAGAGATTTTATTTTGTTGTAGAATAATAATAAGAACAATAATAATAATGTATCTTTGACAGATTAAAATGCAGTTTTAACAATACTCTCTTCTATTACATCATCTCATATTATTTTCTCCTATTTATAGAATTCTACAGTTCTCCTTTTAAGTATCGAACAAGAGTCATCGCATTCCATGCGACAATGTTGTCTCTTGACTGCTGAATCCCAATTTGTTCCGGTAACTGGTACTATTTATTAATACTGCTTTGTTAGCAATTCTCAGTATATAAACCAAACAAAAATATTTAACCAACACATGAAATGTGTATAAATAGTTCGAGATTTTATTTTGTTGTAGAATAATAATAATAATAATAATGTATCTTTGACAGATTAAAATGCAGTTTTAACAATACTCTCTTCTATTATATCATCTCATATTACTTTCTCCTATTTAGAGAATTCTACAGTTCTCCTTTTAAGTATCGAACAAGAGTCACCGCATTCCATGCGACAATGTTGTCTCTTGACTGCTGAATCACAATTTGTTCCGGTAACTGGTACAATTATTTAATATTGCTTTGTTAGCAATTCTCAGTATATAAACCAAACAAAAATATTTAACCAACACATGAAATGTGTATAAATAGTTACAGATTTTATTTTGCTGAATAATAATAACAATAATAATAATAAAATGTATCTTTGACAGATTAAAATTCAGTTTTAACACAAACTTCTGTAGTTTAGAAGCATAAATTTTCTGCAGCTATGTTGCAGAAAATTTCTCTTTTTTAACTTTTTTTTTTTTTTTTTCTACCAAACATTTCCATACCAAACATTTGCAGAAGCGTATTTGTACCAAAATTTTCTTTTAAGATGCCATATTTAGAATCTACATCATTGAAATTTAAAGAACTAAATTTACACATAAAACTTATTTGTTTTATAAGAAAATATTCATGACATGAGGAAATTTCGGAGTACATATATGAACTTATTTATGAAATGAAAAAATTAAAAGCCACAATTTGGAAGAAATTGAGACATATCCCACATGTGTATAGATAAATTTAAATGTAACCTTTTCAGAAATGTTGAAATGTAATATGAAATATAAAATCGAAATATATGTATATATAAAAGAGTATGTGCTCATATTATGCATTTGCTAGACATAGTACTAGTTTTACGCATTTACTAGTTTTATTAAGTATTCTCACATACATCATATTAAAAACATTTTTTAAAGAACATATATTTTTAAGTATCATAGTTGTTAACAAATACATATGTTTTTATTAAAAAGAATAAAAGAATGTTGTATTTCTACGTACATATTTTTTCTAAAATTCATCTAAATGTATTTTTGCAATTTTTTAGACAATAAAAAAAATTTAAATTACAGAATAGCCATGTATAATCCAATAAACTCGCGATAGTGAAAAATAAATGTGTATAATAAAAATGCGAATCGTCTTCAGCCGACTTTGGTTTTTATTATATTTTATAATTCACAAATATTAGCAAAAATATTTCATTTTAATAAGCTTTATGAGTCTTTGTTTCTTAAAATATCCATTTATTATTATTTTTTTTTTTATCTAGTTTAAACGAAAACAAATAAACTGCATAGAAAAAGAAAAATCTCACACGAAACAATTCCTTTAATGCAAAATCACTGAACCAAAAAGGCGACAATTGTCATTATGCAAGATAAGGAAAACAAATAATTTCACAACAAAAGTAATGAACTTGTTTTATTTATTGTGAAAACAAATAAAATGCATTTAATTTATTTATTATTTAGTTATTTACTCGTTTTCATTATCCGAATTTCTCGGCATTCAAATATTGAATTATACAAGCAATTTAAATGCAAAATAGAAGAACAAATTTTGTAATAAAAATAGTTCTAGAGAAAAAAAGTAAAAAAAAAAAAAAAAAAAAAAAAACTGAAAAATAATAAATATAAATTTCCTTTCATTTTACGTTTATCGCTCATGAATTCAGAAAGGAATTTTTCGTTTTTCATAAAACAAAATATATATATATATATATACATTTTCTTTTTTATGAAAACAATTATTTACTATTCCGATACAATAAAAAATAAGATCAGAGATTTCTTTGCAAATTATTCATATCATAATACCTCACTACATATTATTTCTAATAACTAGTTCCATATGCATTGTTTTATATTCAAAGAAGAATTGTCCATCTTCATTAGAAACAGTATATTTGAATTTGTTATATTTTAAATCATAACTTTTTTTACAATGAAAGGTTTATTTTCAGCTAGCAGCTACCCGATACTTTGTTATATATGTATATATATATATATATATATTTTTTTATTAAAACTATTAATTAAGAAAAATACTATTCATAATAGTTAAAATATATATAAAGATATTAAGAAGCAAACATGAAATTTTTGGTACACTTTTAACATATTAATTTTGAAAGTAAAGCATTGAAAGTAGTATCATTCGAAAGGTATGATTGATCAGATTTGCAGAATACAAAAATTTTTTTCTTATGATGTCAAGAAGGTATGAATCAGAGAGAACGCGCGCCGAACACACGAACGCGAGCAGGCGCGCCGTGTATGTGATACCCGACAACTATTTGACGCATTTTAAAAGGTAATACATGCAGGTATTTACTAGTATCATAAATAAAACTAAGTTATGTGACAAATTTATAATATGAACACATTTTAAATAAAAATGAAATATGTTACTCACATATTTATTTCGCAGCTTTTGCAGATTGGAGACATATGCTATATATATATATATATATATATATATATATTATTATTATTATTATTATTATTATTATTATTATTATTTTTACATTTCAGGGCACAATATTTTGCTTTACTGTCTTTCTTACTAGAACAATCTGCAAATCCCCTGTAAATAGCTTTAGGTTTCTGAGCGTCTGGTTCGTTACCATCAGAAGAGTTCTTTCTTTTTTTAAATACTGTTTAAATTTTAAAGGAAGCATTGGTTTTTTACTTCTTTGAAATCTGTGCTGTTCTGTTAGTTTAAATCTAAGATACTTTAAAAAATGTTCTCGTAGATTGTGAGTTCAGTAAGTGGCTCTTTATTTGATAATAAAATTATACGTGCATTAATTGAAACAGCATTTAAAACTGAAAAAAAAAAAAAAAAAAAAAAAAAAAAAAAAAACCACTGTCGTTGGCCACCGATTAGCTATCCTGGCTGTAGTATAAGCAGCCCACATTTCATTAACTACTTCTACCTCCCCTTTCGTCAAATTATAAAAGGTGATTATTTCAGCCTTTTTTGCTTCTCCTGTAGATTGATCAGTTGAATAATCGTTGTGCATAGTTGATAATAACACAACGCTTATATTTTTTTATTTATTTATTCTTTTTTTTTTTTTTCGGAACATAGGAGACAATTTTGTTATCTTTTTGGAATCCAAAAATTGAGGAATGCACAGGTATCTTTTTTGCTATTAAGAAAAAAAAATTCTTTTTGTTTTTCCGAAGCCTTTCTACCACTGTAATTTTCTTTTGTACAAGTTCTTGTTATAGCTGATACGCAGTGTACCAATTGTCCACTGCGAAATTTCGTCCAGTGTTATATAGAGATTCCATTAGACGTTTCACTATTGAACTAGAACTCCACATTGAATGGTCCATCTGGTTATTTGCCAGGATACAGTTCCATTTCCCAAATGTAAAACATCCTTGAGTCAAACAGAACAATTATTTTTAACCCATATTTTGCAGATTTGTTTGGTATATGTTGAATAAACACGCATCTTCCTCTAAAAGGTTCCAGCTTCTCATCGATTGTGACATACGCCTCAATATTATATGACTTCATACAAATATTTACGAACTTATGAAAAAACTCTCTAATAGGAGCTAATCTGTCTAATTCTTTTCTGCTTTGTCGATCTCGAATATCGTCGAAGCGTAAACATCTCAAAAGGAAAAGGCGTGTTGTTGTTATATAAAAAAATCTCCCATCCAGTTCCATCTGTCGCCCGTGAATCCTTCACTTTCATATGATAACGATTTGTGAAGATCTCATACATATATAATAATCCTAAAAATGTTCTCATTTCTGCATAGGTAGTTTTGTTTGCGTCTCTTTCCCGACTAAAACGATCTTGGATAAACGCCATATAAATATTAGTGTATTCAACAAGCATTTTCATCCCTGAGTCGTCAAACAGACAATTCCAGAAATCTAAAGTTTTCTTCACTTTCTTTAAATAATTTGTATTTACTGGTAATTTAAAAACAATATATTTTGCTGGCACTCTTACATTAGTTCGAAACTTTTTTTTTCATCCATTTCGTTTCATCTTTTCCGCTTCACTCGACTCCGAAATGCAGTTCTCGAAATCGCTATCATTATCACTATCTGTAGATGGAGACTTATCACACAAAAGATTTTCAGACATATCATCTTCATCCTCTTCACTAACTGATTCTTTATCTGTTGAAACAGTTTCTAGCAAATAACGTAACTTTCTTGTTTCTTCTTCGTAACTACGATACCGCGCCATACTGATCGAAACGGGCAAATAATCTGCGATCTGCGAAAATTACACTCACACGAGAACACGCATGGGTATCACATACCCGAGTATCTAAAATTCCAGGAATGTACTCAACGTTCTCCCGCCACAGTTTATCTACTTGAAGAACATGACCTTCAATTCAGCTACAAAATGTTTCGTCCATTTCTAGGAAAAGTGGAGGGAAAGAGAGAAAAATGAATAAGGTCTCGGGTATGAGATACCCGCCGCGCGATCTCGCGGATTAAAAAAATACTCTTTTATACATTTTTTTTTTTTTAATTTTATACACGTGTCATTTTACATTAAAAAATTCCTAAAGTA
Organism: Salticus scenicus; assembly: GCA_963930645.1. Lineage (NCBI taxonomy): Eukaryota > Metazoa > Arthropoda > Arachnida > Araneae > Salticidae > Salticus > Salticus scenicus. The sequence continues at coordinate 117,396,670 of OZ005652.1, read as the reverse complement.
AAAAAATGTTAAATCTGGCAATTTCTTAAAACTCAAATGAAACCACAGGCATAGTCATTTGCATAAATGTAGCATCACTATACTCTCTACTACATTTTTTTTTTTTTAATTATGTAAGAGACGACAACCATTAGAGTGTTAGGAATTTGAGTGAATAAGCGCCAGATCAAAAGTTTCTACTATTAAACATACAAAAAAAAAAAAAAAAAAAAAAAGATATTATTTATGAACGTTCATTTTTTTTTTGTAATTTAATTAAGGTATAATACATTTATTTCTTATTATTTATTTTATTTTATTTTATTTTAATTAATTAATTAATTATTTATTTTGTGTGTGTGATTTACGTCAGCTCTAATTTGAAGACATATTTTTAAAATGAAACGTAATGTATTTCAATGCCATTAGAGTGTTAGAAATTTGAGTGAATGAATGACAGATCGAAAGTTTATACTACTGAACATATACTCAAATTAAAAGAAAAAATAAAGATTTATGAAAGTTTATTATTATTATTATTATTATTATTTATTTAAGATCTAATACTTTTCTCTCTTATTTTTATTTATTTATTTATTTTGTGTGTGTGTGTGTGTGTGTGTGTGTGACTTAGTCAGCTCTAATCTGAAGACATATATTTAAAGTGAAACTTAATGCATTTCAATTAGATAAAATTGAATACTTATTAAAAAAAAAAAAAAAAAAAAAAAAAAAAAAAAAATGGATTTATTACTATACCTTCTGTATGTGTAACAAGAAAGTATAAGTTTTAAGAAAACTTTCGATTTCCAGTTTTCAATGAATTCACACGTTTTCAGAATTCCTTGCATTTCAAATTTACTAGCTTCTGTATATATAAGAAGAAAGTAGATGATACGGAAAAGAAGTCGATTTCCCGTTTTCAATGAATTTACACATTTTGAGATTTCCTTGAATTTTAATTAACTGAAATTAACTACCCTTTTTTAAAAATGTCGATTTATTACTCTTTCCTCTCCATATAAAAGAAGAAAGTACAAATTTAAGAAAAATTTTTTAAGTTTCTAGTTTTCGATGAAGTTACATGTTTTGAGATTTCTTAAACTCAATTCGATCATTTTTAGAAAACGTCTGTCTTTTGAGTTTGAACACTGTACTTCATGAACGAATTGACTTAATTTTACCGAACTTGATATTTGGTTGAACCTTGGTTTGAATTGGTGCATATTTGCTTTTGGTGTATATCACCCAACAGGGGACGCTCACCCGTTGTGATTTCCTCTCATTTCAGGAATGGCTCACCATCTACAGTGTATCGAGCTTAGAGATATATATTAAGTAAAACACTGTTGATTCAGTTTGAGTGCATATCGGCCAACAAGTGGCGCTGGTGTATTGCAATTTAATTCCATTTACGAAAAGGCAATTACTTTGCTTTGAAAAAAAATGATCCAGTTTCGACCACTTGGCGATACCAGTATATATAAGAATATATATATGACGTTTTGTTAAAAGTAAAACATAAAACTAAAAAAAAAAAAAAAAAAAAAAAAAAACAATAATAATAATAATAATCGCGACTGTCTCGTATTCATCTCCAGAGATTCATCTCATCCCGAAATATGTCCTTCGGAAATAAAACGTTTTCTGCTATGATTTTTTTGTTAATCGCTCGAAAGTAGAAGAAATTTGCAATAACAATAATAATGCGAATACAAATATTATTTTCTTACGATGTCAAGAAGGTATTTAAAAATACATTTATTTTTTATGCATTTCCCCCATTTTTCCCTTTCATACACGTATTCCTTTACATTAAAAAATACCTAAAAGTAGAAAGTTGTTAAATCTGGCAATTTCATAAAGCTCAAATAAAACCATAGACACAGTAATTTATATAATGTAGCATCATTATACGCAAGCGAAGTGATGACGTCACTGTCTGTCCATGGAGCCATGAAAAACATTTTCTATGTTATAATCGTCCATTGGGTTTTTTGTAAAAAATTATTAAAAAATAACGGAAATTATCTGAAGATTTTAATTCCGATATTTGGGTATAGTTATATATAAGTTACTGTCTACATGTGTTTGATTGAGTTATTTTTTCTGTAAAATTGATAAAATTTTAATTTAAAAACACAAAACTCCAGAAAAAAAAAAAAAATGGCAAACTTCCAGTTTCGAATGTAAACATAAACATTTCATTTCAAAGGGTGATATTTAAACAATAAATATTCAACTAATATACTAAATAAAAGGAAAATGGATTTGTTACTAACTGCTGCATGTATAAGTAGACGATACGGAAAAAATTCCGCTTTCCGTTTTTTGCGGAATTTACATGTTTTGAGCTTTCTTTACGTTTCAATTAACTGAAATTGGTTACTTATTTTTTAAAAATGTGTCTTTATTGCTAGCTTTTGTGGGTAGAAGAAGTAAGTAGAAGATACATAAAAACTTTTGATTTCCGGTTTTCGATGAATTTACACGTTTTGAGATTTCCTTGCATTTTAATTAAGTGAAATTGACTACTTATTTTTATTTTTTTAAAAGTGGATTTATTATTCTTTCCCCTGCATATATAAGTAGAAAATATCCGCGTTTGTAATGATCGATAGACGGCGCTTTATGAACTGCAGTTGTTAGTAAATATTATAGCCACGTGTATTCATTATTGTTCTTTTTTTTTATTCTACTTAATATTCGTACTATAATTTCTCCGTCATTACATCAAGGAAAATTGATTGCTTTTGGAAAAAAAATATTTCAGTTTATTCAAAGTTCGATCGGAAGTAGATTTTTAACTGAAGTTGAACAAATATTAGTTTCAAATCATCTGATTAATTCTTTACTTCCGTTAGACGAAGCAACTGAAATTTTAAATTTGCCATTTGGAAATAAATGGAAGCTTAATTCTGGATTTCTTGATCCAATGGCGTTACACTGTAGCACACAACAGTAAGTGTTATCATTTTTACCGGATTTATTCATTTTTATTCAATAAATATATGTGAAACTAAACATCGGCCAGCAATGGCGGCTTATGAAAGCCGAATAAAAGCAAGTTTATTGTAATTTCACCTTAGCCCACCAGAGAGCGAGCATTTCATTACAATCGCGGATAAGATTCAGGAAAGTTTTAGATTTTCGATTTTCGATAAAGTTACACGTTTTGAAATTTCCCGAACTCAATTCGACCATTTTTAAAAAATATCTCTCTTTATTTTTTTTGTTCAAACACTGTACTTTATGAACCAATCGAATTAATTTAACAGAATTTGATACTTGGTTGGGCCTTGGTTTGACATGGTACCTATTAGCTTCTGGGCTGTATCACACAACAAGGGACGTTTTCACGATGCGATTTTCTCTCATTTCAGGAAAGGCTAACATCTACAGAGAGAAATAGTTATTTTAAGTAAAACTCTGCTGATTCAGTTAGAGTGAATATCGGCAAATAATTGCCGCAGCTGTGTTGCAATTGCATTCCGTTTAGGACAAGGCAATAACGTTGCTTTGCCTCGCTTTGCAAAAAAAATGGTCGAGTTACGACCACTGGGCGATACTAGTATTTATAATTGAAAGACTTAAAAGTGTAGTTAAATAGATTTGAAAACATACAAATATATACGTATTCATTTAAATATGTATGTTATCTCAACATTTTTTCTTACAGTTTTTTTCTGTAAAAGATTATAGCATTTAAATCATTGTAACCATTTCTCATCTATACAGATTTATGTTAGCATTCACCACACACTGAAAGTTAGTGATGAATAAAAGCATTTTTGTTACGCTATCATATTTTAATGATAAAATATATTATGATATAAATCAAAATTGGAGGGACAATAATTAAACTTCCATAATATTTTGATTAACCTTAAACAAACTTATTGCAAATTCTTAAACTGTTATGACACTTTAAATTGGACAAAAATGCTTTGCTTTTATAAATGCACTTTAGACATGGAAATTATTTCTTTTTGAAATGACAGTTTACCTCAAAATATTTCGAGAATATACCTCAAAGTCTCCAATTAGCTGCAACTACTACTCAGTGGTATTCCCTGAGAAAAAAATTCATCAATTTAAAATAACTTTTTTTTTTTTTTCAATTTAAGTACTCACTACTAGGATCCATAGTTCGAATTTTCTGCAACCTGTAAGACAATTTTTACAAAAAGTTGATAGGCACTAATTTATATCAAGGTGCAACTACATACCAATTTGTATGAAAGTCTGTGCAGTAGTTTCTGAGATACAGTTGCCACAAAATTTTGTCACACACACAGATAGACAGACAGACAGACAGACAGACAGACATTTTCTAAAAATAGTCAAATCGTGTTCTACAGCTCTCAAAACGTGTAAATCCATCAAAAACCCGAGGTCGAAAATTTTTACGAATCCAATACTTTCTCTATATTACATATAGCAGAAAGTAATAAAAGTTAATAAAACGTTGCCCAACCAGCAAATACTGCATACGAATGACAAACAGTAAAATTTCAGAGAATAAAATAGAATCCTCGTGACCTCAATTGTAGCAGAATAAACTATTTGGTGGAAGACTGTCACATTTTTGTCTCTGCAACAAGGAAATATATAGGTTATCGAATGAAATCTCCATCCCCACCTATTAATTGCATAGCGGCTGCATTTAAAGTAATAAAATTATCAATGTATAGTGATGTTATTTTACCACATTGAGTAAGCCTACTTACTAAAAAACGGCGAAATAAAATTGCATTTTTCGAAAATGGTACGGAATAGAAGGTAAAAAGTTGAAAAAAAACAAAGTTGAAAATTTCAAAGTTGTAGAACAACATTGATTTAAAAAGAAAAATTGCATTATGAGAATAAACAGAGCGTTTAAAACGCACATGTATTTGTTTGCTATTTCCTAAATGTGACATGTCTAAACTAAATCACAAAGAAAAAAAAATATTTAACACTAGACACCTTTTTTTATGTTGTCGTCAGCTGCAAAGCACATCTGGATATTTTGTTTGTTACGATGCGCAAATTGTAGCATATAGGTTTAATGTCTCAGTGAAGATCTGCAAGGTTGCAGTTCTGAAGTTTAAGTGTCACATAACTTTCTGCTTCAGCTATCGCCAACTCTATTGAAATCAGGTCAGGTGAAAGTAGAAGCCATTCTTCGAATTCACCATACACGGTTATTTGTGTGAAAAGATGCTGGGAAGTAAAAACATTGTCGGTAAAACATAGTTTATAATTGAGCATTTTGCCGACATTTACTGTAAAGTAGAACAATCTCACAATATTTAATATTGCAAAACTCACTCTACGACAATAATCCTTAAATTAATATAACCCTTCGTTATTTCTTATAGGGATCTCAGGTGATCAAGTGCTGCATTTCATATGCATGTCCATAATCTATAATTTTCACACATCAGGATCAAATTACTTTGACTTGATGCATTTCGCGACACGATTTTGCACAATCTTTAAAATATCCATTCTGTTTGTGAATGCAATCAGTGCAAAAAATTACCACAAGATGTTTGACCACAGTCATTTTAAAAGGAAATCAAAAGCGAAACTTTCAAATGCAAGATTTGTTATGTCTCAGTTTCGGAAATAGCCAAAAAATGGGGTTTCAAGTGATATTTTCTAATATAGGAACACTAACTCTGTCATTTTCTTGAGGTGTTAATAGACACGGTCTAATCTCGTAGCACATGCAAACCTTACTGTGCCTGCATTTATAACTATTGCTGCAGCCATTAGGGTGTTAAAAGTGTAGAGAAAGCGGCATCAGTTGAAAAACTGTACACCTGCAAAAAAAAAAAAAAAAAAAAAAAGTAATTAATGAGCTTTTAAAATAAATATGAATAAATTTGTAAAATATTTTATTTAAAAATAAATAAATATGCAAAACTTTCCTTTTTATCTAAATATTTTAAATTTCAGTTACAAAATAAATGTTAAATTCCTTTCTTCGAGATTTATTCCCTTTTCCTTATATGTGTGTTAACAATAAAGGGATTCTGTTAACCATGGGAAGGAAATTTTTATGGTTGAAATAAGATTCCGAGACTTACAAAAAAGACTTTCTAAGAAAGAAGAGGTTCATTAAAAGATTAGGGAGAAATAAGAATAGAATGAGGATTTTCTTAATGTGTTTATCTAGAATTTCTCAAAACCATACAAATGATATTCTTTGAATATTTTCTAACATTTCTTTATTTAAGCATTTGAGGAACGTGTCTCACAGAGATAGAACTAAAGTATATTAATGATTTTTTCCACGATTGGAACTACTGAACTCGGAAGTATCTAAATTTGGTTGCATTGCTATAAATATAAGTGAAAACAAATTTATCAAAGATATTTTATAGATTTTTTTTTCCAAATGACTAATATTCACGTTATATCGAGGATAATAACCAATAAAATTATAGGTATCTTATTTGGAATAAAAAGATATTTTATGAAGAAAGTTTATAAAGATTTAATATAACATACTCTCTTTAATTACTAGTCATAAATATTAGTTGTATTAATTAAAAAAAAACATTCCAATATCAGCATCTGTTATGTTAAAAATTGTGTCTAAATTTGTACATTATTTTTTATTTTCTTCTATATGTAATATAGAGAAAGCATTGAATTCGTGGAAATTTTCGAACTCCGGTTTTCGATGGATTTACACGTTTTGGGATGTCCTGAAGACAATTTGATAGTTTTTTAGAAAATGTCTGTCTGTCTGTGTGTTTGCCTGTGTGCCTGTGTGTATCACGAATTTTTGGAACGAAAGTTAACATAACTTGGTATTTAGTTGGACCCTGACATAAACTGGTGCTGATTAGATTTGGGGATAAAACGCTCAACAGGTGGCGCTGTGATCGCATTTTATCTAAATTTTTAACATGGAAGTATAGGACAAAATTTCGTATAAAAGTACATAATGAGAGTTATTTTTAACTTGTGATTGTAACATTAATATGAATTATTGATAATAGTAGTAGTTAACTAGGGGAAAAAATGTGCCTGTGGGGGTAAATTTTTAAGATGGGTATATCGTCGATACCTTTAAAACGAATAGTTGAACAATAAATCTGTGATAATTTAAAACAAAATTATCGATTATTTTTTTACTTTTAACGAAAAAAATACGTAGAAAAAAAATCTTATATATATATATATATATATATATATATATATATATATATATATATATATATATATATATATATAGTTGTAATATTACTTCTATAATATGAAGTCATCTGCATTAGCAAGGAAGATAATTTCTTTTAAATATTAATTTTAATAAATTCTTTTTACTGAGGGAATTTGTATAGGAAAATATAGAAGAAAACCATGTGGTGACCACAACATACTAGTTTATTTAAGATTTAAATTTTCTAGTAATAACGTCAGAAATTCGAAAAAAAATATATATGTACATACACATATCATAATACTCTGATTAGGACACCACATGGCTTCCCTATACACCCTGTTGAATATACATATTGTTATGAAAACATTCAAATTTATGTGTGAGGTAATTCATAAGTAAATAAACAGGCAAATTCCAGCAACGGGAAAAAAAAGAAAAACTGCTACTCGAACAACAAAAGTCATGATACTAGGATTATATATACCGCCAAACAAATATACTAGTTTTTTCAGGAATAGTTTAGTATAGAATCTCTCATTGTCAAATTCATAGCTGAGAGTTTAATAAAAATCCTTAAAGTATACATGGGATTCTTTTGTTTTCTTAGCCAAAAATTGGAGGTGAAAAATGATACATTTTACCGAACCAATTAATTCAGTTAAAACTGGAAAAGGATTTACTAATTCTAGCTATCATGAAACAATATTAGCCGCCAAATTTGATCGCTACTATGGTCAAGTCGCCAAGTTTTCAGCCAATGCTAATTTTAGTCTTGGCATCAATTTCGGAGATTTTGCGTCGAATTTAACGACTTGGCGACCGAAATTGGCGAAAATTTGTAGTTTAGGTTTGATAAAGTTTGGAAGCTATAACTTCAAAAAGAATAAAATTCTGAATTTTTCCGGAAAGATTCATTAGTTTTTAGCGCTGAAGAAAATTCTTCGAAAATTCTTTAAATGACAAAAAGCACTAAAACTATATAAAGTGCATTCGTCAACTAGAACCTGCTTATATATTAAAAATTACTTTCTACACGCAAAAATGTCGGCAACTTTCATAACAATATCATTACGTGCTCTATCTACGTGCTGAATATTCATCAAAGTGCATTAGTCGTCTAGAACCTTTTTTATGTTATTAAGAATTACACGCAAGAATTTCGGCAACGTTGATAAAAACATCGTTACAAGCTCTATTTACGGACTGAATATCCATTAAATAAAAGGCATTCGTTGACAAGAACCTGCTTATGACTTTACAAATTACTTTCTACATGCAAAAATTTTGACAACATTTACAACAATATAACCAGGTGCTCTATCATTAACGTATTGTGGAATCTCTATGATGACAGTCCATATATAATGGACAGAAACGTTGTATATTTGGGTCAATATAATTTTCGTAAATATATCCAAAACAGGAAGTCACTGAAAGACCAAAAATGAAAATGCACAACAAGATGTTATAAGAAACCAATATATCAATTTGCAACGTTCTGCATCCAACCATTGTTTTAGTTATGAAAGATTTTTTTTAGTTATGCAGTTCACACATACACACGCACACAGACATACAGACGTCAGAAAAATTCGGTTAAATTGCTGTTATCTCTAAAACCAGATTTCGTATTAAAACGAAACTAGCAGATATACAACTAGACATCATGAAAGTTGCATAAATTTGTAATATTATACGATGATTCGTTTCTGAGCTATGCGAGATATAAAATCCATTTCGCAAATCGGATTACAACAATAATTCCTCATACTTTGTATAAGTAAGTAAAACAGATTCAATTAAATATAAAAACGAATAGTTAAATCATATGTCGGGGGATCGAAAAGGTCACAGAATAAATAAATAAATAAATGAAATAATAATAATAATAATAATAATAATAATAATAATAATAATATATATATATATATCATAAAAAACGGCAGTTTTTTGAGTGACGCAGCAAAGCTCAAACAAAGCTTAGCAGCGACACTCTATTATACAGCTAATTTATCATCAAAGGAATTTGGAAACGCCGATATTTAATATCTCAGTAAATTGGAGATATTCTGATCTAATATTTTCAGAATAATCTTTTATCTTCTGCATGATGCTATCCTGAAAGTTTCACACTTCAACATTGTATATATTTTGAGATCTGGAGTTGCAATTTAAGACTTCAAAGGAAAAATGTGTTTTGTGTGAGTTTTTTTTCTCGAAAACGGCTCGAAGAAATTTTATGAAATTGATATATGATATTAATTTATTTCGTCTGAGACGCATGACGTTCTCCGTTTTTCCCAAAAAACTCTTATTTCTTAGATAATTTAGCTTAAAAATCGAACTATTTTTCCTCCGCCATGAATGCTTTCCTTCTGCAGATTCTCAGAATTCAGAACAGGCGTCATTCGGTTTTCTGAGGCTGTGGTTGGTTGGTCCAATCTGAATGCAGTCAATAAAATATTTAGATTATTTTTATTAAATGCAAAAAGGAAACTTCATTGTTTGTTTTAAATACTTATTATATATATACTAAATTAAATTTTACTTAAATATTTCTTTCTTTTTTGTTATGAAGGAAATTATTTGATTTTAAAATTTCACATTTCGCCAAAATACTATTTAGATAATATTTCAAATAAGGAAATATTTTGTAATTATATGTATTCTATTTAATAATTAGTCATAATAAATTTATAATTTTTTAAGAGAAAATATTTCACATTTTTTTCCGATTAATTTTTTCCGACGTAAAACCCAACTAATCAATCAACCGATTAATTTTTTTCATCATTCATGTATTCATTCGCCGCCTCTGATTGGTGTTTCCTTCCTGCGCTCTCTGACTGGCTGAGACTGTTGTGGTTTTATTGCCCAAGGCGTTTGCGGGAGCGGAGCTCCTCTCAATTTGCGCATGCTCCAATTTATTAGAGAAGAATTTCGAAGTATTATTGAGAGAGAAAAATTTTGGCGCCATCTTTTAACTTAATATAGACTTACTATAAAAACGAGTGTGATCGCTTTCTCATTATTGATTCTATATTTTTCTTTTGTAATTCATAGTTCCTTTCTAAATTTTTATTAATTACCATTCTCTCGCTCTCCCTTTTTTTTTTTTTTTATTGAATTGAGTGATGTAATTCTGGTGCGCTAATTCCCCCCCCCCCCCTATTAAGACAAAATGGAAAATAAAAGGATTACTCTATATTGCATTACAAGAAATTTATATATATTAAATAAGAAAGGCTTGCTCATGTATATTAAAATTTAATATTTGAAGTATCATAATCAGAGGGAAACTATTTATTTAAAAAATGGAAGATAAAAATATGATTGGTAAAATGACTAAATTATTATTATTATTATGTATTATTATTTTGTTCTTAATGAATGGCAGTCTATAATCAATTGCTGTATAAATAACAATAAAATCATTAAAATATACTTCAATTTTATTATTTTGCTATTAGGCAATTTATGATTTTTAAAAAATTAAATGTCCATTATGTATTTCTACCAGTAAAACAAGAATATTTCGCCCCCCCCCCCGCCTATACATAAGCACTTCAGATATTAATAGTTTAGGTTAATGAAATTTCCTTTTACATGATTTTAATTTTAAAACCAATTATAAGCTGTTTTTTTTTTTTTTTTTTTTTTTAAGAATTTAAAAAGAAATAAAGAAAGTGTATATTATTTCTTCGGTGCATTGCTGAAAAAAAAAAAGAATAGAAAAAGAGGGGGGGGGGGGTAGCAGAATATATTAATATAAACTAAACTTTGTCTGCATCTAATTATTCTTTAAAAAGGAATTGAAATTTGATTTATCAAAATAAATAATCGTTAATAAATGAAAGTTTTTTTGTAAAATTATATGAATATTATATGATCTGCCATCTTGTTTCGAGTGCCAGCTATTTGAAATATTCAAATTCTCATTAAAAAGGTATTTATGATCCAATTTACTTAAAACTCCATATGTACGTAGCCCTCATTAATATTTCCATTAAGTCCATTAATTAATTGTAGCCGCCATTTTTAAATAAAATGGCAGCTACATGATAAGAAAAAAAAATCTACTCTTTCTATGAGCTGGAAGGACTTGATCAGTTGATCAATAACCCCTAAAAAGTAATGATATCAGAACAAAAACCCTTAACGGGTTAAAAGTTTGTGACGCAGCACTTTATTTTGATATGAATTGAAAATATGGGTCTTAAAAATAATGATATCAAATTTTGAGTAACGCTTTGCTATTAATTGAAATATACATTGATTTTTCTCATTTCAACATTTGCTTTTTTCTTCTATTTATATTTACATCACAGTACATTCATAATATTTTCAAATTCAACGTGAAAAAATATATAGAATTTACTCACTGATGCTTTTTCATTTGCGTCTCGTGAATTCAAAATATGAGTTTTAAAAGAAATGATATAATTTCAGTGACGCCTGAGTGTTACTTTAAAAAGATTTCTTTTTAGATTTCATAACAATCACTTTTGTTTTGTTGAATAAAGTGTATTTACATATTGAAATAATGATTTTAATTTTTAAATATACTGTCAAATAATCAAACTTTCACTCAATGTACATTATAAATTGAAGTTATCTAGTTCAATAAATTGATTTGTCTATTGCGTCACGCTATCCAAAACTGCAAGTAAAATTTATGTAAATGCTACTTTGCACACATTTTCACTGTTAATACTATGATACAAAGAGATTGTGTGATGCAAAAAGAAAACATTTGCAGAAATTTTACTTGCAGTTTTGGATAGCGTGACGCAATAGACAAATCAATTTATTGAACTAGATAACTTCAATTTATAATGTATATTGAGTGAAAGTTTGATTATTTGACAGTATATTTAAAAATTAAAATCATTATTTCAATATGTAAATACACTTTATTCAACAAAACAAAAGTGATTGTTATGAAATCTAAAAAGAAATCTTTTTAAAGTAACACTCAGGCGTCACTGAAATTATATCATTTCTTTTAAAACTCATATTTTGAATTCACGAGACGCAAATGAAAAAGCATCAGTGAGTAAATTCTATATATTTTTTCACGTTGAAGTTGAAAATATTATGAATGTACTGTGATGTAAATATAAATAGAAGAAAAAAGCAAATTATGAAATGAGAAAAATCAATGTATATTTCAATTAATAGCAAAGCGTTACTCAAAATTTGATATCATTATTTTTAAGACCCATATTTTCAATTCATATCAAAATAAAGTGCTGCGTCACAAACTTTTAACCCGTTAAGGGTTTTTGTTCTGATATATATATACGGTAAAATACCGTTTATACATCTCTCACTTAATACGTCTTTTACATTTATGCGTCCTTTCAGTGAACTTTAAAATATTTTCTATTCGTTTTAATGAAAAAAAAATCATTTTGTACAATGACCAGTTTTAATTGCACAGTTTCCGACGTACTAAATTTCGCAGAATTTCTCGCCAGTCATTATCCAGTCCCATTATATTATAATTGCTTTTCCGTTCTAAATAATAAAGATTTTTCCTAGAAAGCATCTAAAATGGAGGAATGGAGGAAGAATACGCTGTGGAAAAATATTAATCGTTCAAGACCACCATTTCTGGTTCTTCTTTTATTTGCAAATTATTACAATTTCACTGTTGAAAAGAGGAAAAGAGAGATCTAAAAAAGTATTAGTTCACAGAGGCAGTATTCAAAATAACAGTTTTGGGCAATTATAAATTTAACACGAATTTTTTTAGTAGAAAAAAAAATAAAAAATAAAAAATAAATACTAAACACAAAGAAAGAAAGAAAGAAAAATGCAGCAATATTTGGGTATGGTGTATGGAAAAATTGTATAGTTTATGTATTCCGCTCAATTTCTCATAGACTTCTAAGATTTTATATGCAAAATTTTTATATGCAAATTCTGTATTTCTATGCGTTAGAATAAAGTGACACAAACAATTTCCTTGCATATTTTTTATTAAAAATATTTTTTTTTTCAATTATGAAAATTATTATTAAATTCATATTCGAAAAAAAAAATAGGAATTATGATCTATATTAATTTTTGAATGAATTGATCAGCATCATCCAAAACATGGGTTTAAAAATTTACACCTCGTTTCCTAACATTATTTTTTGATTTACAGTGACATTTCAGTTTTTATTGCTGTTAGGGGGCCGTCACTTGTATAATCTGCATCCTCTGAATGTAAATTTACCTTTATCTTATTCATATTGTTTTCTAAGCAACATTTCGATGTCCATTATACAAATTGGCTTATTTTTGTAAAATTATCCCAATGCAGGTGTAAAATTGCGAAAGAATTTTAAAAGATAACAAGCACCGCCTCTATATCACTAAAAACACATAAAAAAAACTAGTTTGCATATTCCTTTTTGAATCTATATGTGATGCTGATATGTATAAATCTCAATGGCAATTACGACATGGATTGCTGAAGAAAAAACTTAAATCATTTCGTTGGAAATATGTAAAATCATTTTGTTTTATAATGTAAAGTTTTAGAAAAATATGTAAAGGTGCGCCTTACGTTAAAAGATAGGAATATATTCTATCGTGATATATTAAGTCTTTATTCTTAAATATTAAATACCTTTTATAGTTTTTCACTGCTGAAATTTTATTTTAACCCTGTATTCCTTTTGTATTTGAATACTGTATGTTCATACACTTCAAGTTAAATGTCATGTTTTATAAAACACGGTAAAGCGAGGTTTTCAAACAGCAATACGCATTGAATAATCGTTTTATTATTATTATTATTATTATTATTATTATTAATATTATTATATTTTTTACTACGGATTTTCTTTTCTAATCTTGTTGTGGCATTTTTTTCATTTGTTTACTGTACTGTTTGTAAGCTTTATGTTATACGAATTTTATCGCATGATGTAAAAGAATAAAATATTAAATATTTATTAAAATGTTTTTTAATACAGAATAAATAGATTTTTTTTCAGTTTTAAAATCTATTATTGAAACAATGAGCAATAATATACATTTTTCAATTAATTTTAATCATAGCGTAAAAGTCACATTCATTATGCAAAAAGAATTTAAAACAAAGTAATATGTCTTATTTCTTTTAGCGATGTAGTTGCCGATCTTACAATTAAAAAAAAATAGGAATACAAGCACTATAGTCTACTTTATAACACGGGATATCCGTTCTGGGCAATAGGAAATGGTGTTATGTGAGACATACATTATCAGATCTATTTATACAAGTTCAGTCCAATACTGTAAAATTTTATTTTATTTTATTTTATTTTTATTTTTCTAAGTAAGGTTTCGATATTTTCGATGCAAATTAACCTATTTTTGTAAAATTCATGCATTGAGGCGGGAAATTTCCATGGCATTCCAAAAGAATAATAAACCTGACTTTTTTTTAAACAGTACTTTAAAAAATGTTTCTTGTTTCTTGTTTCCTTAATTTCATTTTGTTTCACTCTTTACAGAACTCTAGCATATATAAATTAATTAAAATTACCGTTTCGATTGTAGATGACAAAATTTCCAGCTATTTAATCATGAAATTGTTAAATAATTTGATGTTTTAGAGAAACGTATAAAGGAGTGGCTTATAACTCAAAGTAGGAATGCTTTTGAACTGTATCTTCTTTTTATTGAATATTAAATATCTTTTCTCAGATTTTTGTTTAAATCTCGTTATCTATATTTTTGTATACTGTATATTGCAGGTTTGTACGCCTCAATGTAAATGGAATACTTTGAAGGAATACTTTCACGCTGGGCTTACTGTATAAAGTAAAAATATACCCAACAAAAGTAGATGAATTATTTTTTGTATAAAAATAATAATACTATTATTAATATTTATTTATTATTATTTATTTATTTATTTATTTATTTATTTATTTATTTATTTATTTTTACCGCTATTATTACTATTATCATTATTGCTATTATTATTTTATCTTGCTATCTACATCTTTGTAACTGAATATTTTAGGGTTCATATGACTCAAGCTATTTAAACATATTAGCCTTTTGAGTGCTGAATACTCGCGGCCTATGCGGTCCATACGGACGGCGCGCGGTTGGTGCTGACGATTCAAGAGGGTTTATCATCGTCTCCTTAAATCAGTAACCAAAGAAACTGTACAAAACGCCATGACGACGGCTAAAAACAATCTTCGCAAAATGGGACTTAAAGGTGTCTATTCTTCAATTTAAAGTATCAAAAGTGATTAAAAATGTTTCTTTGTCAATTTCATACAAGTAGCATTCATGTAAGTAATATTTTGTTGAAAATAAATGAGAATCAAGTCGTCTCATTCTTATCGCGGACGCGCTTTATGCGAGTGATGCATAGTACACTGATCATTTTAGCCGGGCGCGTATTTGCGTCCATAGTCCATACTGATAACATGTGCTAAGCGCGTATTTGCGTCCATAGTCTATATTAATGACTTTTGCTGGACTCATATGTGCGTCCATAGCATTCAAAGGGTTAAGTGACGTAATAAATTATTTCATTATTATTAAA
Organism: Salticus scenicus; assembly: GCA_963930645.1. NCBI lineage: Eukaryota > Metazoa > Arthropoda > Arachnida > Araneae > Salticidae > Salticus > Salticus scenicus. Next base: position 117,380,984 of record OZ005652.1, on the reverse strand, counting down.
TTAAACTACTTAAAAATTTTTAATTCATAACTTATACATAAGAATTTAAGAAAAAAAAAATATAAGTCATTTACGGCTTAGAGGAATCAAAAATATTATTAACTGTGCAAAAAAGTTCAATTTGTTTATCGCGCTGTTTATCGGGACTGTTTACTACGCTGTATGAGTACTAGTCTCTATTTATTGCTCGTGTTTTGAACTAGCACGGTATGTGGGAGTCAAGTACAGTTATTCAGATAAGTTTAGAAGCAAATAAAATAAATTCTAAAAATCGATTTCATTTCATTTTATAATTTATATTTTTGTACTTTTTTTCGGTATGAATCTTAATGAATAATGTCCATCCTGTAGTTGATCAAAATTTATTTTTTTCTAAATGTATAGACGGACCCCTAATACATTTTCGCTTGCAACTCTGTCAAAAATTGATTTAAAGTATATATATAGGACTTTTTCGGGGCAGCCTTCATCTCGGGAATTTGAGTATGAGGTCAAAAATAAGGGCTGTCATTGAAAAAAAATGAAGTTGATGTGTGTTTAAACATGTACATGACCCCTTAAGCAAAATCTAACAATACCATTATAAAATATGCGTTATTGTTAATTTATCGACACTAGCTGCATATTTATAAGACGATTTCCGACGAAATCTGTGGGGGGGGGGGGTTGCATTTATTTATTTATTTTATTTTATTTAATTTTTCTGACTGTACATGTTAAACTTATGTATATGTAATATGTGCATGTAATAAAATTGTTACTCCAAAATGTAATTATTTACTTTTTAATATTTACTTTAAAATATTAAACAATACAAATATCAATCTGTGATTAAATTATGTCTTATATGATAACAGATATCTTAAGTTATACATTGTTTTTACTGCATAAAAACTTATTAGATTTCCTCTTTTCATAATTTTCAATTATGCAAAATTAAAGTTTTATTTATTAGCAATGTAGTAGTAGTAACAGTAAATAAATAAATAATAATAATATTAAATATTAAATACATATAACGTGATGAATAATTCACAGATTAAGATTTAAGATTTAATGAAAATTCCAAATACATAAGTTTTATAATTATATAATTTTATATAATGTATGAAGCAGATTTTTATTTTTATTTTTTTAATATACATATAAAAATAACTAATTCTTTTGACAGAAGCTTACCGTTTTTACGTAACACAAGAAAAAAATAATGTTTTTCTTATTTTCTCTAGAGAAATTCCCATCTAAAAATCATTTTACATTACGTAAATTTTTCGTACCGTCAAATAATTAAAAAAGAATAGTTTGAAAATTCAAAATTAAAAATCTGCTGTCACTTTTTATGTAATATGTTTATTTTATACAAGACTGTTAGCTAAAACGTTTGACAGAGATTAATCATTTTAAAGAATAATTAAGTTATGAAGCATTATTTAAAAAGAAAAATAAATTTTTGCGGTTCATTTTTAAAGCATTGTATTTAAAGTAAATTACTTTTTAATGTTTGCTTAGAAAAAATTCTCTTTAAAATGTGCATAAATGTACATATTTTAACAATTGTATTAATATAAAGTAGTTTATTTTTCTTAATAAAATTCAATTTAAAAATTATTTATTTTATTTATTTTAAATGCTCTAAACATTTAAATTATGAATACGTTTTTCATGATATTAAAAATATCATAAAATATAGTAAAAAGCAATTTTATTGGTAAAATGTCTGTGTAGGCTTCTACTGGAGAAGCAAAATCTTTTGGGTTTTGTGTGTCTGTGTGTACCGCGATACATTTTAACCATTAATTTAATGAAAAGTAGTTAAATTTTCTAATAAAATTCAATATCATACATATTGCTGTAAATAAAATAATTTATTAATTTCGCTATTTATAGCAATAAATCATTGTATTTATAATACACACCAAATATATATATATATATATATATATATATATATATATACATATAATAAAGTGTTTAATTTTTCTTATATATAAGGTAGGTGACCCAAAGATGAACAATTTTCCTAAGGTGAGCCTGTGAGGTTGAGACGTTAGAACGTCACCACAGTTGCTTCAATTAAGCTGGATCCAGCAAGATAGGAAGTGAGGACGGTTAAAATCACTCCGTCGCCAGTGGCTCGGTGACGGTTGAGGTCGGAGTAGTTTTGCGTCGGCAGGGTGCTGCATTAAAAGACTTAGATTTTGAATATTAGTTAAATTAGAAGTGATTTTTAAAAGTACGGATTGAAATGTAGTGAAAGGAGGGTGTAGAAAGAAGTATAAAAATTGAGATGGTTTTAGTAGATGTGAGGATGTTGGAGGATCGTATAGTGGTTGTTGGAGGATATTATAGCGGGTGTGCTGATTCTTATTTTGGTGAAGATCGAAAGTAGCGTAGAGGAGATTTAGTTGTGTGAAGCAAGTAGTGTTGAGTGTTGGCGAGTTTCTACTAGTCTTCGGAAGTTCAAGCTGGGATAGAAGGGATTCCTCTATCCCATAGTGAAGCCGTATTAGTGAAGTACGAGTGTGACCGTCTCTACACCTTTCGACTATCTGCTGGGGTGAGATATTTAAAGTTATCTACTTAATTTGTTGATTCATATATTTTGATTAAGTAAAACGCTGGCTGAGCTATATAAATTTACCAGGCCGCCCTCCCATTAATCTGCTCAAATAAACTTTAGTTATTGTTATTTAAAGTCTTGTGTTCTCTTAGTAATCTAAGTATCTAAGTTAAGATGGAGTTTGCAGGAGTGCAAACTCTACAGTGGCGCCCAAACCAATTCGACACCCCCCCCCCCCCCCCGCTCGGGTTTATTTTACTGGCTCAAACAATGTACTTAAATTTTTTGAAGATCTTGAGCAGTATTTTGATGTATGTAAAATTGACGAGGCTGATAAATTTAATTTATTAAAATACTCCTTAAAAGGAGATGCTAAAATCTGGTATGACACCATTGCCTCTAGAACTCTAGGCCAAAATCCTACGTATGAGGATTTGAAGCTCAAAATTAAAAATTCATTTTCTTCTATTGTGGATAAAACCAAACTCCGTCAAGAACTTTATACCACAAAGATGTCGTTTTATGACAAACCTACCACCTTTTTATTACGTAAATTCGACATTATAAAGCAGCTGGATTTAGTTTTATCTTTCGCCGCTGCAATGGAAATCATAACCCCTCTTTTGACTATTCCAATCCAAGATTATCTTGATCTGAAACCTGTCACTTCTTACGACAGTCTGTTTCAAACCTTAGCTAAATACCAAGATCTACATCCTCCAAGGGCGGAAAACACCTTTAATCGCCAACGGGGTAATGGAAATATGCAAAATTCTAGGCGTGAAAATTTCACCCCCCCTCAAAATTTCAATCGCTATCAACAAGAACGTGAATCGCCGCAGCCAAGGCGTAATAACTTTCAAAATTCTCGGAACGATCGTCCTAATCAAAATCAGTCTCAAAACTTTTCTCGATCTGATAGAAATATCAGAAATTTTCGTAACACTCGTAATAACCAGAGTCGTCAGTTAAACGAGTAAGTGGCTCTTGTGAGGAGGGTCAACAGCCACTGAATAACTCAACCACCTCCATAGGTTTAGACACTATTTGTATCAGTCCGGTGGACCTACCTAATTTAAATGCAATAATTCATGATACTTTCATACCTACTTATTGGGACACTGGCACTGAACGCTCCTTTCTAGCGTATGAAACTTATAAAAAGTATTTTGACTTTAAACCTTTAAAGCGGACAAATTTAAATATTACAACGGCTCAAGGCAAGTCCTGTGTTAATAGAGGCGAAGTCAGCCTGAATGTTAAAATTCATAATTTAAGTGTTAATTGGCCTTTTTACGTCATCGACAATCTTCAGCATCCCTGCATTATAGGGTTAGACTTTATGAAAGCAAATAATGTTGAAATTAATTTTGCCAATAAATCTTTACATATTGATGATTCTAAATCAAATTCTAAACCTGTCGAGCCGACAGAGTTAATTGTTAATTTAGAGGAAAGTGCCCTCACTCATATTGAAAAAATTGATTTTGTTAATTTACTTAAGCAGTTTAAACAGTTATTTTCTAATACACCTGGCTTAACCCATGTTGTTTGCCATGAAATTGACACTGGAACTAATAAACAAGTCTTTAGTAAGCCTTATCGTTATGATCAAGCCAAACAAGATATTATAAATTGGCATATTGATAAAATGTTACAAAATGATATTATTATGCCTGTAACCTCTCCTTATGCGTCTCCTGTTGTTTTATGTCGTAAGAAAAATGGTAAACCCATTTCTGACCCGGAGGCATGGAGATTTGCAATCGATTATCGTAGGCTCAATTCTATCACACAATATCCTCAGTATCCCTTGCCTATAATTGATGATTTGTTAGCACATATAACAACGACAAATTTTATGTCTACTCTCGATCTGACATCGGGTTATTTTCAAATTGCAATGAAACCCGCTGATATATCAAAAACAGCGTTTATAACTAAAAATGGCACGTTTGGTTTTAAACGAATGCCTTTCGGATGTTCAGGGGCTGTAGCGACATTCCAAAAAGCCATGGAAACTATTCTTAAACCTGTTTTGAATAAATTTGTACATGTTTATCTCGATGATATAATAATCACGTCCTCATCTTACAATGAGCATTTAGATCATTTAAAAACTGTTTTTACTCTACTGCAAAATGCAGGATTAACTTTAAATTCTTCAAAGTGCCATTTTGCACGGCAGGAAATTAAGTACCTAGGCGTCAAAATAACGCCTGCTGGTATTTCTGTAGATAATGAAAAAGTTCAGCCAGTTTTAAACATGCCCCCTCCTACAACTTCCAAACAAGTTTCGAGATTTCTAGGCATGTGTGCTTGGTATGGGAAATTTATACCTAATTTTGCTCACATATGCGAGCCCCTCTTTAAACTCAAACGGAAAAGAGTTAAATTTCACTGGTCAAATGAAGCACAAGAAGCATTTGATAACTTAAAAACCATACTTAGCGCTCCTCCTGTACTAGCTCATCCTAATTATAATATTAAATTTCAAGTAGCTACTGATGCTTCTTCGTACGGCATTGGTGCCGTTCTAAGCCAAGAAGGCCGCCCAATAGCATATGCCTCCCAATAGCATACGCTTAACACTGCAGAAAGAAATTATCCAGTAACTGAACGTGAATGTTTAGCAGTGCTTTGGGGACTGCAAAAATTTCGTTTATACTTTACGCAACTTCCAGTAACAGTTGTTACGGATCATGCGGCATTAACTCGGTTAACAACTGGAAAGAACCTCTCCCCTCGCATGATTCGATGGACTCTAAAATTAGCTAACTTTAATATAGACATCACACACCGACCTGGTTCGGACAATATCGTAGCCGACGTTCTATCACGTACTACTCAAACTCAAGAAAATAAGATTGAATCTAATCTTACAAATCAATCCCTTGCTTTAAATGAAAAGAATGATCAGTTAAATTCTACTGTTAAAGCCTCACATATTCATCATTCGCATTTCAAGGCTGAACCGGTTCAATCCGAAATAATATTAGACGTGACTGAAACTCGTGTAAAGGAAATTGAAAATGAACAAGTTAACCCATGTGCTTCTACAAATCTAGTCACTACTTTAAAAAATAAATTCGTATCTGATCAAGAAAAAGTAGCTTTAGCGCTTATGCCAGCATCTGTGTTAAATTCGAGAGATCAATTAATCCAAGAACAAAAAAAATGATCCCGAATTTGGATTAATTTATAAGTATTTAGACGATCCTGAGTCAGTTTCATTAATTGAATCAGCCATTGCCTTAAACTGGTCCCAATCTTTTTCTTTAATCGATGGCTTGCTTTTTTATTCAAAATTATTCTCATCTTATGGCGAATTACGAGTTGTAATTCCCCAATTTCTTCGTCAAGCCATCCTATTTGAGTTTCATGACTCTCCAATTTCGGGGCACTTTGGCATTAGGAAAACTTATAAAAAACTCAAAGATGCCTGTTACTTTCCTAAAATGAGGAAGTTTGTTAATGAATATGTTTCGAGTTGTCGCTTGTGCCAGCAATATAATTATAAAAATGTAAAGCCGGCCGGTAAATTAATTCCTATTAAAGTTGATTTTCCAAATCAAATTCTTGGACTTGACTTAATCGGTCCTTACCCCCTCTCTAAACCAAATAGATTTCGTTATGTGTTAGTTATGGTGGATTATTTTAGTAAATGGGTTGAATTTGTGCCTTTACGTAAAGCTTCGGCACAAGCAGTGGCCACTGCCTTCTTTAATAATTATATTTCTCGTTACGGCGCCCCCCTTCAAATTGTAACGGACCATGGTCCTCAATTTATAAGTAATGTTTTTAAGGCACTTTGCGATACACTCGAAATTAAACATGTCTTCACGGTTCCATATCGGCCGCAAGCTAATCAGGCCGAACGTGTTAATAGAACTCTAATAAACATGATTGCGACATTCATTGGTCAAAATCATGAAAATTGGGATCAGTTTCTCTATCATTTTGGCTATGCGATTCGTACAGCGGTAAGTGATGCCACAGGAAAAACTCCCGCTGAATTGTTTTTGGGCAGAAAGATTCTGACCCCCTTTCAAAAACTGGTATTAGTACAGCAAAACGCATCTCAATTTATTACGCAAAATATTGAAGAATTGCTTCCAGAAGTTCAGAGAAATTTGAGAAAAGCTCAAGAGCAGCAAGCTCTATATTATAACCTAAAACGTAGAATTTTAGAAGTAAAAGTGGGAGATAAAATACTCCTCGAATCACATTTTTTAAGCTCTAAAAAAGATTCTAAAGTAGCTATATTTGGGCCAAATTTCATTGGACCTTTCTCTGTTTTAAAAGTCGAAAATAGTAATCTGACAATCGATTTTAACGGCACCCCCACGACCATTAATGTGGATCAGGTCCGAATATTTAAAGAGCGCACTCTAGCATATACTGAAACTCTTGATAGTAATAGCGTGCCGGGTTCAAACCCACCTGATGAACAGTCCGTCCTTACGCCTAACCTCACTCCCCAGACTAGTGCTCCTGATTCTTGTACAGCTGATGAACTACCTACTCCTACAACACCCGAACAATCTGTTCAGGGCACTTCCGCTGACCAATCTAGTGTTAGCAGACCCGTCGCACAAAAACGAGCTCGTAGTGGGTCATCGAACCATTCTAATGTGAAATTTCCTAGGCAAACTGGTCGCAAACGCGACTATTCTTTTACTAATGGCTCTTTTATACCGCAGAGTAAAAAGAAACATGGTTGGAACAAGGGTTTCAAACGCCCTCAAGCCCCCTCCTCAAAGTCCTCTGGAACACATCGCCCACAGAAGGTACTAGCAGTTCCAGATTCAGTGCGCACAGATTCGTTCCGACCTAAGAAAAAGGCAAGGGTTCGAAAAAGACCTCCACCCTCTTCATCAGCTAGCGGACGGCACTTGGAAAAATTCCTAGCAGCTCCTGACTCAATCGGCAAAGCCGACTTCTCTTCACACCACCGATTTAATACCCGGCGTCAAGCCAGACTTCGACAACAGGCTCAGCCATATGAATCACCTGCCGAACAAGCCTTTGTTCAAGCCTTTTGGGATAGCCGTAGACCCCGGTCCGAAAGCCTGCAAACCTGTGGCCTAGCTGACGAGCACATCCACCAAGACCTCTGACCTTGCTGAAGTTACAGCTGCAAATTAACATCAGGTGATACCGTTCTCTATTTTTTATTCTATTACAAGTGCATTTCTGTCAGAGCTGTACAAAATGTTCGACGTACCTTGAAGCCTTTTTGGGACTTTATATTTTAAGAACTCTTACGAAAGTTATGGACTTTCCCAAACTAAAAATACAAAATTTAACTTAGCCATGAACTTTCAAATCAAAATTAATGTTCTGCTTCAATGTCAACATTTTTGTTCTCTCTTAAATATCTATTTTATGTATGTATTAAGTCTTTTACCTTGTAGCCATCTCCTGCAGAAAGCTGGTAATATAAACTGTTTTTTTGGCCCCTTTGTAAATTTCCCCCCCTTTTTCTCTTGTATTTTTATAAATGATGTATTTATAAACTGCATATTTGTATTTGTAAAATTTTTTGAATATTTGTCTAACAGTTTATCTGTATGTACTTTTAGCGGGGGTAAAATGTTTTTTTTTAGCTATAAGCATAAAAGTCGTGTTTAACTATATAACATTAAAAAGACTAACTACTCAGTTTTTTCCGCTTATGCTTTAGCTAAGGAGGGAGAAATATTTCAGTATGTAACCTATATATTATGTTAATAGAGACGAACATGTCTCAGTTTCTTCTAGAGATAAATTGTCACTTTTTTTACTATGCATACTGTAAAAGTTTTTCCCATTGCAGACACACTGATGGACTATTCTCTTAAGCTGATGTTAAAACCCTTTTTATCTAAAGTGAAAGATCTTAATTTGATGTCAAAGTTCCTTTTCCTGCATATGGACAGCCTGTGGATTCTGACGTCTGCTCTAGGGCGAAAAAAGTTCAGACTATTCCTGGTTTACTCATCTACCTTGCAGACGTAGAGCTCCAGATACCAGTCAGCCAGTCAAATAAAGACTTTATCATTTTTTTCTCTTTTTATTTTAAAGACACCTACTCTTGTGTTATAACAAACTCTAAATGTCGCATTTTGTCACAAGCGACTTACATTGTAAAGCCAAGATCAAGTTGAATTTAATATATTGCCTTCCTGGCCTAACAGGGAGACGTTTGTTAATCCTAATGTAAGCCTGGTTTTAGCTCAGTCAGTCCCGGAGTTCTCGGGATAAACGTACGCCTTTTATTTAAAATTTTAAATTCATTTTTTTTGCGTCCCCGAGTTTTCGCTCAGGGATTTAAAAAAATTTTAAGTTTTTCTCACCAAGTTAAAATTAAAGTGACGGCTGCACTCACACTTCAGAGATTTGAGATAGTTAGAGAGGGAATGCAGCTATTTAAATTTAATCGATCAAACCCGTTGGGGATTTTCCCGACTAAATTTTTTTCTAGGAGGGGGACTGTGAGGTTGAGACGTTAGAACGTCACCACAGTTGCTTCAATTAAGCTGGATCCAGCAAGATAGGAAGTGGGGACGGTTAAAATCACTCCGTCGTCAGTGGCTCGGTGACGGTTGAGGTCGGAGTAGTTTTGCGTCGGCAGGGTGCTGCATTAAAAGACTTAGATTTTGAATATTATTTAAATTAGAAGTGATTTTTAAAAGTACGGATTGAAATGTAGTGAAAGGAGGGTGTAGAAAGAAGTATAAAAATAGAGATGGTTTTAGTAGATGTGAGGATGTTGGAGGATCGTATAGTGGTTGTTGGAGGATATTATAGCGGGTGTGCTGATTCTTATTTTGGTGAAGATCGAAAGTAGCGTAGAGGAGATTTAGTTGTGTGAAGCAAGTAGTGTTGAGTGTTGGCGAGTTTCTACTAGTCTTCGGAAGTTCAAGCTGGGATAGAAGGGAATCCTCTATCCCATAGTGAAGCCGTATTAGTGAAGTACGAGTGTGACCGTTTCTACACCTTTCGACTATCTGCTGGGGTGAGATATTTAAAGTTATCTACTTAATTTGTTGATTCATATATTTTGATTAAGTAAAACGCTGGCTGAGCTATATAAATTTACCAGGCCGCCCTCCCATTAATCTGCTCAAATAAACTTTAGTTATTGTTATTTAAAGTCTTGTGTTCTCTTAGTAATCTAAGTATCTAAGTTAAGATGGAGTTTGCAGGAGCGCAAACTCTACAAGCCACCCTCCTGAAAGAGATTGGTTAGTAATCACAAAATTGCGCTACTGCATTGTAAATAGTGTATATCCAGGATCTCCCATACAGCACAGAATGTTTCAGTTATGTTGCAAAAAGCTTACAATCTTTCAAAAACGTAACACATTTAGGTATGCTCTCTGATACCTTTCTGAAACATTCGCCTTTTTTGATTTTCTATCTGTTAAGTGATTGTAACGTTTCTGCTATGTATCTGATTTTTGTTACGATCACGGACATTTCTACTTTTTTTAAACTAATCGGAAAGCAATCTGAACGTTTTTAAACTTTTCTGAAATGTTTATAATGTTTCAATGTTACATGATTGTTACGTTTCTGGAACATTTTATGCTGTTAGGGGTATGATAGAATCCGAAGAGATTTTTTTTCATCGGCCGCCATTGTATGCAGTGATTTCACTTTACAGGATTAATCATTCTAATTTTCTGGAAAGAAAATTTATCTCTCTCTCTATATATATATATGTGTGTGTGTGTGTGTGTGTGTGTGTGTATTCTGGAAACTCTGAATTATGGTATGTATATTAAATAAATAAATAAATAAATAATAAAAAAAGGTCATTTATTTGTCTTTAACCCAATCAACTTTATTTTTAGTAGAATTATCAGATTAATATTTTAGTTTCATGCAAATCGCGACCTTACGACTTGTTCTGAATGGCATATTCTGAGGCTGATTTTTTGTTACGATCACGGACATTTCTACTTTTTTTAAACTAATCGGAAAGCAATCTGAACGTTTTTAAACTTTTCTGAAATGTTTATAATATTTCAATGTTACATGATTGTTACGTTTCTGGAACATTTTATGCTTTTAGGGGTATGATAGAATCTGAAGAGATTTTTTTTCATCGGCCGCCATTGTATGCAGTGATTTCACTTTACAGGATTAATCATTCTAATTTTCTGGAAAGAAAATTTATCTCTCTCTCTATATATATATATATGTGTGTGTGTGTGTGTGTGTGTATTCTGGAAACTCTGAATTATGGTATGTATATTAAATAAATAAATAAATAAATAATAAAAAAAAGGTCATTTATTTGTCTTTAACCCAATCAACTTTATTTTTAGTAGAATTATCAGATTAATATTTTAGTTTCATGCAAATCGCGACCTTACGACTTGTTCTGAATGGCATATTCTGAGGCTGGCCGGCATGTCTGGCCACATCGGCAGCGCGTCGGGCAACTTAAAAGACAAACATGCAAGTTAATTTAGTAGGGTTAACTTCCAAAAATTCTGATTAATTATCTAAAAAAAAGATCGTTTATTCTAAAATAGTTTCTACACTATTGTACAAATTCGAAGATCACCATAAAGCAGTTAGTAAACAATAAAAGAAAAAGCTTTGAAATGCTTTGCGCAAAATGTTGTTGAAAGTGTTTTTGAGTCAAGATATAAGATAATTAAGAAGAAAAAAACCTAAAATATAACAAGAAAAAATGAGAAGGAATCATCAAAACTTAATAGTAAGCATGATAATAAGAAAAGCATAAACGATATGTTAAAAAGAGCTTTCATTTAAACTGATATTGCCATGCCTAGCACAGGTGGTTGCCAGCAAAACCCAGTTTGTGTTTTCTTTATGCAAGAAGGACAAAATAACGGATATTAGTGTAATCACTGCTTGTGATGTCAATATGATGTCGAATGAAGATTGTCTGGGACTTCAAAATTTCAACAGCACTTTCAGCATGGAGTCCGATTGAAAAGGTACTTTTTAAAAATATTTAATGTGATTTTTTTCCCTTATAATTTTCTTGAAATAGAATACATCTGGAAGTAAAAATGGTTTGCTGTGTAGTCCCTCCCCACGATTTTGAAAGCGCTATCAATATACGTGCCAGTTCGGAAACAGTATGAACCAAAGGTTGCCTACAAGCTACAATTTTGAAAATGTATCAATGCATTTTACAAATGCATTTTACAAAGAAAGTTATGAGTAATATATAAGTGTAGTACTTTACAATACAAAATTCAGCCACATACACTTAACCAGAAAATTATATTAAAAAAAAAAAAAAAAAAAAAAAAAAAAAACTCAAAGCCTAACTATGACCACCTTTAACTCACTTTCCTTTCATAAGTATATATATATATATATATAAAGGTGTGTGTGTGTGTGTGTGTGTGTGTAAAACAGATTTACTCACTCAATATATCAAATAAAGAAACAATCATTTTGGAAAATAAATCATTCTTTCTTTTTCATTCACAAGATTAAAATAAAACTAAAAATCACTATTTAATTCAAATAATCTCTCCCTCTGTTAACACAAAAATAACTTTATCAAGATGATTATTTACACGAAGTAATTACATGGTTTCAAAATGAGCATTAAAATATTGTAAAAGAGCACCTTCTGTGCTACTAAAACATAGAATAAAATACAGAACACTTTTGTTCTGTCATGATTAACGTGAGTCCGTCTAAATAACTTACTTTATCAACAAACGACGAACAAAGACTGATTCTTCGATCTTAAAATTTTCCACCGGTCTATTCGTTGCCATTCTCTAGCTACAAATATTTAAGTGCAAAAGTTGTAGTGTTTTTTGTCTGGAAGTGGAAAAGTAGAAGTACTTTCACTTTACATACATGTAAATAAATGTAAAAAAATATGTTTTAATTAGTCAAGCACACACACATACATATATATATATATATCTATATATCAGGACAATTAAAACACATACATAATCATGCAAACATAATCTAAATGCAATATTTTAAAATTGATTTTAGAAGGAATACATAAAAGTACAATGCAGCTTTTACGATAAAAATAACGATCGCCGTTTCGGTATGGATATGTAGTCGAAAAATAACAAGGGATTTATTCTTTTTATTCTAGCGTAGTTAAGAGAATATATTGTTCATTTCCTATTAAGAATTGCTGACTTGTATTATTTACGAAGGATGTTTAAGTAAGTTAATAAATATAGTATTTCTATGAAAGTCCGGAAATTATGACTGTGTACGATCGAAAGACAGATGTTGGTGTCGTACAATGATATAAATAAATAAATAAATAAATAAATATATATATATATATATATATATATATATATATATATAATTTATTTGATTAATAATTAAAGTTAAACTAAAGTAAAATAATTATTAATATATAAAACGCTAAACAAAGGGATACCAATATTTAATCCATATCATTTTCTTTTATTTGTAATTGGAAGTGCTTTACTATAAATATCATATATCATATGATAGTTTACCATGTCCAAGAAAGCTGCTGAGGAAGTGAAATTAATTCCTCAAAGCCATATGGTAAATAATGTATTTTTTCAAGTTAAATATTCATCGATTCGCTTTTTCGTATATTTGCACGTTTTGAGTTTCGTATATTTGCACGTTTAAAAACAAATAATTTCAGATGTATTTTGAAGTGAATACGTCTGTTACTAGAAAGATTTGTCCAAGATTGGTACGTTCCAATGAGTGATGCGTATGGAAGTTGTCTAAATAATTTTAAATGAACTTTTGAACTTAATAACAGGTTTGGATTCTCTATAAATGCAAGTACAATAATGGAATTGGTGGTTTGAGGAGGGCGGTAGACCTCCTTACACAGAAATATTTATCAAATAAAGCTGTTCCGAAGCCTAAGTTGAATTGTCTAAACAGTCTACACAGAAACGCAAACTATCATCTTTCTCCTTACCTGAACAACAATTGCTGACTAGGGTCCCGGAGAGAGCTGTAGAATCTTTTTTTCAAGTGTTTTTTCCACTTTTTAGGAATCATGTAGTTTCCAGTTGGTGATAATCGGTAGGCTCTTTGGATGATAGGCGCAAAATCTCCTGTATTAATCCATTATTTTTCTGTCCTTTGCGCGACAGTTTTCTTATTTGTTTTGATGATAAAAAAAGAAAATTTTCGAAAAGGTTTGTATAGCTTTTTTTTTTTTTTTTTTATTACACTATTTAATAATCGATCGGGGATTTCTATGACCCTCTGAATTGAGTAAAGTTACCTTATTCGTTCGCTAATGCTCCAAAAACACTTTCGTCTAGTACAGTGGTCGTCAACTTCATTTTTGAACAAAGCCAAATGTCAATTATACAATGATTAAAATACCTTTTAGGAGCCAAAAACTTTTAACCTAATTTATATTGACTGATTCATTCTTCTTAACATATTTAGAGTATTTCTAAGTTAACATATGCTAAAATCTCAAGAGGCAAAAAATCTGCGTGTGGCACGCGAGTCGCAGGTTGCCGACCACTGATCTAGTCAGTCACCCTGATTAATACAAATTTCTTTGGGGATGATTTCTGCTTCAGACTGCAAGTTTTGGACACAGGTTTCTGTGTTATTAACAAATGTCGCGATAATAGATGGTATATTCAGATATTGTCCAATTTTACTGCATTTGCTTTTTGGTCAGAGAAAATGAAATTAGTGTGCAATCTTTAACTGCATATAATTTTCAAATGCCAGAGGCTAAGTCTTCTTTAAGGATGTCTTTGAAAGGAGTTCACTTCAGCCATATTCTGTCACAACTTGTGAGGATTTTAGAAAGTCTCATACAAGAATCACGTCTTGGCAGAAATGCTGACGCACTACAATTTCAAAAAGCATTTCTAGGCTTTCTATACAATATACACTTTCATAGTGGACGTACAGAATCCCTATTAGCGACTTAAAAAATATTATGTTCTTAGCATCAGAAAATATAACTTTATTTAAAGATCAATGGTAGTTATCCGAGACTAACGGAGAAGCTTCCGAACTCCGCACAGTAAATTAAAGCTTATTAATTATTTTTACATCTAAGTTATTACCAAACATTTTTGTCGCCGAAGAAAATTTATATAAAATGTGGCTTCACATTCCTGGAATGAAGCTCTGTTCTGTTTTCTGTTTTCTACGAGTACGAAATTGATTGGATCAATGATATGGCAACGATGAACTGTAGCAACGTGTTGGATATGTATCTTGAAATGGACTCTATTTTGATCGTTGTATGGCGTTTGGTGGTCGAAAATCTTTAAATTTTTCTTGATAAAAATGCTCTTGACGCGATCTTGAGTTGCCAGTAAAGGCTTTTATCTCTCTGTCGCAGCGTACGGTATGTCCAACACACCTACAGTGGAAGCAAACAAGTCTTTTTTAGGTTGCCAAAACCATATTTTTTCTACTGTGTCAATGGGCTGTATACAGGTGTTCTTGTTAGGGCATTGTACGTTTGTTGTTCTCGGATGGTGGTGTATGTTAGATATGTTAGCGTAAGTTGGCTTCAAAGAGACAAGAGGTAAATTTTTTCGACTTCATCCTGCACTATCATTTGCAATAATAAAGTATACTTCCTTATTTATTGCAAATTGAATCACACAGTATTCAATCTTGTATCTCCTGCTTAAAGAAAAATATATTTAAATAAATACCAAAGTTTATTACTTTAATTAAAAAGCATAAATGTTAAATAAGTATAGAATGCGACGAAAGAGGTAACAGTTACAGTATATAAATGATTGCATTTTATACAGTTACTCTTTATATATATATATATATATATATACAATATATTTTTAAATATTGTTTTGGATGCATATTTGAAAAAATTCTGAATGAAATCTACTTACTGTTATTCATGTAATAGCAAAATATACAAATAATTATAATAAAACAAAAACAAAAATACTTTTCTAATTAAATAAATTCTAATAAATTTAGCTCTATCTCTTTATTCACCTTTAGAGAGAGAAATATCTTCTTTTGAAACATAGCAAGAAATTCATTCAGAAATTACTTACAAATTTATAACTACTGAAAAATCTACTTCAATATAAACGTTAAAAAAAAAAAAAGTAAAATAATAGTGAATTGTCAAACGGTGTAAATATTTTAATATTTGATTATGCTAGAATATTTTGTCTAACATTTTCTAGAGAAAATGGTAGCAGTTCTAAAATGATGAATAATTAACAGCGTTTCTTTATGGTATAAAAGCGACATTATTTCAGAAAACAATTTTAGGCATAAAAAAAGTTTAGGGTAAGATTTCGTATAAAATAAGAATTGTTACTTTGATCGTAAATAGAAAATACGTTTAACTTACAATAAAACAACTTATAACAGTCTCATTATTTATAATATATTTATACAAAGTTAATGTAATCATTTTTCTTTCAACTTTTTTATTTATTTTATTTTTTATTTTTTAATTGAAAGGAAAACTTTAAAATTTATTTTTCTATTTATAAATATAAGGTAAATTTTAGTTAGAACAGGGTTTTAATTTTTCGTAATTTCTTTAAATACCTACATGACAAAAGGAAATTATTTTACATGTATATAATGATAAAATGACAATTACTATTCAAAGTTGCATTATATTTGTTTATATCTGGCCTCGCAGCATTCTTAAAATTTTACTCTCATTTTATTTTTTCCGCTTTAAAGCAATATTTTTTTTACTTTCTGTTACTCATATACAAGGCAGAGAAAGTACTGTTTTTGGATCAAATTTTCGAAATTGAGTTTTTGACCATATTTTGAAAACTTTATTTTTAACGGTTGGTCCGCATGTCTGTTTTTCTGTCTGTGTGTCTGTTATCAACATATCCCAAGAACAAATTGCAGCGGGAAGTCCAAACTTAGAAAACTAATTCTGCATTAAATAGTGCTTTTACACTAAACTTATCAAACACATTTTCTATGGGGGGGGGGATTTTCTGATAAGTAGATTGTAATGATCTGTAGGCTGTCTTAAACAAAATAGAATGGACATATTTTTAATATGCATAAATACATGTTTGGTGCAGATTGTGGTATGAAAATGATTTACCGTTCTTTTACAGGGCTAATCACAATCTTTTGATATATTGGGGGCTATACTTTGAAAGTGGTGGGATTTCATTTCGTGTTATTTATTTTTCTTTATTTCTTTTTTTTTTCTTCTTCTTCATATTAGATAAATTTAAGAACACATTATGACGAGCATATTATACACATTATAAAAGCCTACGGAAAATTAGGCTAAACGTTCTTTTCCAACAGAATGTGTGACGAACTAGACGCCATTATTCTCATTAACTGAGATTTTACTTAATGAAATTATGAAGTAGTGACAAAGATATATTTATAAAATAAATAACGAGCTTTTATTTAGAGCTTAATGAAAAGGTGGGAGTTGGACTATATTCACATTTAATACCCTTAAAAATTTAAAGGGGCAGCTTTCATAAATACTCCAACATCAATAAATAACCATAATTAATCTCAACAGCTTCATTTAACGTCGCTTACTTTCACGACTCTATTAATCTTTCGTTAGTGGGAGGATTCCCTTACGCCACTATACTACTTGACTAACTATCTTCTACTATCCTACTCTAAGCAGCCTCTTTCTACTTCCTAAGTCGCTACCTCCTTTCTACTTCCCTCTAAGCCGCTAACCCCTTTCTTTTCTCTACCTTCTCCTTTTATATAAATCACTTTCCAAAATATTAACATATTACAATTTCGTTCATCCTAGGAACTAACTCCATTCATCAACTGAATCCTAAACTCTTCACATTAACGTGTTATTCGTAAAGTGCGAGCTTCGTTTGTAGCGTTACGTTAATATAACATTACCTCACCGTTCCTCCCCAAAAGACAAAAATTTCACGTAAAAATCCACAACGGGTTTTTACCCGTGCAAATTATAAAATATTGCTATACTATGCAAATAAAAATTAGTTGCAGTGAATTATTGCTAAAATTAAACTCCATAAGACTTTATAAAAAAGAGGGGGGAAAACTTAAATTAAACTGCCCAACAATAACTACTTTATTTTAAAATCTAATAATGAAAAAAAAAAAAAATAAGAGCGCCGGGCTGAAATACCGTCCACTTAGGAAAAAAATATGATAAGAATTTTAAGCTCAGTCTCAGGTGCTTTATGACGGAAAACCCCTTGCGCTCAACTTAGTGAAATATAGTCCAACATTTTACAAAAGGGCTTACAGGCACCTCTTTCCTGAAACGGAAAGGAACAAACTTAATTTTTAAACTTCTAACATTAAGAAAATAATTTTATTGAAAACTTGAAATGTTGGTAGCCATCTGAAGAGTTTATGAAAAAATTTCCAGTTATCTACTATCACATGTATTTTGAAAGGGTTCTGCTTCTGGCATGCGTCCAAGAAATCTTTCGACTTCAGAACTCATAGTGGCTGGCAGTTGTCAAAAAATACTTCCTACTTCAGAACTCAAAAATAGCTGGCAAAGTTCCAGAAATACCTCCTTCTGCATTCCAAAGTAACAATTGAAGAAATCGGACTGTATGTTTAGATTAAGGACTGGACATCAGAATCGTCACAGTATTTCTAAAATTAAAACTTTTTTTACAGTATAAATCAAAATTAGAAAGTAAACTAAAACTTGTAGATAAATGAGAGTTTGACATATAAAATTCTATATATAACCAATATTTCCTACCTAGCTATTTGCAGAACGAAAAAAAAAACGAAATTGTTAGTTTATTAAAGTTAGTCGTTAAACACGAATTTACATGCAAAATAGCTAAAAAAATTATCTTTCACCATACTAATAATACATACATGGAACTTTTAGTTGAATACGAAAGTTTTAACAATAAGAAATATTCATTTTATACAATTTATACTACATTTAGAAAAACACAGATAAGGAATATATACAAATATTTACAAAGTTCTCTCAAAACTGCCGTTGATGGCTATGAATAGAAAAGACATTAGAGTACATACATATAGATCATGTAAAAAACTATAGAGGGGAAAATTTATATACAAAGGGAAGACAAAATTTTATCGTACTAATTACTGCTGTTGATGGCTGTAAGTAAAAAAAAACATTAAAGTACATACATGAATATATTATATAACAGAAAAAAATTATGACATGTAAACAAAACATGAAGTTTCCTGAGGTGAAAGTTCATGCTTCAAGTTTAAATTTAGATTTTTGAAATTTTATAAAGTTCATGGCTTTCAGATGATGGTTGAAGGTCCAAAAGGCTTTACTACATGTCGTAGATTTTAGTACAGCTCTGATAAACCAATACTTGAGAAAAAATAATATAATGAACGTTACGACCTGACTGAGGGTTTCCGCTGTAACAGCATGAGTATTAAACATGTTAGAAATGCTAGTCCTTGCACTCGTTGCAGACATCACAGGGCTGGAGGCTTGTAGAGCAGAGACCGGCATCGGAGAGGCACTTTTCTTGGACGGACTCGAGCCCGGTACCTTGTCACCGTCCATAGTTCCCAGAGATGCAACTTGCTCTCTACTCACACATTTGGAGGTCCTGGAGGGCTTACAAGCTTTAAGACCTTTCCCTTCACTAGTGGAAAGTACAACATTTTCTTTTACTTTAGGCGGCGTGTCATTTTGACCATTTAAGTGCAAGTTTGCATTAGAAATAACCGACTGTGTCGGGTGTATCGATTCCAAGCTGACATCTAAAGGCGAGTTACAAAGTGTAGCCGCATCATTTAACGATTTGTCACTTTTCCTTAGCTCAACGGTTTCAGCCGCCACCTTTATTTTAATATTATTTTCATTGCACGTTGATGTCAAATATCATTTAATTAAACAGCTGTGTTAACAAGGAATTATTAAATTGAAATATATCTCAAGCAAGAATATGACTGCCGATGTGCTCACTAAGACACTACCTAAATCGGCATTCATTAAACACAGAGATAAACTGCAACTTATTAAAACTTAATATATATTGTGCAAGGTGGAGTGTTGTAAAATATAACAATTATCTGCCCAATATATATATTTCACAGACTATCAAAACATTCTACTTTCGATTCGAACTGTGAAATCAAATAAATAAGGCATCTGCGCATGCCTACGAAACCGCTTGCACCTGCATCAGTGTGCATGTAATCTTTTCATCTGTAGTAGTAATGTAGATCTATTAATGTTCGGAGCGTTTATTAGCTCCATAGTTAAAATTTATGTCCTTTTTTATTTCTTAATTCTTTCATTAAATTTCTAAAAAAGCAAAAGGCCATGCAATCAATTAGTTATATGCTAAATTATTCGGAATCTAATACATATTTCTTTATAGAAGAATATTACAATGATTTAGCCGTCTAAACAAGAATATTAAGAACGGATGCTCGATCGCTGAATACAGGTAAGAAGATTTTTGTAATTATAATTACCTGTAAAATTATTTTATCGAAATATATATAATTAAAATAAAATATGTGTGACATCTGCGTAATTAAAAAATAATGTTCTGTGCTATCGAGGAAATTTAACAACGGATAGAACTTCGTTATTTTTATTAATGATCTTACTAAGTATTTTGCAATCTTTCTTTATAGTACTAAAATGCAGGGTAACAGAATGTGGTGTGACCGACATAACTGATTATTTATAAACATATTAGCATTAAAACAATATATTAACATTAAAACATTCAATGAAATTAATTTTTTGCCATAGTTGTGACAATATAATAAAATGAGAGTAAAACTTAAGGAAGGCTGCGAGGCCTGATCTATATAACCTTTAATGTATAAATTCTAAACTTTGTCATCAGATACTTTAATTTTAAATTCAAAAAATAAAAATAAAAATAAAAATAAAAATAAACATATAAATAAATAAATAATACACATTTGTTGTTTTCACCAAAACTAGAAGCAAAGCTGGTGTACAAACGATAAATTGACAATAAGACTTCTTCACACACCATGAATTTTAAGCCAGCACAACCGGTTTCGAAAGGACTTAGCCTTCCTTCATCAGGTGCAAAAAAACACGTGCTACTGCCTTGGAGGCAAAAGCAAGACTGAAAGCAGGGCAAAATCCAGAGGGGGAGGAGCAACACAAACAACCAATAGGAAGCATCATGCAGGACCAATCAGAGAGGAACACACATGCACACACAAAAACAAAAGAAGGGAGGGAAGGAATAAACAATTTATTATTATTTTTTTTTTTTTATAATAATTATTAATATTTTACTAATAAGTAAATTTATTACTATTATTATTATTATTATTTTTTAATTTAATTATTTAGGATTATTTAAGTATAACTATTCTTGTGTTATAAACATAATGAAGGAAATTATTTAATTGAATTAAACAAATTTTTCCAGGCTGTAGACAGCAAAGTGGAATCAGATTTTTCATTGACAATTTTATCACGATTAAGGTAAATAGCTAAATTTTCCAAAACATCTAGTTCGGAAACGCGTTTGGCATGAAAGATAATTTTGGCACTTTTAAAATTAAAACTATGATCAAATTCCCAACTGTGTTTAGCAATAGAAGATTTAGAAATTTCTTGATTAGCAACATACCGAGAATGTTCACGTAAACGGCATTCAAGATTTCTTTTTGTTTGACCTATATATGATAAATCACAATTATTACAAGGGACATTATAGATACCCCACTTATGAAGCTCGGGAACAGGGGTTTTAGTTGAAGGAAATTGGAATTTATTGTCAGGTTTAAAAATAACGTGAAAATTGAAACGCTTAAAAACTTTGGCTAATTTAAAACATAAGGGGGGATAAAAAAGCAAGACAACAAGATTATCAGGTTTAGTTTTATGATCAATGGAAAGAGTAGAATTATAAGTTGGCCTACTGAACTTTTTGATAGCTTTATCAATTATAGAAGGTCTAAAACCTCTTTTAATAGCAACGGACTATAAATAATTGAGTTCTTTTTTAAGAGAAGAAGTATCAGAACAAATTTTAAGGGCACGATACACGTAAGTGTAAAAGGTGCCAATTTTTTGTTTAGTCGGATGATTAGAGAGAGCATGGGGAGGGTTAGAAACAGAGAAAGGTTTCCTGTACACAGAGGTTTTAAAAGAGGAATCGCACCTAGTAACTAAAACATCAAGAAAGGGAAGTTGATTACAATTTTCTAACTCGAAGGGAAACTGAATATGGAGATCAATAGCATTAGCAATATTAAGAATGGCAGAAACATCAAACGGATTTTCAACAAGGATGAAAGTGTCATCTACGTAACGTAACCAGCATTTTAAATTTAACATCTTTAATAATTTTTCCTCAAAATAATGCATATAGATATCGGCAAGAATAGGAGATAAAGGATTACCCATACTTAAACCATCACACTGTTTATAAAATTTGTTATTAAATTCAAAAGTAGTTTGGGAAACACAGTGTTTAGTTAGATTAACAACTTCTTTGATTTCAATGTCAGAATAATGAAATTCGCGTAGCCTTTTTTCTAAACAATTAAGCGCACCTTCAGTGGGGACATTAGTAAATAAAGACTTCACATCAAGAGATAACATTGAGCAATTTACAGGATTCAGATTATTTAACTTCTTAACAAAATCATAGGAATTTTTTATAGTATGACTATTAACGCTGCATAAAGGAGAAAAAATAGAAGCTAGAAATTTGGAGAGGGGATAAGTAGCAGTACCAATATTCGAAACAATAGGTCTGAGGGGAACATTATTTTTATGAACTTTAGGTAAAGCATAAAAACGAGCACAAATTGCTGAAGAAGGGGAAACCGAGAATTTAGTATTGCCATGAAGAACAATGGAATTTTTAACAGCTTTTTGAACAGAGCTTAGAAGAGATTTAGTTTGGTCTTTTTTAATTTCAGTATAAGGTCCTTCAGATAAAAGAGAATTAACTTTATCAACATAATCAGTTTTGTCCATGAGAACAATCTGGCCACCTTCATCTGCTTTAGTAAAGCAGATAAAGCACCACTTTTCCCGCCTTTGCCTAACAAACAAATTTTCAGTATTTCTATTTCAATTAAGTTTATCAAGCGCTTAATGTTTTTGTGGAAAATAGTAGAAAAAATTAATGTTATAAAACAATTCTTACGAGAATTGAACATTTGATAAATTTTAAGTTTTATCATCTTACAACATAAATACTAAAAAAAAAAAATAAAAAAAAAATAAAAAAATAAAAAAAAATCTATTAATGCAATTCTATAGCAATTACTAGCAAGTAATATGAAAACTCAAGCATTTATTTCTGAAAATAATACAAAATAATCATGTTTTATCTTAGACGACAAGAGCAAACGTAAATTCATGTCGCCACTCTATTATTGCTTTTGTACACGCTATTCCTTCCCTCTTATCTTTTATGTGCGAAATCTCTCCTACCACGCAGCCACTCCTAGCTTTACCTTATGTCAAAGTCTACTCAGCACCATTAAATTTCAAGTTCCATATAAATATAAAATCATTTGTAATTTTGTCAATTTTTTCGTGAGATACAGTGCTCCCAAAAACTCCTTACCACATAATCCCAGATCTACAGACCCACAGTATTTTTTAATAAACGACAAATTAAGTTTGCGTTATTTTAAAATGCATTGTAAATTAGAAAACGAACATTTCAAATATCCGGAATATACGGCTTGAATACGAATAAATAAAATAAAATAAAATATACAAATGTATAAAAGTACAAATGTATTCAATCGGATATTTCAAAGTTTTTTTTTTCTTTTTTTTTTGTTTAAAGATAGAATAAAAGAGGTTTAACCACTTCAAAAATATTCCGTATGTATATTTTATTTTATAAATATATATATTATATTTTCATCTAGAATTTATGTCTGAATTACGAAGCCTACGCATTTATTTATTTCCCTTAAATTTTTTGTATTTTTGTTATTGGAATACTTTGGGATATTAGCTTAATTAAATTGCATTTTTTATATTATTGTGACATACGATTCAACAGGAAAATCTTTTTTTTTTTTTTTTTTTTTTTTTTTTTTTTTTTTTATAAATGTAATTTAAACACTTAATTTGAATATATATATTGCTGAATATATATATATATATATATATGTGTGTGTGTGTGTGTGTGTGTATACAGGGTGAGTTTGACATAATCTGCTAAACGAAAGCAGGTGATAGAACAGCCAATGGGAAGCATGAAACACTATAGTAACCCTGTCCTATCTCTAACCGTTTCCGAGTTATGGTAGATAGAAGAAAAATCTGTTCTTTTCCTTATGTCAAAGTCTACTCAGCACCATTAAATTTCAAGTTCCATATAAATATAAAATCATTTGTAATTTTGTCAATTTTTTCGTGAGATACAGTGCTCCCAAAAACTCCTTAACACATAATCCCAGATCTACAGACCCACAGTATTTTTTAATAAACGACAAATTAAGTTTGCGTTCTTTTAAAATGCATTGTAAATTAGAAAACGAACATTTCAAATATCCGGAATATACGGCTTGAATACGAATAAATAAAATAAAATAAAATATACAAATGTATAAAAGTACAAATGTATTCAATCGGATATTTCAAAGTTTTTTTTTTTTCTTTTTTTTTTTGTTTAATGATAGAATAAAAGAGGTTTAAACACTTCAAAAATATTCCGTATGTATATTTTATTTTATAAATATATATATTATATTTTCATCTAGAATTTATGTCTGAATTACGAAGCCTACGCATTTATTTTTTTCCCTTAAATTTTTTGTATTTTTGTTATTGGAATACTTTGGGATATTAGCTTAATTAAATTGCATTTTTTATATTATTGTGACGTACGATTCAACAGGAAAATCTTTTTTTTTTTTTTTTTTTTTATAAATGTAATTTAAACACTTAATTTGAATATATATATGTGTGTGTGTGTGTGTGTGTGTGTGTGTACAGGGTGAGTTTGACATAATCTGCCAAACGAAAGCAGGTGATAGAACAGCCAATGGGAAGCATGAAACACTATAGTAACCCTGTCCTATCTCTAACCGTTTCCGAGTTATGGTAGATAGAAGAAAAATCTGTTCTTTTCCATCCCGTCTGAAAAAACCCAAATTTATGAGCTTTTTGAAAGATTTACAAGCAAAATAAGCACATATTTGGAAAGAACAGAAAAATTCCTATCGGATGACACCATTTACATCAGAATACATTAATTTGACTGCGAGCTATAAGCGCTAATACATTGGCGAATTTTAAAATCGAGTTGTCGCCAAATTGTTTAACCGACATTTCTGCAAACACCGTTCAAGCTACAATCGGTCAAATTTACCAAAAACTTCTCCATTCCACAAGCTTTAGAATGAGCCCACAATAAACCATATCGGTGTTCTAGTTCAGGAGAAATTTAGCCTTTTGTTTGAAATACATCACTGAAAACGGCGTTCGTCGAAATTCGGCAAACGAAACGATGGTGAGAGTAAATGGACCGTATGCAAATTCGTGACTATCTGCATATGGACTCTTAGTGATATGCAGATGTATTCCAACCTTCCTGTGTGCGCATCCCACTCGCATGTACAAAAGACGAGTCAATCTGTAACAGCTCATTAGCTCGTCAGCTTCTTTTACGTTTCATGCTGCCTATTGCTTTAGCATTTTCTGGACTTTGCCTGAGCTCGATCGATTCTTTTCACGCTACTCTCACGTCTACTTGCTCTATCTTAGTTCGTACTTAGTATGTTTTCTTACATTGGTACGAATTAACCAGGTTGGTTCTTATTCCGTAGCGCTTTTTTTCTTCTACTTTTGTAAATTAATATTTGTAAATTTTATCCCTTTTTGTTTACCCGTCTGAATTTTATTTTCAATTGAACTCATCACAGGGATCAAATTGTCATGCTTTTCAACTTGTAAACAGATATGCCTATTTTTACAAATGCAAAGTACTCGGATATGCATTTTGTGTATGGATTTTGCGATGGTAACTCTCAGAGAGCCGAAGAAGAGTACCGTGTACGGTATCCACATCGTCGTGCGTTCAAACATGCTGTATTTGCCGCAATTCATCGAAGGCTTAGGGAGAGTGGGTCGTTCGGTGTGTTGGACGAAAGGGGCCATGTTCGCCGCTCCGCCACCGCTGAGGAGTCCGTACTCGACCGAGTGGAGGAAAATCCAAATATGAGTTCACGCATACTTGCGACAGAAGGTGGAATCTCCTAAAGTTAAGTGATGAATGTTTCGCCCAAAAACCAGTATCATCCATACCACTTCACAACGGTACAAGAATTACGCCGCTCAATTTCCAAAAGCGGGTAACATTCTGCCGCTAGCTTTTACAGCGAGATATTGAGGAACACCATTTCCTTAGAACGATACTTTGGACAGATGAGTCACTTTTCACTGGGGATGGCATGTTAAATTTACATAACTGGCATCATTACGCTCAACAAAATCCATTTGTAACACGAAACTCATCGTTCCAGATGCGATTCTGCTTAAATGTTTGGCTTGGAGTGGTTGGCGATCGTTTGATAGGTCCACATGTGTTCCACGGTCATCTGACAAGCAATACATATTTGGAGTTTCTGGAACACCATCTTCCAAGATTACTTGATGCCATTCCTGTACCCCAATGAGCGGAAATCATTTTCCAACACGATGGGGCCCCTGCACATTCTTCCAATGCCGTTCGGAACTTCTTGACTAAGCAGTATCCACGATGGATTGTTCGTAATGGACCAATTCCTTGGCCACCTACATCGCCAGATCCCACTCCGTTGGACTTCTATGTTTGGGGTTTCCTGAAGCAAGAAGTTTACCGCACAGAAGTTGCCAGTTTGCAAGATTTAAGCAGCCGGCTCGGTGATTCAATAATAAAATGAGGGATGAGCTATCGCTAAGAGCTACTGTGGTTTCCGTTCGTAAGCGGGCAAGGACATGTATCAGGTGTGGGGATGGCTAATTTCAGCAGCGGGACTAAATTTCACACATTCTTTCAAATGCATATCTGCTTTAATCATAAATGTGAGATACGTCATTTTTTTTTTTTTTTTTTTTTTTTTTGCATATTCCTTTGTGAAAGACGTGAGAAAAATCATACTTCTTGTTTCCATTCCATTGTGTTTGTAAACTTAATACAACTGTTTCTTTTCTTGTTTGTCTTTAAAACTTTCTTTTTTGAATCTGAAAAAACAGCGGGCTGAAGTCGGACATGAAATCAAGAACGAACCATTGCACCTGTGAGTCTCCTTCTCGATGAACGTCGAGTTCAGTGATGAATGTATTTCAAACAAAAGGCTAAATTTCTCCTGAACTAGAACACCGATATGGTTTATTGTGGGCTCATTCTAAAGCTTGTGGAATGGATAAGTTTTTGATAAATTTGACCGATTGTAGTCTGAACGGTGTTTACAGAATTGCCGGTTAAAGAATTTGGCGACAACTTGATTTTAAACTTAGCCAATGTTTTAGCGCTTGTAGTTCGCCGTCAAGTTAAGGAATCCTGATGTAAATGGTGTCACCCGATAGGACTTTGTCTGCTCTTTCCAAATATGTGCTTATTTTGCTTGTAAGTATTTAAAAAAGCTCACAAATTTGGTTTTTTTTCAGACGGGATGGAAAAAAACAGATTTTTCTTCTATCTACCATAACTCGGAAACGATTAGAGATAGGACAGGTTTTCTATGGTGTTTTATGCTCCCCATGGGCTGTTCTATCACCTTCTTCCGTTTGGCAGGTTATGTCAAACTCACACTGTATATATATATATATATATACCGGGTGATTCAAAATAGATGTTACAGCAATTATCTCGTAAACTAAGAAAGATAGAAACATATATCCAATTACAAAATTAGAGCAAATTAAGAATAGATTTCAGATATGGCATTTTTTTTTTTTTTTTGTCAAAGGGGCTGTATACATATTAAATACAAAATTTAATTTTTATACGGCCCTCCTATCATGTGACTTATATTTAGAAAAATATTCCCCTCGTTCTATCAAGCAAAATAAAAAAAAATCATTTCTCTAAGTCAAAATCTCGCCGAGTTATTGCAATTTGAAAATGATGACTTACACCACTTTTTCTTCAATTTTGGCCTCTATTTTTCGACGCCAACAGTCTTATTTTATGGGGTTATCTATGAGATGAGAAAAATTTAAAAAAGATCTTTTATTTTAAAATAGCAATTAAAATCGTTCAAACACGTGAAATCAACAGTTTTAAGAATTTAATGCAAATTTACATAATTTCGTATTGTTAAAAAATTTAATAGTTAAATTTCTTAGGGGTCACCCGCAAATTAAAACACGTTAGAGAGGGAAAAACTTAAAGACTAGCAAAACCGTGCGAAATTTTCGCGCTTTATTTTTACCACTTTCCATCATGGTTGATAAATTTAATGACTCCGTCTCTTTAACAACTTCAGCAAGATTGAAAAGTGTTAATGACTTCGATCTGTCTGTCTGTCCATCCGTCTTTCTGTGTGTCTAACTCCCGTGAATATTCATAGAATTTTCTGAAACTGATATATGCTATTTGAGTTCACTATCGGATGTTTCTTATTGAAAATGGAGTTAATACCTCAGCTAGCTTGTGCACAGGGACACCCGAAAGTATTCCAAAGCATTGTGTTCTATGAGAGGTATTTTTATAAACCATATTTTAATACCTTTAATTTATGCATATATTAATAAAATTGAAATACATTATTATAGTTTTATATCGGATATTTTGCATAGAAAATGAAGTAAACACCATCACTGGTTTGTATACAGGGACACCCGAAAATATTCCTAAGCATTGCGTTCTATGTGAAGATATTTCTTTAAACCAAAATTTAATTACTTTGCATAAATCTTAATGAAATTGAAATATGTTATTCATATGCACAAAAGAATGCTTTCTATGCTGTACAGTACGATTAGCATTAGATTTACAGGGCACACAAAAATATTCAGTTACGTTAAGGGTTATTATTGGACATTTGCTGGAATTGCATTTTCGTTTACATTAAACATTTTCTAACAATTTTTAACTGTGAATAAGATTTCAATTTGCATTTTTTTTTTTTTTTTTTTTTTTTTTTGTCCATCTGTCCGTCTGCCCGACCCCAGCGTCTGTATTTCAGAAATTTTCAGAAAAGATATATGTTATTCAGGTTTACTATATGATATTTCCTATTTAAAATGGCATTAATTAATTCTCTACAATTGGTTTATGTACAGGAACGCACAAAAAATGCCAATGTATTGCGACAGATATTCTTATAAATTTTGGGGCAGATATTCTTAAGAATTACACTTAAATAACTTTATACTTTAAAAATCATAAGTATATTCATATTTATTGTTAATATTCTAAAATAATGTTTTGTATAGAATATGATATTATATAGATGTATAATTCTATGTCAGGGGGGTTACCGCACTTCTCAACCCCCGTTTAATTATAGTGCCTATACTTATCAAAACAAAAATCAAGTCTGTTATCAATTTCCTTGAAACTTGCAAACCTTCATCAACTTTTCAAGTGGCAACTAGATATGGAATCCAAAGTTCCAAATCCGCATTTCCTGTAGTTATTACTTCCTCATACCCATAAGGTAGAGAAAGTATTGTTTTGGGGGCAAATTTTCAAAAGTGAGTTTTTGTTACATTTAGACGTTTTGAGGTCCCCTGAATATGAAAATCGTGTTTTTAGCGGTTGGTCTGTGTGTGTGTGTCTGTCTTTTATCAGTTTATCTCAAGAACAAATAGCAGCAGATATTCCAAACTTGGTATTCTAAATATGTATCATATAGGGATGCTACACTAAGGTTTTCATTGAGATGAAGTAAAGAGTTTGTGTACAGGGACACTCAAGAATATTCAAATACATTACATCTATGGAGAAAATTGCAGGTAAGTAGAGTTGAACACCTATAGACTGCACTAAACCAAATAAAATGAATAAATATTTTTTAGTTGCATAAAAACATGCCTCATGTAGAATATAGCAGGGAAATCATTCACTGTTCATTTACAGGGCTACACAAAATAACTAGATTATAATGCGACAATAGCTGAAAATTGATGGAAGTGCATTTTAGGTTGTGCCGTATATTATTACTATAGGTTTATATTTAGGTGCACTTTGTGGTTTGTACATATACTTTAAAAGATATACAGGGTTGCAAATATTTAAGCTATAATATTCTTTTTTATTGTTAGTGAAAGTGCTTTACTATAATATTTTACCATGTCCAGGAAAGCTGCTCAGGAATGGAAATGAATTCCTCATAGACATATGATAAATAATGTATGTTTTTAAGCTAAATATGCATCGCTTCTGTTTTGTGTATTTACACGTTTTTACACGTTTATTACCAAAGCCAAGTTTTTTAAAGTTTGATTATTGCCTGCGTCGAATAATTTCAGGAGATTCCCCCCCTCACACAGAACTAATTATTATATAAAACTCTTCCGAAGCCTAATTTGAATTATTTTAACATAGGTTTACCGTTTACATAATCGTACACTTTATGTTACCTCTTAATTTCCAACCTGTATTTATGGTATTAAATTTCAGGGTAAGAGAATGTCGTGTGAGTGGAACACCAGATTATTTGTTGTTAAATTATGCTGATAATTTATATGTATACAGATCAACGAATAAAAATTTACCTTTCGTATTCAGGAGGCCTCAAAATGTGATATTATACAGAAAAAAAATCGCTCTCCAAAAGCTACTTTATTTACAGTATGGGTATGAGAAATTAATTTTGTGTTCTGAGTCAGCAGTGTTCTTCGAAAAAAAAAATGCAGCAAACACATACACCAATTACATTTAATAATAATAATAATAATAATAATAAATGTTTACCTTAATTTTGGGTAGCCCTGTATATTGTCTATAAACTATATACACATGACTTTGTGTACGTAAATTTAGTGTTATATGTAAATCAAGTAACACAAAATGAAATACACTTCCAGCATTTCCCAACTATATCTCCAATATATAGAAATACTCTGGGTAACCCTGTAAATGAATGATGAATGTTTGCTACACCAGAATCTATATAAAACATGCTTTTATGCGTATAAAAATTCTAATCTTTTCATTTCGTTTAAGGCAGTCTATACATGTTACACTGTACATATGAGAAATTTCGCTCACAGACGTAATCTGTTTGAATTATTTTGGATAACCCTGAAAACAAACAATTGTCTGATCGTAACGAATACTTTAGTGTAGCATCGCAATATGATACGGATTTGGAATATCGAATTTGGATTTTCTGATACTATTTGTTCTTGAGATATTCTAATAACACACAGACACACACACACACACACACAGAGAGAGAGACCAACCGCTAAAAACATGATTTTTGAAATCAGAGGATCTGAAAACGAGCAAAAAAACAAAAGCTAATTTTCGGAAATTTGACTCAAAAACAATTCTTTCTCTACACCGTGTATATGAGTAAGAGGACGTATAAAGAAAGAAAAATGAATTTGAAAACTCCCTTTTAGTACATAAATTATTCATAAATTTTATTTGTTAAATTATCAATGAGTATACTCTTGTGTATTCACTAGGGGAAAGAGAGACATAACAGGTTAAAATAGCCATTTTTCACTGAATGATTTCTTTCTCTTTTTTTTCCCCAAACGCTGATCAACGTGTGCCTTATTACAAAAGCAATAGTAATTACAATTTCCCACTTTTGATACAACCGCTTAAGACTTGGAGAAAAATGCTAGAATTTTCAAGTTGCAATAACGCAGCGAGATTTTGACTTAGAAGGATGATTTTTTTTTTATTTTGATTGTTAGAGCGAGGAGAATATTTTTCTAAAGATAAGTCATATGATAGGAGGGGCTGTATAAAAATTAAATTTCGTATTTAATATGTATACAGCCCCTTGTACGAAAGAATGCCATATCTGAAATCTAATCTTAATTTACACCAATTTTGTAATTGAAAGTTTGTTTCTATCTTTCTTAGTTTACGAAATAATCGCTGTAACATCTATTTTGAATCACGCGGTATATATATATATTGAAATGAAGTTCTTCAATTGTATTTATTCTTAAATTCAAAAAAGACGTTCTTTCGAATTATTTCTTTAATATAAATATATATGCAAAAAAAAAAAAAAATGTTATTTTTCCTAAATTGTAAGAATAACTAAATGCAATATTATGTTAACTTAATCTTGAGAAAAATAGACTTACATGGCTTTTTGAAATTAATTTGAAATTTTACCATTTTCATTTTTTTGGAATTACTTCTAACTAAAGAATATAAAATAAACTTTAATTATTTATGATTATAGAAATTTAGAAATTCAAATTTATTTAGCATTTATTCCCGGTTTTTCAAAACTGCAATATTTTATTGAATATAACTGAAAGTTTCTTAATAATATTTTTGGTAATTACGAATAACATTTCCATTTGGAATTTCTGTTCGTCTAAACTTTCGAGGATATTGTATTTCCCAACTATTCAGCGTTCTAGATTTATGGAAATTTCTTAAGTATTTGAAGTAAGAATTAACATTATCATAGTTTGAAGGAGAATATACCGTATTTAAATTTGCATTTAATTTTCATCTTTGCTTTAAAATGCGTTTATATGCTTAACAGTAAATAAATAAAATACTAATATATAAATATATATATATATATATATATATATATATATATATATATATTTAATTTTCAGCACTTTTTGAATGTAATGTATATATATATATATAAATATTATGTAACGTGATGTGAAGATAATAATAAATACTCGTTCTTTCATTCACAAACCAAAACTATATTAAACATACAATACACAGATATGAATATGCGTTGAAAACATAAGTTGCGCTAAACATTGCGATTGAATAATTAACATAAACAATGCAAGTAATATTGCGTAAATAATAATATGAAGTAATAATTGCGAATAATGTGAAAGATAGCATGCAAGCTACCGTGCGGATGAAAAAGAATATAGTAAATTGTTCTTTTCGGTTTCTGTTCGAGTAGAGTTGAGATGTCTGCTCCAATTGTCTTTAAAAAATGTTTTGCAATGAAAAATAAATAAAATAAAATAAATAAATAAATAAGTAAATAAATAAATTACAAACTTTATTCATTACAATGTAATGTGTGACGTTAATTCCATTGCAAATTTGTATATCTAAAAACGGGTAGAACTTTTGCACTCACACAATGGATATTTCATAGCTGACAAATTTTTTACTGTAGCTTTTTTTAAAAAAAATAAGCAGTTTTGTCAAAATTATTGGTTGAATTATATAGTTAAATTAAACGAAGATAAATATTTTAACGTGCTGTTTATTATCTTTATTTATTTATTTATTTATTTTGGCAGATATAATAAAAAGTGCTTCATGAAATACTTTTGGCTGTTAGCAAAGAAAGAACACAATTTGATTGTTCACTATATCGTTGGTGTATTTTTGAGCAGCAAAATATTATGAGTATGTCCTGGTGTATTAAGTATATCTATAGGGAAGAACACTGCAATATGAATCATCATGTAATACGGACCACGAGGACATTTATATGTTCAACATATCATTGTTATACAAAGCAGGAAGTGATTTGTGCAGGCGTACCTGTATTTGGACGATATTGAAATTGAGTTTTCGGTTTATATGATCATTGATGTAACAAGTATGTTAAAATGAAAGTATTACAGGTTGATTGAAAATTAGTGTGACCAATTTCAGAGCATCAGAAATTTTTATTGAATTACATTATTATTTACATGAAATTTTCAATATAGTTTCCTGTAGCATATCACATTTTACGTAAATCTGTAGGTCAAGCCAAAAGAGCTTTTTCGACCATTTTTAGGGGTATTTTCCCAACTTCCTCTTTGATTGCTTTTTGAAGCCCTTGAAGTGTTCTTAATTTACGTCTGCTGAATTGTTTTTTTATAAGTAAGGTCATTGTGCCTAAATGCGATAACTCATAAATGCGACAAAGTTCTTCTACTGAAAATCTAAATGCATAAATCGCATACTTATGAATCATAATGGAACATACACATTTCAAGAACGGTTCGCGAAACTTTTCATTAAATTTTAAAGGTTTTTTCTAGTAGAATTTTCGTTTGCAGTAAACATTGTCCATTATGCCTTTCCGATGTCTTTTCCTAATTGCGATGAAAAATTTTGAAATAGTAACTGTAACTTTATCCTTTTATTTTTCAAGGTCAAACAACCACTGTTACGTCATGTGCTTGAATACCCTTTATACCTACCAGAAGAAAATAAAAAAAAATACTACATTTTTTTAAAAAGAGGGGTTTAAAATTTTTATCGCATTTAAGGGTCTGTTTACACCATTTTCCTAAATGCGACAAATTTTATCCCTTAAATGCGGCAATTTTTACAGTTGATATATTAAGGGAAGTTTAAGCATTTTTTTCCTTTTTAACACTTTCCAACAAGGTTTAAAAGTGACTTAGGCTTGTCTGTCCCTCTGTCCGTCTGTCTGTCTGTCTGTCCGCGCTCTAATTCCTGTAGGGACACCCGGAAGTATTCCAAAGCACTGTGTTCTATGAGAGGTATTGCTGTAAACCATATTTAATACATTAACTGTATACAAATCTTAGTGAAATTGAATCATGTTATTCAAGTTCACTATCGGATGTTTCATATATAAAATGGAATAAATACCACCACTAGTTTGTGCACAGGGACACTCGAAAGTACTCCAAAGCATTGCGTTCTATGAGAGGTATTTCTATAAACCAAATTTTAATAACTTTACTTTCCACAAAGTTTAATGAAATTGAAATATGTTATTCATATGCACAAAAGAATGCTTTGCATAGAATATAGCATGATTAGCATTAGATTTACAGGGCCACACAAAAATATTCAGTTACATTAAGAGCTGTTCATAAAAATTTGCTATAATTTCAATTTCGTTTACATTTAGCGTTTTTAACATTGTCTAACAATTTTCATCTGTGAATATAATTTCAATTTAAGTATCTGTCTGTTCGTCTGTCCGCGGTCTAGCTCCAGTAAATATTTATGTAATTTCTTGAAACTGATATATGTTATTTAAGTTCA
This sequence comes from Salticus scenicus, assembly GCA_963930645.1. Taxonomy (NCBI): domain Eukaryota; kingdom Metazoa; phylum Arthropoda; class Arachnida; order Araneae; family Salticidae; genus Salticus; species Salticus scenicus. Next base: position 117,346,361 of record OZ005652.1, on the reverse strand, counting down.
CTATCGGATGTTCCCTATTGAAAAAGGAGTTAATATCTCTACTGGTTTGTGTACAGAGGCACCCAAACCTTTTACAAAGCATTGTGTTCTATGACAGATATTTCTATAAACCATATTTTAATACATTTACTGTACACAAACCTTAATGAAATTGAGAAATGTCATTCAAGTTCACTATCGGATGTTTTATATATATGATGGAGTAAATACCACCATTGGTTTGGGCACAGAGACACTTGAAAGCATACCAAAGCATTGCGTTATATGAGAAGTATTTCTATAAACCAAATTTTGATAACTTTACTTTCCACAAAGCTTAATGAAACTGAAATGTGTTATTCATATGCACAAAAGACTGCTTTCTATGGAATATAGTATGTTTGGTATTAGTTTTACAGAGCAACAAAAAAATATTCAGATACATAAAGAGCTATTAAGAAAAGTTTGCTGGAATTGCACTTTCGTTTACATTAAGCGTTTTTAAAATTTTCTAACAATTTTTAAGTGTGAATATAATTTCAATTTGTGTATTTGTGTATCTGTTTGTCTGCCCATCTGTCTGTCTTTCGGCGCTCTAACTCCGGTAAATATTTATGGAATATCTTAAAACTAATATATGTTTTTCAAGTTCACTATCGGATGACCCCTATCAAAAATGGAGTGAATACCTCTACTGGTTTGTGTACAGGGACACCCGAAAGTATTTCAAAGCATTGTGTTCTATGAGAGGTATTTCTATTGGTTTTACTGTAGACGCATATCTCAATTAAATTGAAATATGTTATTCAATTCTACTACTGGATGTTTCTTGTATAAAATGGCGGAAATACCACCACCGATTTATGTACAGGGACAGTTAAAAGTATTCCAAAGCATTGCAATTTTCGTTATGTTACTACAATATTTTTAATTTTAATTACTTTTTAACCACCAAATGTAACTAATCACTTCTTTTCAATTTATGTGCTTTATTATGCATTAGATCAAAATTTAATTGCATGTTGAATACTTTGTCTTAAACGGTTTTATATAGTATTTCTACATATTTTTATTCATTTTTAATCATATTTTCCTTTTTAATCATATTTTTATTCATTTTTAATAAGAGATGCATCTGAAAATTTTCATCAGTTAGGCAGGATCTTTTGCAGCTAAGCACTTCAGATGCATGAGAAAAAAGTCTCTCAACGTGGTTCGCAAATAGCGGCTTGCTGGTAAACAAAAGTAACGTTAAAAGTAGCGTTGAAAATCGCTAGAAACTACGTTTTTTTTGTAACGCGCTACTCGTTACACTACATTTTTTGAAAGTAGCGCGTTACACTGCAAACTACTAAAAAAAGTAGCGACTACTGTAGTTTCGCTACTTGTAGCGCGCTACTTCCGACCACTGCTTTTGAGTGTCACTGTATATAAATCGGTGGTGGTATTTCCTTCATTTTATACAGGAAACATCCAATAGGGAATTTGAATAACATATTTCAATTTCATTAAGATATGTCTACAGTAAAGGTATGAAAATATGGTTTATAGAAATACCTCTCATAGAACACAATGCTTTCGAATGCTTTTGGGTGTTCTGTGCACAAACCAGTAGAGGTATAAGCTCCATTTTCAATAGGGTACGCCCGATAGTGATCTTGAATAACATATTTCAATTTCATTAAAATATGTCTACAGTAAAGGTATGAAAATATGGTTTATAGAAATACCTCTCATAGAACACAATGTTTTGAAATACTTTCGGGTGTCCCTGTACACAAACCAGTACAGGTATCATATTCACCCTTAAAAAATGTTAGAATTTGTTAAAAACACTTAACGTAAACGAAAGTATAATTCTAGCCATTTTTTTTTAATTGCTGTTAATGTAACTGGATATTTTTGTGCCACCCTGTAAATCTAATGCTAATCATGCTATATTCTGTGCAAAGCATTCTTTTATGCATATAAATACCATATTTAAATTTCCAAAAACTTCGTGGAAAGTAAAGTTATTAAAATTTGATTTATAGAAATATCTCTCATAGAACGCGATGCTTTGGAATACTTTTGAGTGTCCCTGTACATAAACCGATGGTGCTATTTCCTCCATTTTATACAGAAAACATCCTATAGTAAACTTTAATAACATATTTCAATTTAATTAAGATATGTCTACAGTAAAGGTAAGAAAATATGGTTTGTAGAAATACCTCTCATAGAACACAATGCTTTGAAATACTTTCGGGTGTCCCTGTACACAAACTAGTAGAGGTATGAACTCCATTTTCAATAGGGAACGTCCAATAGTAATCCTGAATAACATATATCAGTTTCAAGAAATTCCATAAATATTTACGGGAGTTAGAGCGCGGGCAGACAGACGGACGGACAGACACACAGACGGACAGACAGACAGACAAACTGAAGTCATAAACACTTTTCAACCGTGTTGGAAAGTGTTAATAACAGTTTTCAACCTTCTTTGGAAAGTGTTAATAACATTAAAGTAGCTCCCATGCATTAAATGCTTTATCGCATTTAGGGAGTGTGAACATCGCATTTAGGATATAGTACCTTAAATGCGACAAAAATTTCCTAAATGCGACGCTGGTATATATTTTCATAAATCATTGATATTTTTTTAATTTCTTGAAAAAAAATGACACAAAACACTAGTTTAGAACTATGAGTATAATATTCAACCATTTTTTCTTTCTTTTCATAATTATTTGTTTACTAAAATGTCATAAGTTTCCTAAATGCGATAAACTTACCAAAAATCACGTCGCATTTAGGCACAATGACCTTATCCCCATAAAATATAATCGCAAGGAGCGCAGTCAGGGGATGATCGTAGCCATTTCTCAGGAGGAAGAAATTTTTTTATTTTATTTTTTTTATTTTAGCCATTTTATAGTTGATTTTGCAGTATGACTTGGTGCAGAATCTTGGTGAAAAACGAAGTTTCCTTGTGGGTAAATACGTTTACTTTCATTGATTATGTGCTTCAAAACGTTATTCTGATAGTATTGAGCACCAATTTTAGCCTTTGGTTTTACAAAAAATGGTTTTGTTAAGCCTTGGGAGAACATTCCCATACGTACCATAACACCTGATGGCCAACTTGCCTTTTGCAAAACAGTTGCGTCTTTGCGACGCTTTTTGGGTGAAATATATTGTATCTTCGTTTTGCCATTTGTGGATGACAGATAAAACGGTGCTTCATCCGATGCTATCCATGTTTTGTATCTACTTTTACGTAACATTAAGTGCAGAGGCCAAGAACGTTTTCTTAGTTTTTCTACTGTATTTGCAGACATTTGATGACAGACTGGCTTATTCACTTTTTTATAGCCAATTTTCTTTATCTGACGACAAATTGTAGATTGCGATACCTGCAGTTTCTTTGCTAAAGGTCGTTGGGGCAGAGGATTTTATTTTCTACAGCGATAAGTCTTTTTAGTTTCTTTTTTTTTTTTTTTTTTTTTTTTTTTTTGTTTCACCAAGGACTTTCTTTCGTCCACATTTTTTCCTTGGAACTTTTGATTTCCAGCCAAATTTTATTTCTTTTCGATGTTTAGATAGTATTCCATTAAAAAAATGTTTTTTTCTGATTTTTAAATGCTTTATTTATAACAGAATTTGAGTAATCATCTATCAAAAGCTTTAAAATTTCGTTTCGTGTTTGAGGATCTAATTTTGGAACCATAATTTACTCCCACAAATAGAAATAGCTAGATTCGTATTTTAAACGTCTTACTTTTAAAATAAAACTGTTGGTTAAGCGATTAAAATATACCATAAATAGTTACATTCTTTCAAAATCGGTCACACTAATTCTGAATCAACCTGTAGTTTCTGCTATTAGGTAATTGTAATATAATTTTCGCGTTAATAGTAGCAAATGTACTTATTCTCTGAACAATTTATACATGTGTTTCATGGACGCCAACATGCATGGAGATATTTGATTGGAAACAACGTGACTCTGTTTATGCGTGTAATATGAACCATGGTCTGTTCTGTAATATGGACCAGTAGTCCATTAAAACACAGAGAGATTTTGTTAATGCTCAGCGTGCATGTGTCGCACACTCAAAACCTTAAGGCTATAGAATAGGTCAGATAATCAAGGGTAATCAATCCATCATTTTCTTCGCATAATACCCATTGAATATAATCTTTGGACTTCCCTTACGTTCATTAACTATTATTTTTTCATCAATTTCTACTATTTTCAAGAGGTGGACAAATGTGTAAGGGAACATGTTGAACTTTTCATTATACAATCCCAAGTGTCTCAAGTGTTCGGGACAACTTCTGGAAAGATCACTACAGACCACATGCTCCATATTACACGAACGTATGTGCAATATGGCCCATCTACACATAAATAAAATAATTATTTATTGCAGTTATTAATAGTTCCCAAAGTGCTTTACCAAGCTTGAACCATGCAACTTTACAATTGTAATGAGCAGCCAATAAATTAAATCTTTTTATTTTAATAATTTAAATTTTATGAGCATTCTTGCTTAGGGGTTCCATACTACACGGATCCCCTGTACTTATCATTTTTCGAGATAAGATTGGATTTTATTCTCCAACGTAAACACAATGATGTTAATGAATTTAAATAAAATTCACAAATACAAAATTACCATTTACTGTATTGATAAACAATGAAATATTCATGTGTGAAACAATTTGAATAGGATTTGCTTTAAAAGCAAAAATTTAACTGCATTATCATAGATAAATAAGCAAAATTGAATTTTTGAAGCAGGATATGCTTTCAACCAATGTGAATAAGAAACAGAAACTTCGCACGAACTCAAGATGAAATTGAAAGGATTTCTAATATATTGCTGGTATACAAAATCAAGAAAAGTATCAAATTCATACCAGATCATTCAAGGAATTTATTTAATAGAAAAACTAATTATGCATTGGTATATATATATATATATATATATATATATATATATATATATATTGGAAGCGCGTAGTTGGAAACCGATACAACAAAGTAAAAACTAAAGAAGTAATTAATTACGTTTCATGTAAATATACAATTGTCAGAATATGTTTAATAAGCATTACTGTTTTAAATGTTTATATTATTGAAATAGGATATTAGGCATATTTAAAATGTGTTACGCTTAAATCTTATTTATGTCGGAGATATTATATTGATTTTAAAATCTAAGTTCTTAATAATATTAATCATTATATGTTTCCTGCTTTTTATTTCATTGTAAGAATAGAAAGTTTTCTCTTCTATGTATCTCTACTTATCTATATACCTATTTATCTATATGTCTATATGATAAAAGGTATGTTGTGTCCATGGCAGTGATAGATGACATCGTATAGAATTGCACAACAAAGCTTAGAATGAATTAAAATACATTTAATAAAGAAAAATAAATCAAACAAACCAAAAAGTTATCAAATATTATCCATTGTCACATTAATGTGCATGAAAAAAAAATACTGCAATAAGAAAATTGAACACGACACAATATTATAATATTGACATCAAAATAAAATTTTAAAGAGGAAAGCAATTGAGGATCTTTGTGGATATAATACGAAATAAGAAATTATTTAAAATGTAATTCGTTTTTTTTTTTTTATATATATATATATATATAATTCCTAACATAGAATAACCATAGTCTAGTGTAAGATAAAATGGATTATCCATACATATTTAAAAGTTTCGACATGACATTTACTTTTTTTTAAGTTGTTTCGTTTTGTTGGAAACCGATATAGCTTCCCTGGCTCTCCTTTTTGTTACGGAAAATTAGAATTTTTTAATGATTAGTTATATTAATATATTATTGCATTTTAAATATATTTATTACTATTGTTTTCATTTGGTTTGATACTAATTTCAACTCCTTGTTTGAAAGGAATATATTAATGATTTTTATTCATTAAGACGCAAAAAATAAAATTTAGTTAAAAACAAGTTGAAAAAAAAAAATAAATAAAAAAAAATAGAAAATAAAGATCTTTTGTGAAAATGCATTATATATATATATATATATATGTGAATAGAAGCTTATTTATTCATTCTGAAATTCATCTGAAATGTAATGTAATTTATTGACAAATTTGGATTAAATTTCATTAAAATAATATTAGAGAAAAATATAAATATTATTTCTAGATAAAACATGTTATGAAAATTAACAAAATAGAAAATCAGTAAAATGGAATAAACGGAATAAATTTCCATTAAAAAAAAAAAAAAAAAAAAAAAAAAAAAAAAAAAAGACAAATTATTTTCAGCAATACATACATCTCCCTATAATTATTTTAGCCGGTTTATTTTAACACATTCCCAAAGTTTACACAAAAAACATATGTCACAACATATAGAATTTATATTCGCACTATTGTTATATATTTATATGATATTTAAAATAAATTTGAATAGTATTATATTCATACATCGAAAAGGAAACGGTATAGAATAATATAACTGCTTTATTATTATTATTATTATTTTATATTTAATTTCAATATTTCAATATTTTCTTTTATATATATATATATATATATTAATTCAGAAATAAAAACAACATTGATTTCAGCTGTTAAACTCCCACAAAGGAAAGATAATTTTTTTCGACTTCTTTATGAAACCACTTTTAAAAAATATTGCAAGAGCTTATTTTTCCTTTTATGTAGGACTCATTCTCTTTTTAATCACAAAAGGTACTGAATGGATTTCTTTGATATTCATTAAAATCTTCAACGGCTGATTCGTAAAAGAGAATGGAGATGTTTCAGAAAATGATAATTTCCAAGGATAAGCGAAAAAAAAAAATGCGGGGTAGTTCATTAAAAGATAACATCTTCACTAATAAGGTAATAGTAAATTGTATATATTTGCATTTACTAAATCATAATACTTATAATGTTCCATTCTTTGCGTACTTGGAGAAAAGAAAAGAAAAAGAAAAAGTATATATAATTAATTAATTCTTTTAGGAAAATTCGGCATTGAAAATATAATCGCTATAAAAACTTTGTAAACATATTTCATTTTTATATCATTAAGGTATTTATATATTACCTTTTTTATAAAGAGAAATAAATTGCAATGCGCTAGATAAAACAATTTCAGTGGTAATTTACAAAAATGTACATATCTGCAATTTTTAATATTTCATTAATTTAAATACCAAGCATTAGAAAGAATAAAAAATCAAAATATTTAACATTTATTTCGAACGCATATTTAAAAGTGTGCTATATGTATTACTTTAAAAAATCTGTTTGAAAATGCATAGAAAAATGTTACTATCATGTTAATTTTTAACACTTATTTAGAATGTTGGAAAACATATACATGCTTTTATAATACTAAGGAAAAATTGCTGAACGAACGATTATTTTCTGTTGTACTTTGAAAAGTTACAACTGCACCTGAATATCAGAATGGAATCCTTTAAAACTGTAAGGCTTTTCAATGCAGTGTAGATTTATTTATATTTGGTTAGAACCGAGAAAAAATGTTGCTAATTAGATATTCGGACATATCTGACAATTTATGTCACTAATAAGTAGTAACAGCTTTCATTTAATCAAAAATGTATCTGAGCTTTTGTATTATGCTTTACAAAAATTGTTTGAGAGATACAGTATTTGACTGCTACGCGCATAGCGCCAATCGTGAATTCTCACCAAACTCACTTACTTTCATTCAGATTTTCGGCTACAAAGGGGCGCTACTGGCTTCAACACACATAGTTCATGAGACTATGAAAATAATGTGATTAAAAAAGTAAAAAAAAAAGGAAAATCTAGTCAACATTATTTAAATTGTCATAAAATACTCACTATATATATATATATATATATATATATATATATATATATATATATATAATTTAAAAAAAAAAAAAAAAGGAGAAGGCTTGTTGCATTTGCTTTGTATTACTATGCAAACTTTCATTTTCCATTAAAATTTCAGTTTTTTTCCTTTTTGAGTTGTCAACTATATTTAATGTTCTAATTATACTGTTAAACACAATGTGATCAATCGGTGAATTTCATTGTGGCTTCGTGGTTTCATTATTGTTCATCTGCTTTGAAATTTGCATTTTAAATCCATATGGTTCCTGTTCTGGTTGTGGCAGGCTGGGGGAGTGTTGCCGGCATAAAACTAGTGTAACCCCACAGGCAAGTCACAAGTTTTGCCGCCTGCCTCCTTCTTCCTACCTTGTGTTTCTTAGGTTGTTTTTTCATTAATTTTGATAAGTTTATGGTTTTAAGTTAAGATTTGTTGTTTTACTTTATTGATTCTTTTGTTTTGCAGGCTGTTAATTAATAGATCTGGTTTCTTTACATTAGTGTATTTCATCCACTGATGATTTTTTTTTTCTTTATCTTATTGGTCATTGGTGTTTCAGTGATCTTCTATCTGTTGCTTGGCTTCTACTATGCTTAATAGATCATCTTTATTATATTTACATTTAAAATTAAACCTGCTGCAATTGCGCATAAATTTTGAATGTATTTTGTGTTTAATAAATCTTATTGCTTTATGTCATTTAAATTATCTAATATATGAATTTCATATATTTAGATTTGTCTTAAATTGGCATTAACACTATTTTTTGTATTATACACTTTGTATAAAGCTGCATTTGCGCTCTTACAATTTGTATTATTTCTGTAATTTCTCTAATTTTTTCCATATGTTATTTATTGATTTAAAATTTATATTGTATTATGATTCTTGTAGTGTTGTGAAGTTTTGCGACAGTATTATGTCACTGGCCTTGGATCCTTTATAACTAACTGTATAGTTGGCAACTTACTTAAATAATTTATTCTTTAATTAGATAAGTATCTTTAAAAAAATATGTTGTGTATGTATAGTCGAATATTTAATTCTAATTATTATTTAGCATTTTGTGCCTGACATTTTGTGAATTGTGATGGTTAGTTTTTCTTACTTTACTTTCAAAAAATGGGCGGAATTTAATTTGTAATTGGAAACAAATCAATAGATTAGGTCAAAGGAGGTTTAGTGTAAATATGTACATATTATTTAATTATTATTATTATTATTATTATTATTATTTTAGTTATCTCTTCACTTTTCATTAATCCAGATACTTATTAATCAAGAATCAATTTAATTAAGTAATTGAATTTGGTATAGCCCACTTTCGATAAAACTAATGTAAATACTTACTTGCCTTGTGATTTTTAATATACAAAAACATTTTTTCTCTATGACTCTGTTTAGTAAATTTTTAGATCCTGGCAAAAAATACTTTGCTTCACAGCAGTATTGTGCCCGGTACAAGGATATTTATAGGGATATCCTTGGATCGACATCCAGTTACCTATCATCTCCTCCTCCTTTACTTCAATTTAGAACATGCGGTTCTAATAGATGTAAAACTTGCCCTATGGCCTCTCACACACAATTGAATAATAATCAATCTTTGGTTCCATTTTGTCAGGCATACAATGTTATTTATAAAATCAGTTGTGGTCATTGTAAACTTAGTTATATTGGTGAAACTTCAACTCCTCTACATTTACGCATTAATCAGAATCGATCAGATTCTAAAAACCTTTCAGCTGCACCTTCTAAATCAACTATAGAATTACAACACTTTAAATCACATAATTTTAATTCATGTACCATAGAGATCGTAAAAATTCAGAAAAATAAAAGTGAGCGTCTATTTCTTGAATCAAAATTTATACAATATTATAATACAATTTATCCATATGGCCTAAATTCCGAATACTTTAGTAAAACTATTAAAGCATATTCTAACATCAACCCTCTACATGATTATTCGACTATTTATGCACAACTCAATCACAAAATTAATAATAAAACTTCTAGAACTAAACGAGGTAGTAAAAAAACAGATTTAATCTTTTCTGAAAGTGCCATTATTAAACTCATTTCAGATCTACAGACTAACTACTTATCTAACTATAACTGGTTCATTATTCGAAAATTTATTTTTGCAATTAAAAAGAAATACTTAGTAAACTTTCTGAATGTCTTTCAAAGCCAATCCTATAATAAACATTTTTCAGACATTTTTTATGATATTATAATGTACAAAATCAAACAATTTAATTAAAAAATTAATGAAAAGCCCAGCAAATTTAAAACAAATACTCAATTAATTGTGAATTTTACAAATCAAATATTGAACAGTATTAACATTACGTCTATCATTAATGACAAAGAATGTATGTTTCCGATTAAAGATTTAAATCTATCTCGTACCTTTAAATATCCTCTTCCTCTTGGAAGAAAGATATTCAATTATAATTCTGTATCTAAGTCTACCTCTTTTACTAACACTGTAACCTGTAAATGCAATGATCCTTCTTTCTCAAAATTTATTGACAGAGACCATGGACACATTATCACAGGTAATCTCAATATTATTCACAATTATCAATTAAAAAAATTCATGAAATTTGGCACCAAATTTAGACTTCCAGTTAAAACTAGCATTCCACAAATCTTACAACAGTTTTCTTATGACCTAGATTTATTTATTTATAAAATATCTATTACTCATAATAAACCTATTGCCTACTTCACTCAATGGAAAGTTTTAGTATTACAAAAAATCAAAAATGCATTATTTATCAATTCTTCAAATCTGGTGTTATTTAAAAAATCTGTACTTCTTAACTCAATCAAATCACTACAGGATGACTTTGTGATCACTTATGTTGACAAATCACCTAATAATTATGCCATTATTTGTAAATCCTACTATCTCTCTATTTTAAACTCTTCAATCAATAATAGTAACATATTCAGTTTAACTAATAATAACCTTATTTTTAATAACCGAAAAATACATAATTACTATAAACTACTTCAACTTCCCTTCAATAACTTTAATTATCCTTATATAGTTCTCATACCTAAGTTTCACAAATCTCCAATTAAATTTCGCACTGTCACTGTTGGGTGTAACACTTATAACAACAATGCTAATAAAGCTCTACTGGATATTCTAAAACAAATTTACAAATGTACTTGCAAAGTTGATAATTTACACTGTCTTAAAAATAGCTTTCAATTAATTCAATACATCAAATCGCTCGATTCAATAGACAATATTATGACTTTTGACTTTCAAGATCTTTTCAATAATATTGAGTTATCAGATATTAGTAATATCATTTACAGTCTTTTTCAAGAATATAAAGCTCAAATTAATCTTCCTTACAATCATTCACATCTCTTATAATATCAAAATATGTGTTTTAAAAGAAATGATATAAAATTCCAGCAACGCAGTGATGTTACACTAAATGATTTGTTTTTAAATTCCACTGCAATTATTTTGTTTTGCATATTAAAGTATATTTGCACATTGAAATATTGCTTTTAATTTTCAAATACGCAGTCAAATATATCACTTTCATTAAGTTTATATTATGTACTGAAATGTACTTATTTCAATGAATTATTTTATCTTCTGCGTCACGCTATCCAAAACTACAACTAAAAATTTCGCTTTTTTCAATTAATTTGGATAAGATGGCACAAAATAAACATTTCCATAAATTTTATTTACAGTTTTGGATAGCGTGACGCAAAAGATAAAATAATTCATTGAAATAAGTACATTTCAGTACATAATATAAACTTAATGAAAGTGATATATTTGACTGCGTATTTGAAAATTAAAAGCAATATTTCAATGTGCAAATATACTTTAATATGCAAAACAAAATAATTGCAGTGGAATTTAAAAACAAATCATTTAGTGTAACATCACTGCGTTGCTGGAATTTTAAAACACATTTCTTTTAAAACACATATTTTGATATTATAAGAGATGTGAATGAAAAGGTATATCGGTAAGTAAATGTTATATATTATTTTATGTTGAAAAAAACGTTTACACTGTAAAAAGAAATAGAAGAAAAAAACAAATTCAAATAAGAAAATCTCTGTATTTTTTAATTAATAGCAAAGCGTCACTGAAAATTTGATATCATTATTTTTAAGACCCGTATTTCTAATTCTTATAGCCATAAAGTGCAGTGCTGCGTCACAAACCTTTAACCCATTAAGGGTTTTTTGTATTGATATCATTACTTTTTAGGGGTTAATGATTAAAATGTAAAATTAAAGGAGCATGGCAATGAGTTTGTAACCCTTAAAAAGTGCAGTTTCATAGTTCATACCACATTAAATTTTACCTCGAAGAAAATAACAAACTAAATGAAATTTTAAAAATTTATGAAAAGTGATAAATAAAAAACTTTAAGAAAGAATATTTGTTGCGTGATGGAAACACGCAACATTACAAAGGCATAATATATTATATTTTAAAAATAACAAACAATTTCTACAAAAAAAAAAAAAAAAAAAAAAAAAAAAAGAGAGAGAGAGAGAGATTTATATTATTTTATTTAATATTCAATTTCTTTGGTTCAACGGTTCATCTGTTTCTTAAATAGTTCAACAGAATATTTAAAATGAATGTTCAAAAAATAATTTGTTTACGAAAGTTTTTGTAAAAAAGTGTTATGAATAAGTTTTTAAAGAGCTCCATTCACCGCATAGATTTTGGTTAGATTAAAAAAAATTAAACACAAGTTTTTAAATGGTCCAATTGAATGAACAAAATATTAATATTTTGTTATATTTTTAGTTGGAGATGTTTAAAGTAAAATGTCGTAAGGATTTGACAGTAATTTTCCAAAATACCTAACACCATGGGGGTGGGGATCAGATCCTCCTTTGGAAACTCTGATAATTCTAAAAAAGATGCTTAATCAATCTGAGGGAGATTTTGTTTGGTTTAAAATTAATTCAGATGGGGAAAATAGGAGGGGGGCAATCAGTTAGACCACTTTGAAATTTTAATCGGGAAAACGTTTTTTTAGAAAATGTTTTGTTGAATGTAGTTTTATTCCTATCTGGTTAAATATACTGTACCTAGTTCCCACATTTTTCTTGGCTAGAATTCCTGAAAATTTTCTAAAACGTGGTGAAGGCATTTTGGACATTGCCTCATTCTCTAAAATTGGGTTATGGGGGTAAAAAGTATACTAAGAGATCTCACATTAAAATTTTAAATGATAAGGATTTTTTAGCACTTTGAGAAATCTTCTAAATGCAATCACTTCAACGATACTTTTTTAAGGTTGGTTGGTAGTAGGTTTTAAGGCCAACTGACTACGCTAGAGTCCTAGGTCCTAGGCATATAGGTAGAATGACCTCCATGAGGTCTTTCTAAGGGGTCGAGGTCCGTATTTAAGCGAGTTTCGGAGAAAAACACTGAATAAACGGCTAAGTGAAAGAGTGCAGGATGAGATCGAATCCGGCACCTCTCATCCACCGCTCGGCCGCTGGTGGGGCATTTTTAAGGAACTTATATATGTATATATATATATATATATATTTTTTTTTTTTTTCTAAAAGTCCCATCTTCCTCCCCAAATCTATCGGAAACGACTAAGGGAAGGCAATAAACTGCAATATCTGAATAAAGGCAATAAACAAAATTTGCAAAATAATACAAAATTTGAAATGTATTATTAATTTCTAATTTAAAGGTTGCAGATGCATGGTAATTTCATTTTATATCAATATTATATGTAAGAAATAAGTCTGTACAAGTGAAGGAGGATTTTGTTTTCTTTTTTTCTAGAGTAGCTTTTATTGTTATATTCATACCTGCTCCCTACTGTTAAATTTAAGAAAGAAAGAATTATTATTTTTGAAGTATAGATTTAATTTAAAAGAGAAAAATAAATAAAAATAGAACAATCTTTAAAATGTGAAACTTTTATACTAATAAATATTTAATTAGTATAGTTTTTTACTGGAAATTTAATAAACAAAGTAATTTATAAAATAATACACTGTATAATTCTTAATTATTTTATCAGTATGCTTTGCAGAAATATATTATTTCGTAAAATTAAGTATCACAATGCGAAAAACAAAATTAATTAATTAATATTTTTAAAAATATATTATGGGTTTAAATTAAAGTCAAATAAAGATGTATTTTACTTAATTTTATTTTATTACTTATTTTACTAATTTTAATTCTGTTTTCAGAGTTTTTCCAATGCATTTAAGTGTTTGGTAACCGAGTTTTTTTTTTTTTTTTTTTTTTTTTTTAAATTTCATTACACTATTATTTTATAAAATTAAAAAATAATAATAATAACGGAAAACATGCAATTTTAGATTTGGATTTGATATATTATAATTATTACAATCTTTGTAAAATATTTCATTTACATACTATATTATAGAAATTTAATCAGCAAATTAATCAATTAATTATTATTATTATTATTATTATTATTCAGGATTTTTTTTATCCACATTTTAAGTGATTTATCACTTAGTTTGATTTATATATTTTGATTATATAATATTTTGATTAAAAAAAAATATTATATAAAATACAAATCTCCAAATAAATAACACATTTAATATATATATTAAAGAATGAAAACTATTTTATTTTGTAAGTTTGTTTTTGACAGTAACTGCCGATAGATGGAGCCAAATTACCTATCTGAGATTGAATATTTCAAATGGAAACGAAGACTGTATACGTCCGCGAACATTCCAAACCGGATTACAATCTTTTCTTTTGAGCGATGCGAAAGAAAATAGTGTAATCCGCGAGGTAATATAGTTCCATTTTTAAAGTGAAATATATAAAAAACAAGAGTTTTTTGGGAAAAACGAAGCACGTCACGATTCTTAGACAAAATAAATTAATATCATATATCAATTTCATAAAATTTCTTCGAGCCGTTTTCGAGAAAAAAAAACTCACACAATTACCATTTTTCCTTTGAAGTCTTAAATTGCAATTTCAGATCTCAAAATATATAGAATGTGGAAGTGTGAAACTTTCAGGATAGCATCATGCAGAAGATAAAAGATTATTCTGAAAACATCAGATCAAAATACCTCCTATTTACTGAGATATTAAATGTCGGCGTTTCCAAATTCTTCTGATGTAAAACTAGCTGTATAATAGAGTGTCGCTGCTAAGCTTTGTTTGAGCTTTGCTGCGTCACTCAAAAAAACTGTCGTTTTTTATGATAACAACAATGCTAATAAAGCTCTACTCGATATTCTAAAACAAATTTACAAATGTACTTGCAAAGTTGATAATTTACACTGTCTTAAAAATAGCTTTCAATTAATTCAATACATCAAATCGCTCGATTCAATAGACAATATTATGACTTTTGACTTTCAAGATCTTTTCAATAATATTGAGTTATCAGATATTAGTAATATCATTTACAGTCTTTTTCAAGAATATAAAGCTCAAATTAATCTTCCTTACAATTTTAAAGAAGAAAAATTTAAAACACTTCTTAACTTTGTTATCCATAATAATTATATCTTCCACAACAACGATATCTATTTGCAACAATTAGGCATTCCACAAGGAGGTTGTAGCTCCAGTATTTTGGCAGATCTCTATCTTTATTATTATGAAAAGCAAATTTGCAATAATGATGTTCGATTTTATCGTTACATCGATGATATTATTGTATTTTATCTCAACAAGAACTCACAAAATGGCTTTTCCTTCAATTATCCACCTAATTTAAAGCTAACTCAAAATACTCTGACTAATCAATCTATTAACTTTTTAGATCTCAAAATAATCATCGATGGTAATAAACTTTACACAGATATCTATGACAAACGGCAAGATTTTTGTTTTAATGTAAACTTATTTACACATTTTAATTCATGTCTGCGTCTTTCGGTATTTAGAAACATTATCATTAACCATTTATTTCGAATTAATAATTTATGCTCTGCAAAGTTTAAAAACAAGAATATTAATAAACTGATCACAGACACTGCTAAAATGGGTTTTCCTAAAAACTTTGTATTTTCTATTTTATATCCTTAACCATGTCTCTGTCAGTACAAAAAAAAAAAAAAAAAAAAAAAAAAAAAAAAAAGCTGTGTACACTCTTGTGTATATCAACAAAAAAATTATAAAATAATAAAAGACAATAAAAAAGGTGGCGGTTGGGTGGGCAGATGTTTGATTACGGAGGTGGGGTGGTGTTGTAAGGCTGGATGGTTGGGTGGGTTTGTGAAATTAAATTAAAAAAAAAAAAAAAAAAAAAAAAAGTAGAAGGCTTGTTGCATTTGCTTTGTATTACTATGCAAACTTTCATTTTCCATTAAAATTTCAGTTTTTTCCTTTTTGAGTTGTCAACTATATTTAATGTTCTAATTATACTGTTAAACACAATGTGATCAATCGGTGAATTTCATTGTGGCTTCGTGGTTTCATTGTTGTTCATCTGCTTTGAAATTTGCATTTTAAATCCATATGGTTCCTGTTCTGGTTGTGGCAGGCTGGGGAAGAGTTGCCGGCATAAAACTAGTGTAACTCCACAGGCAAGTCACAAGTCTTGCCGCCTGCCTCCTTCTTCCTACCTTGTGTTTCTTAGGTTGTTTTTTCATTAATTTTGATAAGTTTATGGTTTTAAGTTAAGATTTGTTGTTTTACTTTATTGATTCGTTTGTTTTGCAGGCTGTTAATTAATAGATCTGGTTTCTTTACATTAGTGTATTTCATCCACTGATGATTTTTTTTTTTATCTTATTGGTCATTGGTGTTTCAGTGATCTTCTATCTGTTGCTTGGCTTCTACTATGCTTAATAGATCATCTTTATTATATATATATATATATATATATATGTATATATATATATATATTAATTAAAAACATAGAATAATACAGGATTAACCTTTTATCCACCGGCGATAATTTAAAGTGCCATTAGACTAAAAAACTTACAAAATTGAATATATGAAAGAAATGTCAAAGGTATTTTTATGAATTAATCTTATGTACTTCACTCTCGCTACAAGGCAAGACGTTATATGTTGATATTTTTTATTTCAGAAAGGACTTTTAAAAAATGCTCTCGCAGCTTCTGATTGACACTTTTCACGATCCTCACGTGTGCTATAATTGATTCCTATATTACCTGCAGAATCTCTCATCAATCTTAGAAAGAATATAAGGAACATAAAAAGTCAATAAATTTATTTATTTTTTTATTTATTTTTAAGTCGAAATATATTTTTCGATCTCTGTGTAACGGTGGTTCACTAGAGTGTAACAACTAAAATTCCAAATTATTAATATGGTAAAGTGGTATGCATAACTTTTATTGCACATTTCTTTAAAAAAATAGTCTAAATTAACTAAAAATATATGCTTCAAATATAATTTTCGTCTGTTTTATAATACAGTAGATAAAGTTTTTAACGACATTTGCGCAGTTTGTTTTTTGTCTAAATACTTAGTGATTTTAGTCCGATTGACACACAGACCTATGCGGTGCTATGATATAGCACGGATTACTAAGGTTTTTATGTAACTTTATCTTGACTTACACTACATTTTTCATTAATAAATGTACCCAATAAGACGTTTCAAAGTTTTAAGTGATGTAAAGATGAAATTGTAAATGAGACATGATATTTATAAACAAGGTATAAAAAATATTTAATTCAAAAATTAAATATAAAAGAAATATATTTACATAGACAAACTCTAAAAACAGAAATTGTGTATTAAAAAGTATAATTAGTGCAGCAGGTTCTGCGCACAAAATAACTACTCATTATTTTAAAATGGTCCATAAAAAATTATTTATGTACCATTTTAAAAATAGAAAATTCGTAGGTAAATTCATTAATATCTAAAATTTTAAAAATCATGAACAATATTTTCAAAAATATTTTGCGTTTTAGACAATGAATCGCGTTTTAAACTTCCTTTTCCCTTTAGCATTATTTGGAAATTTTGATTCATGTTCAGCTTTCACTTTTAAAATGCTGATTTTATTCTTTGCTAAAAACGCGAAACGATAAAATGATCAATATTGGATTCAAATAGAAAAGTACAGATTCGGAATTTCATGCATGCATGATTCCACTTTCGATATTGCGTGTTTCTTCAAAGAAAAATTTTATGCATCTTTGAGTGGCTTTATATATACTATGTAATATTTATTCTAGTTTAGATTCTAACAAAAGTTTTAAACTTTAATTTTATTATTTATAAAAGTTAAACTATATTATTAAAAATATAAATAAAAACTGCAATATTTTCATTAGTTGGACATGTGATTTACTTAAATATTTTTAATGAATAAACATGCGTACCTTTGAGCTGATAAAGAAAATTCCATTTCGAAAATAGATTTGGATTTAATTGTTTATGTAATATTTTTAGATACAAATTTGGTATTTTAACCCTTTGTAAGACCGTGGGAAGTATACTTCCCACCAACATTTTAATTTTTAAATGTCGAATCCTATACTTTCTAATTGATCTGGCAATTGCAAATGCCTTCAATTTCTAGAAAGTAAGTAGAAGAGATTTGCGACCTATTATATTTTCTACTAGAGATTTTTAACAGTGTAGAATGAAATTTTAATATATTTGTATTTCCTAAAATTAATGTGCATATACTTATACTTATCTATACATTTATTCTAGATTAATAAGAAATGACGACCAGAAAAATACGGCACATTAAAGTACCATTAGTTTAAAAAGCATATCAAATCGAGTTTATTCCATTAATGTATTTAATAAAAATAGAGCATCTATATTTCTATTTAACCTCGCTACAAGGCTCTGGACTCTACCTGTACTCTCTTTTTGTTAGTCTTTCTTTCTGATCTTCACATATGTTTTAAATAGGGCTTATGATATTTCAAACATTGAATTTCAATCTTAGAAAACATATAAGAGAAACAAAAATAAATATGTATTTCCACTTTTTTACGTCAAACTATATTTTTCGACCTGTATGTACAAGTTGTACACTATAGAACTTTCCTCAAAAAATCCTCATTATATTATTATGATGAAGTAATATACATTATTCTTATTTCGGATATCTTAGGTAACTAAAAAAATATGTTTCAAGTAATATTTTGTCTGTTTCAAAACGTGGTAGATAAAGGCATAAAAACTTTATTTATGGAGAATAGTCAACGCTTCGGTTCCTCTGAGCATTAAAAAAAATAAAAGAAAATGTATATATCTTTATATATATATTTCTTTTGTGCGTGTGTATGTCACTGAACTCCTCCTAAACGGCTGGACCGAGCTTAATGAAATTTTTTGTGTGTCTTCAAGTGGATTCGAGAATGGTTTAGATTTACAATTCAGTTCAATCGGATAATTGGATCAAAATATATTAAATAAAAACTCCATTTTAACTTTAAAATGATTAAAAAGAAAAATATATTTGATGCCAATTTGATTCACGTTTAGTTATTTTTTTCCGGAAAAAAAATATTTTTAATTTCGCGGGATAAATAATAAAAATTAGAAAAAAAAAATAATATACTATGAAAATATTCGCGTGTAAATAAATAATTTCATAGAGATACTTGGTATCCGTGTTTGTAATGATCGATAGATGGCGCTTTCTGAACTGCAGTTGTTAGTAAATATAATAGCCACGTGTGTTTATTATTGTTCTTTCTCCGCCAGTACATCATGGAAAATCGATTGCATAATATGATGATATGCAGTGGTATGATAATTTCACCTTAGCCCACCAGAGAGCGAGCATTTCATTCCAATCGTGGATTAGCTTAAAATTTTGTACAGTAAAACAAAATTTTCTTTTAATTGATACTTTATATGTAACTTATAAAGGTTCTTTTATGTTTTCACCTTAATTGTAAATCGTAATAAGTTCGAATTTATTAGAATTTTATATTTTTATTTTGTATCTATCATAAAACAGTTTTTTTTTTTTTTTTTTTTTTTTTTTTTTTTTTATGGTACAGCTTTAGTTCGGAAAAAATTGAAATTTGGCACCGAAGTAGTACGGACGTTTCTCACCAAGATCGTCATCTACGCAATTGAGATAGCCATGTTAATTCATCGCAAAAATAGCCAAAAATATTTAAAGTCGACAAGGGGGAGGGGGAGGTCTTTACTAAAGCTGTGCATTTGTATTTATCTTTATATATATATTTCTTTTGTGCGTGTGTATGTCACTGAGCTCCTCCTAAATGGCTGGACCGAGTTTAATGAAATTTTTTGTGTGTCTTCAGGTGGATTCCAGAATGGTTTAGATTTACAATTCAGTCCAATTTAAATTGTTTATTTAATTAATTTATCACTTATAAATTGTTGTTGATTTTGGAATGTTTCACATTGGATCCGGCAGACTGCGCTACAATCGTAGTATCGAATATTCAATAATACGCAAGCGAAGTGATGACGTCACTGGCCGTCCGCGGATGCAAGAAAAATATTTCCTATGTTAATCGCCCATTGGATTTTTTGTAAAAAATTACTAAAATATCGAGGAAAATTATTTCCCGATTTTAATCCCCATATTTGGGTATAGATATGTATTAGTCATCATGTGCATGCGTTAGATTGAGTTGTTTTTGCTGTAAAATTGATAAAATTTGAATTTTTAATCTCAAAACTCTGTCATCCTTGGCGAAAAAAAAAATAAATTATATCGCCATATCATCTGGCGAACATATTTAATTTCTTTCGAAAATAATGGTTACTTCAACAACTTATATTAAGAGAGTAATGAATAATATGAAACAATTTCGTACAACACATATTACGAAAATATACATCTGGCATGTATATTTTCGTATTACGTTTTTGATCGCCAAGTACAAAAAACGCCACGGAAGACAGAGTTTTGAAATTTAAAATTAAAATTTTGTGAATTTGAGAGCAAAATAACTCAATCTAACACATGCATACGATAACTAATACATATCTATACCCAAATACGGGGATTAAAATCGAGAAGTAATTTTTCTCGATTTTTAATATTTTTCTATAAAAAATCCAGTGGGAAATTAACATAGGAAATCTTTTTCTTGCTGACGGTCAGTGACGTCACACTTCGCTTTCGTATATTCTATTGTAATTCCAGTTTATCCCGACAATTGGTGCTGCGATCAAATTCAGGAAAATATTTTGTAACTTCGTGTTATTATTGTTATACAAAAAAATGTGTCCTAATTGAAATATTACATCAAGATGTAATTAGTGTTTGAAGAGTTTTGAAGTGTGCATAAAAAACTATACATTTTCCAAATTTGGTGCGGAATTGGAGTGAGCATTTTATATAATTTTCTATCAAATTTACACGCGCGTTGATTAAAAACCACCCTAACCTACAAATTTATTTGTGTAGCTAATTTATTATATTTTATTTATTTATTTTTCGTATGGAACACTTTTCGTATCGGATCCCTTTGGCAAAATTTGTAATTTGGCACCGAAGTAGCTCGGACGCTTCTCGCCAAGATCATTAGTTCCATAATTGAGATAGCCATTTCAATTCATCGCAAAAATGGCTTAAAATATTTAAAGTCAACAAAGGGGTCCCTTACTTTTGTGCGTGTGTATGTCACTGATATTTTATTTATTTATTTTTTGTATGGAAAATTTTGCACCGAGGTAGCTCGGACGCTTCTCGCCAAGATCTTTAGTTCCACAATTGAGATAGCCATTTCAATTCATCGCAAAAATGGCTTAAAATATTTAAAATCACCAATGGGGTCCCATACTTTTGTGCATGTGTATGTCACTGATATTTTATTTTTTTTATTTTTTGTATGGAACACCTTTAGTATCGGATCCCTTTGGCAAAATTTGAAATTTGGCACCGAAGTAGCTCGGATGCTTCTCGCCAAGATCTTTAGATCCACAATTGAGATAGCCATTTCAATTCATCGCAAAAATGGCTTAAAATATTTAAAGTCACCAAAGGGGTCCTAATTTGTGGCTTAGATTTAGAAATCCCGTGCTTTTCTCACGGCCAATTATATGCTGCGTGTTCCAGGGTTGGAAAACCTTCGAATTTGTTTGTGTATACTCCTCAAGGATTAACCAAAAATATTGTACATCGAATGGCATTACGGTAAATTCAGTTTTTGTAGATTAAAAAAATATACCTGTTATAAAATAAATTGAGTTTCAACTTTTTCACCTTTAATTAAAACGAGTTTAAGTTTTTATTTAATACGAACTCTACATTTCACTTCGCTCATACTATACACATACTCACATGCATCGATTGATTGAATTGTGATAAATGTACGTGTAATGATGTTAGATATTGTAATAACTTTTTGATAAAAATTTTCATCAAATCGGTACAGATTGTTACAGCTTATTCAAAAAAGACGGAATTTTCATGTGAAATTCGTTGCTATCAGAGATTCTCTCATAAATTGAAATATTTGCCGTATGAAATAAAATTTTGTGCTGTTCGACATTCAGCGGAGGTTTTAAATAACAAGTAGCAAGTAGAAAGTGCCAAGTAGCAAGTAGCAAGAAGCAAGTAGCGAAAATTTCGGTAATTATGTCTTTTACGTTATAACCGGAATTCACAGTCACCGTTCACAGCGCTCCATACCTGTTTCACTTATATACCACATCCTTACACACTTACAATAAGTTAGTTATTTTTTTCTAGCAAAATACTCTCTAGAATTAATTTAAATGACAAAACAAAGTTTGTCGGGTCAGCTAGTATATATATATATATATATATATATATATATATACTTATGTTTTAGTAGCAGAACCTCTGTTATTAATAATACGAAAATAAAAGTTTTGAAATAAGGAAAGGTCACGTGACGTCACTCGCAGTCAAGTTATGGGTAGAGTAGCAAAATATTGGTATTTCCACCAATACAGGTTGATTTTTTGCCACTCGAGAGGGGCAACGATTGATTGTCGGAGTGTTGGTTTGTAACGTACAAATTTGAAGTAAATATAATAACTATAAGTTTTGATAAATTGTGTTTATAATTTTACCATACTAAACATCGCTAACAATTTTTAGTCAATATAACTTAAAATTTTTATTTTACGATGCAGACATTCATGAGGCTTTAAAATTTAGAAAATAAATAGTACGATGAATATCACAAAAGCAAATAATTTAAATAATTAATATTTTTAAATTACAAATCATTATACAGATGCCTAAGCATGTAAATGTACGTTGGAATACACCATATAATTATTCATCAGTTTGACAAAAACGATTCTTAAATGTAAATTACTTAGAAATAAAAGATATACATGTATTGAACTAAAATAAATGTAAGATTTCATACATTCTAAATTTAAATTTAAACATTTATGATTATAGGTACAACATTACTTATTAATACTCATATGCAATATATATTGATTTGCCTGAAGACACATACGGCCATGTATATTTTAACTAAAATCACATTTATTAAAACTTTGTCATTCAACGTTAAAAAGAAAATATATGTACACACTCTTTTTATAAAAGTTATTATGTAATAAATAATTAAATTATTCGTTCAGGAGTATTTTTTTAAATTCTTGTTACTACACAAAACATTGAAATGTAAATAGTTTTGATTAAAATTCCTTTCCATAACTTCAATTATATACATTTTAAGATTTAAGATAACCAATTTAAATTTAAAAGGATTATAATCGATTGAAATTCGATCATAATCTTATGAATAACTGAATAAAAAAAAAAAAAAAAAAAAAAAAAAAAAAACAGTAAAAAAAATCAAAAAAAAAAAAAAAATCTTATATTTCATGAAAATGTGTGTAACCACTGAACAGTTCAAGAATAAAACAGATTTAATATTGCATGCTTTTAAAAGCAAAAGTGAAAATGTACTTTCTATGAAAAAGTAGAATTGTCAGATTAAGGAAATATTATCTTCTGAATGAAAGGAAAAAAAAAAATATTAACTTGGCAAAAAACGTTGTTCAACATAACACATTTTAAATTTATTTTTCGTGAATAAAAAAAAAAAAAAAGTTCAAATTTAGTGCCTCTTTAAGGAATGTTCTTTTTCGTAAATTTCTTTTTTCAGTTAAACGGTATTTTGTAGAATATAATGTTTTATACAAAAAAAAATATTTTTTATATATAATAAAGCATAAATAAATAAATAAATAAATAAATAAATAAATAAAAAGAAGAGAAGAGAAGTGTGAAATTAATAATAATACTATAAAATTTATTCTTTGTATGATTTATTAATCTATAATCACATCTACACATCTTGTATAGTTGATAAATTTTTTACAGTCGTTTTCATGAAAAACTAATAAAAAAGATACATTTAAAATAAATTTGCGATTTTTTCTAAATGATTAAAATCGATTGAAACTCGATCATAGTCATATAAAAACCTATAAAAAATTAATAATAATAATAAAAAAAATAGTTAAAAGAATCTTATATAACATAAAATTATATGAAATCACTGAACAGTTCAAATTGAAATATAATTAATATTGCATATTATTTTTAAAAGGAAATGTGGAAATCTACTTTCCAGGGACAATTGGAAATATCCATGTTTGGTTAATATTAATTTTAGAAGGAAAAGGAATAAAAACATATTAATTTGGTAAAATATATATGCATACGAGTTTTAACAAAACACATTTTAAATGCAGTGTAAGGGCAAAGTAAACTAGAAAAAAAAAAAGTTCAAATCCCACTTTAAAGAATCAGAGTTTCTTTATAGAATGTTTCTTTTCGTAAATTCCTTTCACGAATATACGTTATTTTATACAATTCAGTGTGTTGTACATACATAATAAAGAGAAAATAAGAGATAGAAAGAAATGAAGATAAAACAATATTTTTATTAAAAATAATGTTAAAACTTTTGATTTTTTTTTTTTTTTTTTTTTTTTTTTTTTTATTCTCAAATGTTTATATTAGTGATTAGATGAATTATTAAAAACACATAGGTAACACATTATTATTATTTTTTTTATGACAAATGTGTATTTTTTGTTTGTAATTTTAATATACTTTACTGCTAAAAAAAAAAAAAAAAAAAAAAAAAAAAAAAAAAAAAACTGCACACAGTTATTTGTACATAGTTTTTGTAAAGGTTATTGATATATATTCACATCTCCACATCCTCTATAACATCACATATCTTGTACATAAATAAGCAAATTTTTACATCTTTTTTCGTCAGAAATGAAGAGAAATAATTTTTACATAAATGTAAAATAAAATTTTCTAAAACAGAATGACTAACTCAAAGGTCATTTTTTCTTTATATGTCGACTTTTTAATGCTTCTCTAAAACAACACATATAAACTGATAGGGAAATGAAACAAATGTGAGCAGTTCTTAAACACAATTTATTGAGTTTTATTTATAATGAAAGTATTTATAATAGAATATTTAACTATATAATAGGTTAAACGACATTTTAAAAAATTTGAATATTTAAAATTTCGTTGTATGTAAAAAATTTCATTCTCAGCTACTTCTTCTTCTTTAACATAAATCTTGTTTCTAAATATAAAGTTTAAAAAATGTATTTGTGATGTGTTGATTTTAAATGATTAAAAGTTATTCTTTAGAAATCAGAAAGGAACGGTTCAAGAAATATTAAAATAATAATTCAAAAAAAAAAAAAAGATGTGAAAATACGTTCTTAGTTTTGCTGTTATTTCCTCTCATAAGAAAAATATTGTTATAATTATATCCAGCAGCACTTCCGTTATCCATCAACACCACCTTATAGATATCTGTATAAAAAAGTTGTCATGTTTGAGAAACAATTACATACCTATTTGAGTAACAAACATATAACTATTTCAGATTCCTTGTTATAACTTACTGAGTATTTATATTCACTGTCATTTCCCAGTATCATTTGTTGTATTTCATATCGTAATTAAATCAAGAAACAATATTTAAAACTTTTTAAAATTACGTTTTCCAAGCTAATTTTAAAAGTGAATAACATTGTACATATAGTAATCATTATAAGCAAGCTAATCTCACTTTTTTTCTTGTTTTCTTGAAATCATATACATGTATAATAAGAGACAGAATTCATACATTTAATAAATTTTCTAACTATATTCCATTCATTCCATTCATTATTTTTCACAGAATTGAATATCGCAGTTTAAAGATAATAATAATAAGTACAAAGGTTAGTAAATACGTATCATGTATTAATAAATATATGTTGGTGGTTTTACTTTATTTAACCGAAATATTGAAAAATAATATTTAAAAAAGTATATTCCACAGTTCATATAAAATGACAGTTTACTATATAATTCACAGAAAAAAAGAAAACAACTATATGACATTTGAACTTTGTTAAAAGTGTGTTTTACTTTTGCTTTGCTACATAAGTATTTAAATTAAAAATATACACAATAATTCTGCAATAAAAAAATAATTAAAAAAATAATTATACCTATTTAATTACGAGAAAAAAGTAATTTTTGTCGACTTTTTATGAAACATTCTTTTTAAATTATTATAAGGTTTCATTTTCCTCTTATGCAGTGGATATTCTCTTTGTAAAACAAAAGGTACTGAAAGGATTTCTATGGTGCTAATTAAAATCTTAAACAGGGCTTTGAAAAAAGAATGAAGTTGTTTGATGAGATGATAATTTCAAAAGATGTGCAATAAAGAGGAAATTTTATGAGAAAACGTTCTTGGGTAGATCATTAAAAATAAGTTCTTCACTAATAAGGTAATCCGCTAGATATATTTACATTTCTTAACTCACAAATATTTTGAATTTTCCATTTTATACATACTAAATGAAAGGGAAAAATTACATAAATGTATTATAAATAAATATTTTTTTAATTTAATGAATATTTTTACGCAAACAATGTAATGAAAATGAAATCTTTTTTATTTTTGTAATGTATTTTATTTATTATTAAATAATTTTATTATTTTTTAATGTATTTTGAAATTACTTAAGTAGCATATTTTACTAACGTGTATTAAAATATAATGCGCTATTAGAATTGTTTTATTGAAATTTGATGAGAAAAAATTTTGCTTTTCTATTCCTGCATTAAATGAAATCATATTAAAAAATTGTATATTGGCGATAGTTGCCGAAACGTGAGTGGAGGCCCTCTATTGAGACTCAAAACGGTTTTGGGCTGTGTCTGTCTGTCTGTCTGTATGTTTGTCTGTCGCGCGATAGCGGCCGCAAAAATAGCGCTATTGACTTGAAATTTCGTACACATGTTCATGAGCCCTACGAAATCAGCTGTATAGTTTTTGGTATGTATTCCATTTGTAGTTCGTATACAGGGACACGCCAAAGTTTTTCGTATCATTACGGCCTATGGGAGGAATTTGTATGTATCGCGATAGCGGCCGCAAAAGTAGAGCTATTGACTTGAAATTTGGTACACATGTTCATGAGCCCCACGAAATCAGCTGTATAGTTTTTTGTATGCATTCCATTTGTAGTTCGTATACAGGGACACGCCAAAGTTTTTCTTATCATTACGGCCTATAGGAGGAATTTGTATGTATCGCGGTAGTGGACGCAAAAATAGCGCTATTGACTTGAAATTTGGTACACGTGTTCATGAGTCCCACGAAATCAGCTGTATAGTTTTTGGTATGTATTCCATTTGTAGTTCGTATACAGGGACACGCCAAAGTGTTTCTTATCATTACGGCCTAAGGGAGGAATTTGTATGTATTGCGATAGCGGCCACAAAAATCACGCTATTAACTTGGAATTTGGTACACATATTCATGAGCCCAACGGAATTAGCTGTATAGTTTTAGGTGAGTATTCCATTTGTAGTTCGTGTACAGGGACACGCCAAAGTCATTCTATCATTACGGCCTATGGGAAGAATCTGTATGTACCGCGATAGCCACCGCAAAAATCAAGCTATTGACTTCCAATTTTTGCCGAAACGTCAGTGGAGGGCCTCTGTTGAGACTCAAAAGGATTTTGTGCTCCGTCTGTCCGTCTGTCTGTCTGTCTGTCGTGCGATAGCGGCCGCAAATATCACGCTATTGACTTGAAATTTCGTACACATGTTCATGATCCCCACAAAATTAGCTGTATAGTTTTTGGTATGTATTCCATTTGTAGTTCGTATACAGGGACACGCCAAAATTTTTCTTATCATTACGGCCTAAGGGAGGAATTTGTATGTATCGCGATAGCGGCCACAAAAATCACGCTATTGACTTGCAATTTGGTACACATTTTCATGAGCCCAACGGAATTAGCTGTATAGTTTTAGGTGTGTATTCCATTTGTAGTTCGTGTACAGGGACACGCCAAAGTTTTTCTATCATTACGGCCTATGGGAAGAATCTGTATGTACCGCGATAGCCACCGCAAAAATCAAGCTATTGACTTCCAATTTTTGCCGAAACGTCAGTGGAGGGCCTCTGTTGAGACTCAAAAGTATTTTGTGTTCCGTCTGTCCGTCTGTCTGTCTGTCTGTCGTGCGATAGCGGCCGCAAATATCACGCTATTGACTTGAAATTTAGTATACATGTTCATGATCCCCACGAAATTAGCTGTATAGTTTTGGGTGTGCATTCCATTTGTAGTTCGTGTAAAGCGACACGCCAAAGTTTTTTTTATCATTACGGCTATGGGAAGAATTTGTATGTACCGCAATAGCGGCCGCAAAAATTCTCCGATTGACTTGCAAAATGACACATATATTCAGGCTCGGTATAGAAATAGCTATTTATTTTTTTAGGTCTATACTTTTTATGGCTTGTATACAGGGACACGCCAAAATACTTCACATTACGGCGTATAACGTGAATTGCGTATAAACGCATTTTAACATCTTTACTTTGCAATCAAGAAAATTAAACTAGCGTACGTGAGTAAGATGTATAAACTTATTTTGATTGAAGAAAATATGTGCTCTTAAGCTTTCTAATTAATGTACAGGACCTTACAAAAGTGTTCTGACAATGTCACGTAGTCATCCAAACGATGTTAAATTTGAAACAATTATTAATTTTAAACGCAAAGTAAGCTGAATAATTTTTACTGGTGTATACAATGTTTATGGTTTGTTTACAGAGACACGCAAAAGAATTTCGTAGCATTAGAGCCTATGGACAAACTTTTATTTAAGCGCGCACTTTAATGCGTTTATGCTGAATTGAACTTAATAAAATTAACATATATTATAAAGATGCTTAAAATTATGTTTACTCTTAAAAAAGGTTATGTATAGACTAAATAATTTATAGGACCACACAAAATAATTTCGAATATGTACTGTAATCATCCAAATGATGTCAAATTAGTTTGAAAAATTAATGAGTTATAATTAATTGGGTTTATTCTTATTATTGGCGTTTATAATGACTGTGGCTACTTTTCCGGGATACATAAAATAATTTCGTACTATTACGGTCTATAGTCGATATTTCTTAAAAGTTTATTTTAACATGGTTACACCCCATCAAATATAATGAAATTTTGTTAGAATTTTAAAAGCATATGTTTTCTTGTTGATAATTGTGGGCATAGAATTGGAAATTAGTTTAAAGGTTACGCAAAATATTTCCGATATGCTATCTAATTTTTTTGTATGAAATTTGGTAGTTATGAAATTTGGTATTTATGAATTTCAGGGAAATAATACAAGACCGTCGCTTATTCAGAATATATATTGTTGCGTACTTCGGGGTCCGTAAGTTGTCCGAGAATGAAAGGCAAAACTTGCAAAAATTCAGTGATGTATTCACGGGAAGTTCCAGAAAAATACAGGTCTATAAACCAAGTATCAGCTTCAATTCAACCAGTAAACAGAGCTTAAACAACAGCCGTTAACAGCAAATCAACAGTACAAACTGTTTAGCAATAACACATAAAGAAAGTCTCATCCAAAGAGGCTCAAAGCAAAGCAAGCATTTGACGAAACTGACACAGATCTGAGACTGACCGTCTTGGCGAGAAAATGCTCCTTTTATACTTTTCTGTCGAACACAGACTGTTCTGGAAAATTCTCGTATCTCATAATGAGATTAGAGCTTCCATATTTGGTATATCCCTAATAAGGATTTTCTCGCCAAGGTCGCCAAAAAATTGCCAAGGAGGAAAACAGTCGCCAAATGTGGCGCCAAATCCATTTATTCCCTTATTGGAGCTTTTTTAAGTGATTTTAAAGAAAAATTGGGCTATTTTAACGCTAAAAC
Source organism: Salticus scenicus (assembly GCA_963930645.1). Lineage (NCBI taxonomy): Eukaryota > Metazoa > Arthropoda > Arachnida > Araneae > Salticidae > Salticus > Salticus scenicus. The sequence continues at coordinate 117,316,290 of OZ005652.1, read as the reverse complement.
GACTAGAAATGCACAAAGTTAGCATTTTATTAACTTTACTAAACCTCTTTGAAAGAATTGGTACAAAAATAAATGCAATTATTTACAATTCCGTAACACTTTATAAGATATGCAAGTAGAGACACAGAGAGGGGGTTGAGGGGGACGGCAGCCCCCCTCAGGAACGTATTTGATTATGGTAACAAGTCGATCGAATCAATATATTCGATTATATAGTAAGGAATAAATAAAAATGACCTACTGAATAATGTCTGATGTAAATAGGACGTTGAGGCTCCTGATCTGCAGATCCACTAGTATATATACTAAACATTTAACAATCAATCTGCAAAATAAGAAAGCACCACAGAACTGGCGTTGTAAAGTATTGCGTACAAAACTTTGAATAAACACCATAAAATGCAACGATCCCGAAACAATTGTTGCGAGATTGCTTTTCATGGTGTTTATTCAAAGTTTTGTACGTAATGCACAATCTGCATGTTTGAATATGAATTATTTGCACTGCATTTTAAAAACTATTCAACCCCCCCCCCCTTTTTTTTTTTTTTTTTCTCGGATTATATTAAGTAAGAATTTTCAAACGGAAAATACATTGGGTGAATGAGGACTTGCTATACGTCGTATTAACATACAGACTGAATGGAGTTAACTTTCCCTACTCAAGAAGGCTCGCCTATTAACAGTCAAAGCTTCTGCAATGTGGGGTTTTGTCTTACAGACCCTTATACATACAAGGGAGAGTCACCAACTGTTCAAAAGTTATTTTAACTTGCTGTGTATCATTTTAAAGGTCTAATTGTACTGATAACGAAAATAACCATCTCATCGGCAAATACGCCCCCTAGTGTGAGTTTTTTTCAATTAAATTGTTTTTAATTACAGACTTTTCAGTAATGTACTTCGCGGATTTTATATCACTATAAGGTGTTTTGTAACAGATTCACATTTTAAATACACTTGTATATATTATTAGTACAGTGTTTTACTGTTTGATAATTATTTTGTGGCAACATTTAATTTTTTAATACTAAACTATATGGAAATTATTAAAAAGGAAAAAGCAATAAAAGTAAAACGAAGCACATTCAGAATAACGAATAAAGCTACTACTATACATATTTTCATTATAAATATTATACTGTAGGTAGTAATATGTTTTATTTTATACAAAAACAAAAAAGCATGCGGTACACATTGGTTATTAACACTTTTCAGTTATATGTATTTGTTGTATCGTATAGCCTTCAATGTTCTTTGCCTGTGTTATTACAGAACGGGCAGACAGAGGGCCTGAAAGCATACAGATACTATAATTGAATTCATAATCACTCTTAAACATTGTTGGAAATGTTAAAAATGCTTAACACAAAAGAAAATGCAGCCTTTAATGTATCTGAATATATTAGTGTAACCTTGTTAATATGAAGGTTAACCACATCATATCCTGTACAAAATATTATTTTAGCATGTTAACCATATGTGTCAATTCCTCTATGATTTTTACAATAGAAGTCTATTTAAATAATTTTATAAAAAATTCTGTCCTAAAACATTACACTTTAGCTTTTTTTTTTCCTCCTTGCATGTCCCTGTACATAAATAAGTTGTATAAGACCTATTAATGTCATTTTAAATAGGAAACCTTCCATAGTGAACTTGAATAAGAGATACCATTAAAAAAAAAAAAAGTATTTACGAACGCTGGGTGTGGGCAACCGGACAGATAGATAGATGGCAGTCGTACAGACAGTTACACAAACTGAAATCAAAATCACATTTCAAAATTGTTCGAAACTATTAAAAGCACTTGACGTAAAAGAAAATGCAATTCCAGTAGAAAATTTCCAATAAAAACCCTTCATGTAACTCAATATTTTTATATGACCTTGTAAATATGATTGCAGTCATGCTACATTTTATAGAAAGCATTCTTTTATGCATATGAATAACATATTTCAATTTCATTAAGATTGTGCAAAGTAAATTTATTAAAATTTGGATTATAGAAATACCTCTCATAGAACGCAATGTTTTGGAATACTTCCGAGTGTCCCTGCAAAAAAAAAAAATACTGTAAAGGTATTCACTCCATTTTCAGTAGGGGATATCCAATTGGAACTTTACTAACATATATCAGTTTTCAAGAAATTTCATGAATATTCATGAGAGTTAGAGCGCGGGCAGACAGACAGATAATCCGAGATCATTAACACTTTTCAACTTTGTTGGAGAGTGTTATAAAGGAAAAAATTATTTTCTCACCTTATTTGTACCCTGTTGCTATGGTAATGCATTAAATTACTTTTAATAATTTTCATTCTATTACTAATAGATAACAATTTCAAGTGCTTCGTTTTAGTTTTATTGTTTTATTGCTTCTTCCTTTTTAATATTTTTAATATAGTTTAGTATTTAAAAATTAAATGTTGCCACAAAATATTTATCAAACAATAAAATAGTGTACTAATAATATATACAATCGTATTTAAAATGCGAATCTGCTAGAAAACTCATTATAGTGTCAGAAAATCTGCAAAATACATTACTCAAAGTCAGTAATTAAAAACAATTTAATTGAAAAAAACTCACACTAGGGGGCGTATTTGCCGATGAGATAGATATTTTCATTATCAGCTCAGTCAGACCTTTAAGATGATATATAACATGTTAAAATACCTTTTGAACAGTTGGTGACCCTTCCTTGTAAGTCTAAATGAATTATAAACTAACGAACAATTTAGAAAGGTATGTTTATATCAAAAATTTCAACATGAAAGTTTACTTTTACATTTATTTTCATGTTTATTTATCTGTTGTTAAAATATTGACTTTTATAAAATCAAGTACGTTGCAATAGTGATTATATGAAAAATTGAGTAATTAAACGATGAATAATAATTAATCACCCATTTTGCTTAGGGAATTACAGTCGGCAGAAGAATTATTTAAGCTCTAGGAATAATTCGTATTTAAAAGATGTGCACCTAATAACGTTCTGTTAAGTCAATATTTTTTGAGTCATAATCCCAGTCACAATCTCTCTTAACACTGTTTATAAAACAGTAAGATGATGACAAAAATTACCAATCAAACTAAAGAAAAAATAATATTAATAATAATAAAGAAAGAAAGAAAGAAAGAAATAGAAAAAAATAAGAAATAATTTTATATATGATTTATATGGTATTATATATATATATATATATATATATATATATATATATATATATATATATATATATATATATAATATTTGGTTCACATAGTAGAGGATTCTTCGATTCGATTCATGCATTATTGTGTTGTTCGATAAATAATGTCGTTTTTTAAAACCTTCGCTTCTAAAAACCAAGGCTTCTGCGAACGTCGAATTTTTTAACTTACCGGAAGATGGCAAAAGGTCATCCAACAAAATGGTCAATATATCATTGATTAATTTGTTGTTAATATACATAAATGCAATTTGAAAATCATGAAAAAAAAAACATTATTTATCGAACAACCCAATACATACATTAATTATCACTTCTCAAAATTATTGGTGACAATTAAGTAAAAAAGTCGAAAAGTCTGACAAAATTAATATAAACATAGATTATTAATATTATTAATATTATTTATTTATTATTTATTTATTTTGTTATTATTATTATTATTATTATTTTTATGAAAATAAATTTTTAATTAATTTAAATTTTGATCTCAAACACAAATTTATAACATAAAAAAAAAAAAAAAAAATATTTTTATGTGTGAGAATTTTTTCTTAAGCCATCTCTAATATTTCTATAAATTTTAAAACATGCAAATATACTAATTAATGAAATATCTATTTTTCTATGTATACGCATGACAATGAAAAATTAAAATTTAACTTCATATTGTAGATTTATTTGTTGTTTGTTTACTATTTTTAATGCATAGGAAAAGTTAGCAAATATATATATATATATATATATATATTTAAATAAGAGTCTTGAGCCTTTGTTTCTTTAAATATTTTTAATCAAATATGAAAAATAAAGTATTTGTAGTCTATATGGAAACTGATAAACTGAAAAACGAAATCCGCACCCGAAACATTTCATTAATGCGAAATCACTGAACCGCAAAATCATTGGATTCAACAAATGTCATTATACAAGATAAAGAAAACAAATGATTTTGCACATAAAAGAAATGAACTTGCATTATTTCTTGCGAAAAGAAATAAAAGATATTTCATGGTATTTATTTATTTGTTATTTAATGTTTTACTTGTTTTCATTATCAGAATTTGTCGGCACGAAAATATCGGATTATACAAGCAATTTAAATGCTAAATAGAAGAATAATTTGTACAATAAAAGTAGCTCTAGTGAAAAATGGATAGAGAAATAATAAAAAATAATGAATATGAGATTTTATTTTTTTTTTCGGTTATTGTTTACGAATATAGCACAAATATTCTGGAATATTTTACAGTAAAAATATTATAAAATGATCTTATTTGCAATCAGAAATATTCATTCTGTATAAAAGTTAACAAGAATTACGGAATTTTTTTTTTGGTTTTGTTTTCTTTTCTTTTCCTTAAAATCAATTTTTGTATTTGGATCCAATAATACAATAAAACTAGTTCTAACAGTATATTTTTTTAATATACATTCGGTAACAAAAGTGTCGAAACAATAGCAAAAATTCCCATGTAAAAAAAGTACACTTCTTACGGTTTTTTTAATTAAATCCTTGTCGAATCATGTTACTAGTCAATGCAAGAACATGATTTGATAAGGATTTATTTAACAAAACCGTATGAAGTGTACTTTTTTTACATAGGAATTTTTGCTAGTGTTCGGACACTTTTGTTACCGGCTGTACTACTACAAATATATATATTAAAGTAATAAAGAAATTTTAAACTACCAAAAGTAAAATAGTCCATTTATATTAATGCTTTACGCTAGTAATTATGAATGGTCGCCACTTTTGCACTTTCTGTAGCCATTTTTAAAAAGAAGTCTACTGGCAACACATAAAATAACTTGTTCTCTGTCAGTAATATTAACAAGTAAAAATGAATATATGTATATATGTGTGTGTGTGTGTGTGTGTGTGTGTGTGTGTGTGTGTGATACTCGACAAAAACAAATTATGAAATAGTTATAGAATTATAGGAAAGCAAACTTTAAACAGTTTTAGACCATACCACAACTTATAAAACTTCTACTTTGTATACCTGTCGAAAAAAAAAAGGGGGGGGGGGTATTTGAAAACTTTGTCTTGCACTCATGTAAATCCCTGGCTGTTTATATTTTAACTGAATGTAGATTTTACACGCTATTATACTTGAAATAATTTAATACCATAGGTCATTACGCCGCTGAATATTTCTTTGTATCTCTGTAAAAGACCTATATCCCTGAGCCCATGAAAATGTGTAGAAATCATCCGCTATTGATCTACAACCTACCAATCATCTTTTTAGCTCAATCGAAAAACGCATTTAGACAATATCGCACTTTAAATAGTATGAGTCCAAAGGCCATAATGATAAAGAATTTTTTTTTGTTTCCCTGTAAGAGAAGTAAGTGAAATCATGAAAAACAATACAGATCGTACAATGGTGACCTGTAACATACCTAAAAACTGTCATCTGAATCGATCAATGTTTCTAGACGTTATCGTGTTCATTCATATACATACATTACTGTAAAAATAGCAAAAAATAACTCAGGAGACCTCAAAAAGTATAGCTACACCAAAACCTCAAGTTCGAATTTCAATGATTACAATACTTTTATTAACATTTAGAGAGGGACAGCAGTTGTCACGCTACACTATGTTATTTTTAAAGGGACCATTTCTAATTGTTAAATAATATTTGTTTGAAAAGTAAAAATTCAAATAATAAAAATCACAGCATAATATGAATAAATAATGAATAAATAATGATAATAATAATAATAATAATAATAATAATAATAATAAAGAATGGAATTTTTGTAACTACCGGCTTTTTTTTTTTTTTTTTTTTTAAATCTTGCTTAGCATTCACATTTTATTTAAATGATATGTGGGGGGGGGGATAAAATTGAGATTCTTAATTTTTTATTTAAACATACTTATCACATTTTTGTCAACAGAAGTTTTCAAAATCATAAATACTAAAATTCTAATTGTAATATCTGACCATAATTACCCTGAAAAGTTAAATGCAAAAAAAAAAAAAAAAAAAAAAAAAAAAAAAAAAATAGTTTAAAATATAGCAAAATTTCAAATGTATTGGAACAAATTTCACTATTTCAAATATTTTGACATTATAAAGAAATATATTTACATTGTAAAAAAAAAAAAAAAAAAAAAAAAAAAAAAAAAGACCTGCAGATCAAAAAATTAATAAAAACTTAACCCGCTCCCGATTTGATATCCCATAGGTGAAACTTTTCTGAAACTACACTTGAATTCAGATTTTTTTAAAATTTTTCTGTTTCTGAATTTCATGTTAAATTATTTTGTTTTTACAAAATTCCTTATTTTGAATATTTAATTTGCCTTATAATGTATTAAGAACTCTCCATATATCATTTATTTCGAGCCATATGGATAGCCATATGGATTTTATTTGGATATTTATTTGGTATATTTATTTGGATAGCCATATAATATTTCATTATTAAGTCTCCCCTTTCCGCATGCAAGTATCTGTTTTCAGGGATTTTACATGCTAGGTAGTTTCACCCCTGATATTGGATCCGACGCAAGACTTATTTTTGACTTGCATTAATTTAAGTACAAGTTTATAAAATTTTTGAATAGAGGATCCTGAAGAATGCTTAAGAAAAAGTTATTAAATTTGGAAATATAATAATAATTATAAGCGCGGAAATCTGCCGAGCCTTGACATGTCGTTAACATATAATTTCGATAAAATTGATAAATTATCAATTAAAACAGGCATAAAGCACTTTGAAGTCTTAGAATCACGTTATCACGCGCGCACGTGGAAAGTTAGAAAGAAGGTCTCCGAGCAGCGATGACGTCATTAACGGTCTTTGTGGTCATCTCTTTTCATTTGACGCGTCAAGCGAAGTATAATACTTCGTAGGATCCATGATTTTGATTGTTTTAAAAATAAGTAAAATTTTACATGGTCACCAATTTTGGCGACAAAGGTTTGATTTTTTGGTAGTCATTTTCAATGTAATGGTCGCCAGTTGGCGACTGGCGACCGCTAATCTAGAGCTTTAATTTATATTAAAAAAATTTCTTTTGGTAATTTTACAAATTATTTATACAATGAGGAAACACTAAAAGTTTCATATTGAACTAATATAAAAATAATGGTAATCTGAGACTAAATGGTAATATGGGACTTGGTTCACGTAGAAATTTAACATTTTTTTTTCTTTTTTTTTTTACTAAATAGAAATTGTAACTTATTCTATTCAAAATCTTAAATACCTATCTGCTATTCACACATCAAGAAGAAAAATAAATTTCTGCACTGGTTTGTGCGGGTATTTAATATCAAAATAGAGGAAGGTTGGAAAGTTATACGTGGAAAGTTAGAAAGAAGGTCTCCGAGCAGCGATGACGTCATTAACGGTCTTTGTGGTCATCTCTTTTCATTTGACGCGTCAAGCGAAGTATAATACTTCGTAGGATCCATGATTTTGATTGTTTTAAAAATAAGTAAAATTTTACATGGTCACCAATTTTGGCGACAAAGGTTTGATTTTTTGGTAGTCAATTTCAATGTAATGGTCGCCAGTTGGCGACTGGCGACCGCTAATCTAGAGCTTTAATTTATATTAAAAAAATTTCTTTTGGTGATTTTACAAATTATTTATACAATGAGGAAACACTAAAAGTTCCATATTGAACTAATATAAAAATAATGGTAATCTGAGACTAAATGGTAATATGGGACTTGGTTCACGTAGAAATTTAACATTTTTTTTTCTTTTTTTTTTACTAAATAGAAATTGTAACTTATTCTATTCAAAATCTTAAATACCTATCTGCTATTCACACATCAAGAAGAAAAATAAATTTCTGCACTGGTTTGTGCGGGTATTTAATATCAAAATAGAGTTATTGTAGATGGTCTGTGATTCAAAATTGAGGGTGGACGCAAGACACGTCATTTGAATATTGATACCCGCGGAGATAATATTTTATACATTGGATGCTTATTTATTTCCTTTAAACTAGAAATTAACATAAAAAATATTGAACATATAATAAAACATTCATCATTTGAAAGGATATCTATACATATTATTCGATTCTAAACAACATTAAGCATATTTGAAAGCGTGGAATTATGCGTATCCACTTAAATATGTATGCGATATTCATAGTTTTTTCTTTGTAAATTCTTCTTTTCCTATATTATTCGCATTTATCAGAGTAACAAATTTTATAACGAAGCTTTCACCACTAATTAAAATATATATAAAAAAAAACTGTTTCAGATCGAAAAAAACAAACAAACAAACAAGCATAAAAAAAAAGACATATGAATTTACATTTGTATATGCTCTAAAATAATATATCTATTAATCTCCAAAAAAATGAAAATATTTAACCCTTTATATATCATAGACTATTTTATGCGAAATCTTAAAGTTTTTATTTATATATGCATACATAATTTGTTTATGATTTATTTCTATATTAATTATGTAATTCATATTTTTTGTATTTAATACAGATGCCATTATATCAGAAATTTTAACGGTTTAAATTTGTTTATTTTCTATACGTGCATTTACCTGAATTTTCTTCTACAAAACCATAGTTAAACATTATTTATCGATAAATTTATATACATTACTGATCAAATTTGAAATCCTTAAAAAAATGTTCGTTATGATTTAAGAGTTATATATATTATAAGATTTTACAAAAAAAAAAAAAAAAAAATGCCATAATGCGTTAATTATAGTTAATTATAATTTAAATATATATATTATACTAATAATTTTCAAAATAGATTTTTTTTTTCATATACTTAATATTGTTCAATTCAAATACATGTATAAGATATTATAATATATGTTTTCAGTCATATGTTGAAAATATGTAACAAAAAAATCTAAATAAAAACTTACATGAAAATTAATAGATGAGAAACAAATCATAAGTAAAACATTTTGCATAAACATAAAATAAACGATTTAAACTGTCAAAAAATGCCCCGTGTAACTTGAGACATACGTGTGGGGTTAAAGCATGCTTTTAATTGATTAAAACTCTCCCACAGGGCAGACAGTTCAACAAAAAGCACATAAAAGGCTAAATAACAGTATGGGTAAAATAAAATTAATAAAATAATACGGAACAGACAAAAACTTATATGGATTAGGCAGAAAATTGATCAAATAAAATGGAACAGGGAAAAAAAAATGATCAACATTCACTCAGACAGCAGCATGAAATTCATAAGATTTCTAGCGAGATAACTAACCAAAATACGAAACCATCAAATATATAATATTACAACGCCATCTATATTAAATTAAAGAAAGTAAAACAATAAATATAATAAATATAGCTGTTATATAGCTAAATTTTATCGAAAAATAAGGAATATTTAAAAAGGGAAATAATATATATATATATATATATATTAAAAATATAGTTTAAATTATTTATTATTTTGTGTCAGATTATTTGATAAATATTTGCTTATTTGATTTTGTTCTTTGATTTTGTGCATGTTTGCATGGATGAATAAGTCTCTAAAATATTTATTTGTGTCATATATATATCTATATATATTATTTATTTATTTATTATTATTATTATTATTTTCACAAGTGAGAAATAACTGTTTACAGAGCTCGAGATATCTGCCTATTTCAGTATAATTTATACCACTAATTTAAAATAGCAATTTTTATTTTAAAATATGCCTATGTTTAAAATATGTTTATGCCTATGTTTAAAACAAATATATTTTTTATTAATTTGAATTTCATTAAGAGAAAAAAAATCGTTTTTCTATCTTAAAAAACATTAAATACGGTCAAGAAGATGAATTACTAGGTGTTCACATGTATAAGGACAGCCCGAATTTTAGTAATATATGTATATATATATATGTATATTTTTTAAATTAATATTTTATGGGGTCTCTTTTTTGGGTGAAACAGTCAGATATTCTCTCTCTCTCTCTCTCTCTCTCTCTCTGTACATATATATATATACACATTTTCTTTTTTTTTTTTTCTTCTTCTTCTTCTTCTTTTTTTTTTTTTTTTTTTTTTTTTTTAATAGTCAGTTTCAATACTATTTCGTACAGCATAGACGATATTCTGAATACATTTAAACAATTTAAATTTGCTTTCCACTTGCATGCACTTTTCTATTATGATAGGTTAAGGTTTTTTCAACTTTGAGGCTACTGAAAATGCACCGATACAGAAGTTTCTTTCTTCAAACTATTTTCTATTGCTCTACACTGTAAATACAAGTGTCTGAAATTCAGACAAAATTGTGTCTGAAACGGGTGTTCAATTTTAAGATGCTAAAAAGCGTCTTAAAAGGCACATCGTTTCACACTCGAAACATCTGAAATTCCGCCATTTTTGATCCTGTCTGAAGTGAATATTTTTCATAAATAAAAAGATGCGTTTTATACTGTTTACCTGTGAAAAATCGATTTTAGAATCTCCTAGAGCATAGAATATGTATATTAATAATTTTTACAATAATGGTCATCGTTGCCCCCGGCGGGTATCGAACTGACAACCTATGGATTCAAAGTCGACTGCCTTCCCAATCAAGCCATCGGTGCTCACGTTGTACTCTGCTTGTATAACGAAATGTATTCTAGTATCCGTAAAACAAATTGAAGTTTTATATCTTTGCAATAAAACTGCTCATAAGAAGTAAAGCTTAATACATATTATCTTAAATTTCATGTGTAGAGGTTTAGAGTTTTTTTTTTTTTTTTTTTTTTTTTGTAAAATACGTAATAAATATGAAAAAATAGTAGGCTATGGGTTTTAAACGATTTTTTTTTTTTTTTTTTTTTTTTTTTTTTTAACTGGTATTTGCAAGAAAACTATATAAAAAAAAAAAAAAAAAAAAAAATGCTCTTTTACATTTTGAAGTGTAGGGAAACATAAAATAATTTTTAAAACGCAAAAAAAAAATTCAATTATGCACAAATTGTTTAAGATTGTTTAGCTACGAATTCGCTTAATATTTTTTTGATTTATTACATGTGAGAATTTTAAATAAAAATTAAATTTGTTTTTTAATTTTCAACAGAATAAGATCCGTGTCTAAGTATTTTAAATAAGTTAACTACTTATATTACATAAAATAATGTCAAATTTATTTGTTTAAAAAAATGGTAAAACAGGATATACATGCTGCTTAAAGTAGATTCCATATGGAGAATTTGTTAAGTAATACAAATGTCTGAATTCCCAAGTGTCTGAAATTTGTAATGTCTGAATTTTTAAGTGCATAAATTGTAAAATGTCTGAAATTTTATGTGCCTGAAAATGTTATATGTCTTAATTTCAGACATATCGACCTTATTCAGACACTTATCTGAGCTCATTTATAAAAAAGACACTTACGTGTCTTAATTTAAGACAGCACATGCGTCTAAAATTTTGCATGCGTAAGTGTTTCAGACATTTATGTGTCTGAATTGACATTTCAGACACACTTCTGTCGGAATTTAAGACGCTTCTATTTACAATGTAGAAGTAGAAAAGAAATGCAAGTATTGTTAAAAGAAAATCATTACCCCCACCCCTCTCTAAAATCTAACAAAAATCTGAGAATTTCACGTTTAAAATTTGCGGATATTTTCTTGATATTCATAATAATAGAAAAAAAAAAAAAAAAAAAAAAAACTAAATTCATTCTGTTTTCAGTAAAAATAGCTCTCTAGAGCACCATAGATCCACCTTTAAAATGCCCGATTCATATCTGTCTTTTAAAAATCTTCTCTGTCTTTCGATATCTTCAGATCGTATCAGTAACTGATAAAACTATTTGGTTAATTAAGAATAAAATGTTTTTCGTCCGAAAATGCACCAATTTATCATTTCATATTGTCTTTATTCAACTTTAACACATACGTTCTTTCCTCCATTAAATGCTTATTGATTATTACAGGATTTTTATTCATTTTAACATATTATTAATTATTTTAAACATGCATAAATGTGGACCCCAACATTTCGTTAAAAATTACGAGCCAATTCAGCAGCAGTCATTATGAGTAGAACAGTAACAGGAATTATGAGTCTTCGATCTCTGTAAAACAACTCTGGTTTTGCATCAGATCTTTCTCCTATCCAACCAGCAGTTCAACTTTTGATCACATTTCCTTCAGCAATTTCAGATCTTCAAATTTCATTAGAAATTCGGCGGATTGAAATTATCCTTCCACTTAAAAAACACATTTATCATACATCACTACATGAACGTTCTTTTTTTCGAGAAATCATCAGTAATTTCCGTCCAAGAAAAATTGAAGGCTTAAATATAAATTAATCTATCACAGTAGTTAACAAATTCGCATGTCACCTGTAATTTATCTGCTAGTAAGTTAAATAAAACGAAAAAATCTTGACTTTCCCTATAATTATGATCGTCTAAAAGTATGGAGAAAAATATTTTGCATATTTTTTTATTGATTTTGTTTCCCATTAAAAAATTATATTAGTTTTGATTTTTTAGAATACTAGATATAATAAGTGCACTTAGTATAATCTTGTTCACATTTATTTTTACATTAGTTATTTCAAAACATAAAGTGTCCTTATAAATATGAGAAGTAATGCATATATAAACTTTCTATGAAAACAATACATATAAATTAAAGAAAAAAATACATCATTTTGAAAAATGGGATGATCTGAACAACTTTTGTTCAGTTTCGAAAAATAATAAATAATATAGCAATAAATAATCATGAGGCTTTTATAAAAAATGTATTAATATATCAGTTCAATCTAAAGTTAGACTACACTAAATTGCAGTAATTTGAAACAAAAAATTATTACAGCCGAAAACAAAGACAACAACAACAACAACAAAAAAATAGTGTCCTAGGAATTCGATTTTTTTATATTTTTCTAATGGAAGGACATGGTTAATAAGGTAATTTTAAAGTACATGTATAGTTATAGTAGAGATATTATAAAGTTTCATGAAAACCATTATCCAAAAGAGAATTTTGAATTTTATCTGCCTTCTATGAATGTCAATTGAACATAAATTTCTCAAATGGTCGTATTTGAAAAAAACTACACAAAAAATAGCTTAAAGTTATTTTTTTTTTTATTTAATTTAATTTTTTTTAATGAAAGAAAAGCAGAAGAAGGTAACTCTTCTGAACTGATAATTAGGCGTAATAAAAATATAGAAAAAGTCTACAAAAGTGACTATAGTTTTTTTTTTTTTTTTTTTTTTTTTTTTTTTTTTTTTTTTTAATGCAGGGAATTCAGTTTTGGTTTCCTTCCCACAGCGAACGATTCTTCTCTAAAGTACTGCTACTATTTAAAACTGGTCTGACTATTTAATGGTGATTACTCATTCAAGCAATACCTACGCAAATTAACAAATTCAGAAGATAACTAGCTAACCAACTAATAAGATAATTTTCCCGCAAACACCACACCAAATTTAGAATTTTCATATTACGTGAGTCCTAAAACATGCAAAATCGTAAATAACTGAAGAAAAAGATTCGCATACCCAAGTTTTCCAATTCTTAAAGTAAGATGTTGAGCTTAAATGGAAACGCAACATACTAGATGAATTAACTTATTCATATAACTTTTTTTTTTCTTTCTTCGTATTATTATTAGCATTTTGTAAGTAAATTATAATTTTGGCTTCTAAATGCAAACTTAGAGATCTAAGAAAAACTGCAGTGCACAAATTTACAAAATTATATTTGTAAATTTTTCTGGGACATGACATCCTTACACACACATACACAAACACACAAAAGAAAAGCGCTAACACAAGTGTGAAAAAAAATCAATTTACAATCATTTGCGTACATTTATATAAATGTATTTAATTAGGCATATGTACCGTAGCTGTATATATGTATTAAGCAAAAAACTTTGAAAAAACAGCATAAAATGAAAAAAAAAAAAACTGTTATTTTGTGTCGAATAACAGCACGACAATCGTCAAGCTGGAAAAAAAAAACGCACAAAACCAAATAAAACAAATGTAAAAATAAGTATGGTGTTAAAAGAATAAGAAAAGAAAAAAGACAAATACGTACTTACACAAACACACACACACACACACACATATATATATATATATATATATAAATAAAACTAAATCAAAACAAACAAGAATGAAAAAAAATATATATGTGGGTAATTTTCAAAACAAGAAAAGGTATAGAAAATATCCATTCCAGTATTTATATTTACATACTGCTTCGTTTGTTTTGACTCAACACTAAATTGGTTTTGTACTTTGCCGCTCTGTTTGCAGCATTCGTGACTAATTTGTTCGCTTGACTAAACAGTTGTTGTTACACACGCACACACACACACGCGTATATATATATATATATATATATATATATAATAAATATATTTTTTATTTATTAATTTTAATGCCAGCATTCTGGTGCATTTTCATTATGTATAGAAACGTGTTACCTACATATTTCGCTACTTAACATCTCTAACAAATAAATTTAATAGTTTTTTTTTTATTGATTACTTAAGTAAAATTTTCAATGTTTAAATAAAAAAAAATGTCTAATAAATTGTGACAGTAGCGAAACAGGGCTATCGTGCCCATCTATAGTTACGTATGATGCTTATTGTATGTCTATCTGTTTTTTTTTATGACTTTTGCTACATTTCACATAATTTGTGTGACAACATAATCGTAAATTAGTAAATCCATTAACAAATGTATATTTTTTTAATTATTACTAGCTTATTCGTGATTTAATTGGCAAATATCTAAACATTGATGGATTTTATTTATGTTGGTTTAGCCATTCGGACGATCTAGAAAATCTATTTTAGTTTCAGTAATAATACAATGTTATAGTTTAATAAAAAGGAAGTTATATACATTATACATTACATTCAAAAAATAAAAGGGAATGAGTAAGCTATTGAAGAGTCAAACGTAAAAAAATTTATTTATTTAATGAAAAAAAAAATGTTTTTTTTTTTTTTCTGAAAACAGTTATTTTGAGTTAGAAAAATAAACCCGAATGATTTTAATGGAGATTTTTTTTAATCATTTGAGCGTTAACATTAAAAAATTCTATTAACCTTAGGAATGAAGTCTTTATGGTTAAAAAACAAACCTGTGACTTACAAAAAAAATTTCCAAGGAAAAAAGAGTTTCATTAAAAGATTAGAGAAAGATAAGAATATAATAGGAATTTCCTGAAATTGCTAAGCGTAAAATTACTAGAAACCATACATATTGATATTCTTTGAATATATTCTAACAACGTTTTATTTAAGCAATTAATGAACGCGACATAGCGGAATCTAGATGAAGTGCATTAAATAGTACGAAATTCGTACGAATGGTGTTACTGAATTCGAAAGTATTCTACATTTAATTATATTTCTAAAAATATAAATGGCAGAAAAATTATCAAATGTCAACTCATAGAATATTTTTAATGAGTAATGTTTATACTATACTTGTACCATGACCATATGAAGTTACACGCATTTTACTTAGGAAAGAAAAGGTATGTTTTACTTAGAACAAAAAATAGTTTCCATTGATTATAAATTTCCCCTTTTGTTTACAATTCAGAAATATTATTAATAGCATGTGAAATATTTTCTGATTCTCATTATTTCTATACAACATTTTATGTTATAAAAGTTTTATCTAAATGGCTTTTTTTTTTTTCTTTTTTGAGATAATATAAAATTTTATTTCAAACATTTAACTAAATATAAAATGTTTAAAGTATGCATAAAACATTTAGTAAAATTAACTAACGGATTAGAAACAATTTAGTACTGAAAAAATATCATTACGTGTATCAATAGATTAACTGATTTCAAAATAAGATGTCTATTCCTTATAATTTAATTGTAATTTGACATCACTAAACTAAAATGAAAAATGTATATATTGTCACCACAATACTATTACAATTTTAAAGCAATATAATTTTGCACGCATCTCATTTTATAGATCGTTGACAATTCTTTGAAAAAGACATATATCTTTAGTGGCTTCACTGTAAAAAACAGGTTCTTAAAAATGGGGCTGACTAATAAGAATCCCAATATCCCCATGTTTGACATGTCAATGTACCCAAAAATGAGTACATTGGTTTTCAAATTTAAGTACATATTGTTTCAGGGCTATTTTGAGACAATATATACTTATTTTTAAAAACCTACTTTTTACAGTGTCCTTCGACTCGAGGTCAATTTAAAGATGTAAGGTATTTAGGACATTTGTCGACTTGTAGCTACTCATCCTAAAACCAAGTTTTCCTACAAATTAGGCAATATATATCAAGTTATAAAAAATTGTAACAAATAACATAATCGTTTAATCGTATTTTGTGAAGAAAAAAGTAATCAAATGCAGGCTAAAAAAAAAAAAAAAAAAAAAAAGGAAATTCAAGGAAATTCAAGTAAATTTAAATCAAATCCAAATGCTGTCCTTAATGATCTCAGCAGGGTAGTTCACAATGAATATAAAAAACTATATCAAAGAGGGAGTGGAAGTCATTCATTCTATTTTATCTGAAGGTGTTATTAGTAACTCTTTTATCATAGAATGAAAGCAATAAAATTTATAGGTTATGAAAATAGAAATTACTTTGTTTTTAATGTAAAAAATAATTCTTCAAGTTTTTTTTTTTTTTTTTTTTTTTTCATGGACAAGAGATAATCACTCATTGGCTCTTGATTTGTTTTGGATAGTAAAAATACTCTCTCTGTATCTAAGACGTATTGGATGTACATAATATCATTCTACGTTTTCTATACGTAATATGCGTAGGTGCTAAAACTTTTATTTATTTTATTTATTTTATTTTTTTAAGCGAAAGGCTGTATTATTTAAAAGAAATTCTTAAAATATTTACGGATGTTAGAGGCGAGTAGATGGACAGACAGACACACATATAGGCTTATTCAAAACATAATCGCCTTTAAACATCTCCAGAAAGTGTTTAAAGCACTGAATAAGAACGAAAATGCAACTGCAGGATTACCCAATTACATACAATAATGTATCTGAATATTTTTACATGGTTTAGTAAATCATAGTGATAACCATACTATATTGTTCATAAAATATTTTATTGAATATACGAATAATAAATGTCAATTTCTCTATGATGTGTGCAAAATAAAGTTTATAAAATTATTTTTTTTTTAAAAAATACATCTCATGAAACACAATGCTTTGTAAATCTTCCGGAAATCCCTTTCGAATAGGGAACATTCCATACTAAACATAAATAATACGTATCAGTTTCAAAGATTTCGATGAATACTTATGAGAGTTGGAGCGTGGACCGATAAAGAGACTTACAAAAAGATATACATAAAGGCTAATTCATATAAAAACCACTCATAATCATTGTTATAAAGTGTCAAAATTACTTAATAAAAACGAAAGCGTAATTGCGGCAATTTCCAGTTTTATCCCTTTATGTAGCTCCATATTTTTGTGTTGTGTGGCTTCGTAAATCTTATTGTTAATCATACTATATTGTACAGAAAACATTATATTGTGTATATGAATAATAAATGCTATTTTAAACATGATTTGTAAAAAATAACGATATTAAAATATGATTTATAAAATAAAAGGTAATAAAATATAATTTATAAAAATACTTCTCATAGAATGCAATGCTTTGGAATCCTTTCTGATGTCCTTATATACAAAACAATGGCAATAATTACTCCATTTTCAATAAAGAACACCCAATAGTAAACTTCAATAACATACATCAGTTTTAAGGAATTCCTTACGGATGTTATTGTGTGAACAGTTGGACAAAAAGAAAAACCTTAATCATAAGCAATTTTCAACATTGTTGTAAAGTGTTAAAAGAAAATATAGAAATACACATCTAAAATATTTTTATTATACTTTTATATCTCAAAAATATTAACGTAAAGATGTAATGATTTTATTCTTTACTCCGACATAAATTTTACTATATTCCTGAGATTTTCGTAATTCAATGAAAGCATTAATTATTGTAAAATATTTTATAATTATCTATAAGTTGCGTTTATCATAATCTAAAACAATGCTATTGTAATTATTTAATCCTTTTCATAGCAAATAATATAACTTTTTCAAAACAGTGTTTCAAATCATATTGCTATTTAGTAAACAGAAAAAAAATAAAATTTTCTGAACATTACATTGTATTGAATTTTTAATTAATATACAATATAAACACATTACGAAAGATTTGATTGGTTTATTTGATTTTCATTGATTTGAGTGAATTTTACGTTGAACTAGAGCTACGTTTTGAGGAATTACGAGAGATTTGATTGGTTTATTTGATTTTCATTGATTTGAGTGTATGTTGAACTAGAGCTATGTTTTGAGGGATTACAAGAAATTTGATTGGTTTGTTTGATTTTTATTGATTTGAGTGTATTTTACACTGAACTAGAGCTACGTTATGAGGAATTACACGAGATTTGATTGGTTTATTTGATTTACATTGATTTGAGTGTATTTTACGTTGAACTAGAGCTATGTTTTGAGAAATTAGAAGAGAATTGATTGGTTTATTTGATTTTTATTGATTTGAGTGTATTTTACATTGAACTACAGCTACGTTATGAGGAATTACAAGAGATTTGATTGGTTTATTTGGTTTCATTGATTTCATTGTAATTTACGTATAACTAGAGCTACGTTATGAGGAATTACGAGAGATTTGGCTGGTTTATTTGATTTTCATTGATTTGAGGTAAAAGTGTCATGCGATTTTTTTTAAACACTCTTGACTGTGATTGCTGCGAAAACGACTTTCGTGCGTTTTCAGATTCATGGGGGTCCAACGATTTTTTTTTTATTATTTAACAGGCGTGAGAGTGATTGCCTTGGAGCTGAGTTTCATTCGTTTTCAGATTCATGCACAGCTAGATAGGAGTGTCCAGTGATTTTTTTTTTTTTTTTTTTTGGTTTTAACATGCGTGATAGTGATTGCCGTGGAGCTGAGTTTCGTTCGTTTTCAGATTCATGCACAGCTAGGTAGAGGTGTTCAGTGATGTTTTTTGGTTTTAACATGCGTGATATTGATTGCCGCGGAGCCGAGTTTCTTGTGTTCTGAGATTCATGAACTGCGATGTAGGGCTGTACAGTGATTTTGTTTCATGTGCGTGAATCGTACATACGTGCATTATAATGATTGCTGCGAAAACGATTTACGTGCGTTTCTGGATCGACCATTCATCGAATGGTGACTTTTACTATACGCGTAACAGCTTCAACTGTTTCCAGAATATTCGAAGAATTAACATTTCTATTTGACTGTTTTCGAGAATATTCGTTTTAATAATAGTTTTGTTGCACAGATTCGACAAGTTCAAAAAATGTTTGATATTGTCAAGGAGATCTCGCATGCATGCACAATAAAAGTAATCTGCTATATTATGTGCATGAAAATAATGGTAATATCGCAAATATTTGTCAAAAATTATAATAATAGTAGAAAAAAGAAAAATCTTAAAATTTAATGGATTTTCAAATTCCCTTCATACAATTTTGTATTTATTTTCTATTTCTAATGCATTTAAGCTTAAATTAAGGAGCATTGCAACAATTTGTTTGAAAGTTTGAAACACAAAACAATTTACTTAATTTGTAACCCTAATTTTAAATTGAAAATACAATATACTTAAAGCATTGACAAATCTGAAATGAATATTCAGAAAACTTTACAGTTTTAAATTAAGTTGCACTTCATTATGCAATGCATTCGATATTAGAATTTCCCTGAAGACTGATTTTGTATTAAAGACAATGAGAATATTCAAACATGATTGCTATGCTAAATTTCTGTTTTTAAATAAATAATGTAATGGATATATTGCTTTTTATTCTCTGATAAAACACATTTAAAAAAGAAATATCAGTTCTCATCTAACGATAATGTATTATGTCATACCGTATCAAAGGTAGAAATTGCTGCTTATGTTAGGATTTATTAAAAGTACATTACTCTAATATAAATAATTTAAAAGAACGCTAACTTTTGAAACCGGATTGACATTGTGTGCTTTCATTTTTATTTTTTGTTTAAACATCTTATTTTATCAGAACTAAGTAAATGCATATATAATGGATGTTGAAAGTTCCAATATATTCCAATTGTATAGATTTTACAAAGTCTATATAGGTTGCCTAACAATGTCCATTCCCAGCCTTTTTATGACTGAAAAGATGCAATCATAATCATAAAAAAATAATTTTCGTTTTAGTAAAAAAATCCTGCTCTATTAAATGCATACGTCTACAACGCCATCTGTTGTAAAACGATGGACTCAACTTTTCTATCACAATTCATAAATAAGATGGGGAAATAGCTAATTACATTTTTTTTTTTTTTTTTAAGAAAATCATAGATTTAGTAAAAAAAAAAAAAAAAAAAAAAAAAAAAAAAAAAAACTGTTGATACAAGAAAGCTGCAAACTCGTTAGTAATTTCCGATATTTTGTTTTAAGAAAACGATACTAGGAAGAAGAAAAAATATATATAAAAATACATCTTTATTTTCGGTATTTAAACTTCTTTTCGCCAATTGAAATGCACATGTGTTTAAAATTTAGGTTACACACGTTAAGCATAGCAGGTGACAAGAATGCCCAGTAAAGTTCAAACCAGGATACGATTGCACATTGCAGGTGATAGAAAAGATTTTAAATTAAAATAAAGGTGTCTTGAAATAACTAGTTCCTTTTGAGATATAAACGCAAATCCGAAATAGTAATTGCAAATGTAAATATATTGTAAATATATAAACATTGTTCCCGAAACGTCAATAGATGTTTTTGGGTTCTGTCTGTGTTGCTGTCTCTCTGTATATCTCGCAATAGCGGCGAGGAAAATCACTCCATTAACTTGCAATTTGGTACACCAACCACCCAGAAATAGCTGTATAGTTTTGGGTGTGTATTCTATTTGTAGTTTATGTACAGCGTCACACCAAAATTTTCTTACTATAATGGCCTATGGAGAGAGTTGTGTGTACCGCAATAGCAGGCGCAAAAAACACATGAATTTAAAATTGGTACACATGTTCAAGGGCTATACAGAAATACATGTATACATTTTGGTACCTATATTGTTTATGAATCGTGTACAGGGACACACGAAATTTTTCTTATCATTACCACCAATGGACAGAATTTGTGCGTGCCGCAATAGGAAGCGCAAAATCCCTTGGGTTGACTTGAAAATTGGCACACATAATTTATCCCTAAACAGATATAGTTGTACACATTTTGGTGCCTATACTGTTTATAAAACGTATACAGGGACACAAGTTTTTTTTTTTTTTTTTTTTTTTTTTTTAGCATTACAGTCTATGATAAGTATTTCGTTTAAATTCATTTTGACATTGTTACATTGCTTTCAACAAAGTAATATCAACTAATTATTTTACTTAATGAATAAGTTAGTTAATATTTTTAATATTTTTTTTAGATTTTTTCATTCGATATATTATTTTTGAATCCTTATATACTTAAATAATCATGAAATGAAAAAAATCCTCGAGGAATGATCGGTACAGATAATCCAACTTTAAAATTCGATTGTATTATCGACGGAAAATCTAATTGCTTGCAAATTTATTTTTTTGTTGTTTGTTCATTTGTTCGGATACTTATTCAAAACTGAATAGTTTTTTAGAATTGTAATAGGCTTTTAAATTTTTCCGAACTCAGATATGAACTTCTACAAGTAAGTAAATGTCAGACACTGACCATTCATTGCTTTGTGAAAGTAGATTTATCCATTATATAATCATAGTATATATTCATATATTTCAGAATGGTACAAAATAATTCTGTATTTGTGAAAGCCTACACAATTTCTGATAAATGATGTAAAACCTAATAAGTTTTTCTTTTTGTTTACATTTAAATACTATAGTTTTCAAATTTTGAACACCATCACAGATTTTCATTCCCACAGACACTTATGCCACACAGACCTTGAAAACTATGAAAATCCTATGTCCATGATTTGTGATCCTAAGCAAAAAATAAATATTGCATTACCCCATATCACAGTCAATTTTTGGAATATTCAATCCACCTATCGATGTTCGTATTACGCACAAACATGGACCCACCGATTTTTAAAAAAGTCATACATTGAGAGTAACTTAAGAAAGTGCATAATGTTCAACAATTTCAACTTAAAAAGAACGCTTTTTATATTTTAAAGGTATAATAAAAGGATGCTAAACTATACGTGGTAAACTATAGAAGATTTTACTATTATTTTTATTTTGATTCAATCAATAGTAATATAAAGTTCGCTGATTGTCAAAAAAAAAAAAAAAATGTTGATGTCATTCTATCTCTCTCTCTCACTCTTTCTCTCTCTTAAATATATATATATATAAATATTGGAAGGAACTGGAATTAAGTTCATTTGTAAGGTAGGCGTGACGTTGAGTTAAGGGAGTAAAGGTCGCCGAGGGAAGTCAGTATCGAAATTAGCGTAAAGTGATAGCATCGAGTTGGGATAGAATGTTGGCTGAGATTAGAAAAGATTCTAGCTGGAACAAGCATACTTCGGCGATGTTATGGGTGAGATAGCTAATTGATGTTATCGTGCACTGGAGAATTTGGATTACCATGTAGTGTCTGGTTCATGCATAGTTAGTTGGATAAAATGAAAACAAGATCTACGTAGATTATTGAAGTTGTTTAATGTTTGAATGTGTGTAGTCTTTAAAGAATTAGTTTCGTAAAATGAAGTGAATCGTATTTTCTATTTTTGAGAAATTTTAAAATAGAGCAATTAATAGGGCACTCTTCTGTCGTTTAAGTTGTTTCGCTGGAGTTCAAATGTGTTGTGTTGATAGCTGTGGTATTCGGAGATTGAAGCATTGATGCCCGATGAGGACAAATTTAATATATTGAAATTTTTGCTTAAAGGCGATGCCAAGTTGTGGTATGAAAATGTTGCGTCTGTTTCTATTGGTCGAAACCCAACTTATGACATATTAAAACGTAAACGTCAAGATAATTTTTCTAATGTTGCAAACAAGGCCAAATTACGTCAAGAATTATACACTCGATTTTTTTCTTCTTTTTATAATAAATCCACATATTTTCTACTTACAAAATTAGATTTAATTAAGCAACTGGAACTTAATCTATCTTCCACTGCATCTTTGGATACCATTTTGTTTTTATTTACAATCCCTTTTATACATGAAAAATGTTGCTACATATGACTCTTTATTTCAAACTTTTTCAAACTACGAGGAAATACATACTGTTTAAGTTGACAGTAACATTTCACGGCTAGAACGAAATTATTTCCCTTCCCTTCAAAATTTTGCCTGTGATTATGTTGAGAGAAATGAAAGTATGCAGCGCCCTATAAATTTTAAGCACAAATTTTTCTCGAAATGATTTTCAGCATAACAATGCATCGTTCACAGCCGAATATTACATGTGATAATAAAATTACATGGTAACTGCCAGAACAATCTAAAAATTAAGCAGTTATGCTTAGCAGTGTTTCGATTAATTCTATGAACTGGTCACCTCCATCATTGTGGATAGTACATTTTATAAAAAAAACTAATGATGTTTAATTACCGTCGTCGAAGAAATACTTTATCAAAGAAAATGAAATTATTTAAAATTGTTCTAGTAATGCATACCTTGTTGATAAAATTGACAGCTGTGTAAAAATGTCTGAAATTTGTAATGGTGATTTCAATATTGAAAATTATGTAGATGACATAAGTGATATTTTTGGGGAACATTCCAATAATAAAGAATGTAAAATTCATGAAAATTCTAAAATTTCTAAATACATTTGTGGCAGTGAGAGTTATTTAGAAGATGCACTTGATATTTTTGAAGAAAGTTATGATAATTTAGAGGAGTGTCAAAGTCATGATAAAATTTCTGAAATTACCGATGTTAAATTGTAATGTTTATCTAATATTAAACATTTTAAATGTATGAATGATGAAGATGTCAAAGTGTGTTAAAACTTTACTGATGCTAAGAGAAGTATTTGTGAGAAACCTAGAACATTTAACTTGAATGACTTCTATAATAACGGAATGTCCATAGACAGACTTGGTTTAAACCATTTACGACCCCAATTAAGAGTGAGAGATTGCATTGTATTTAACTATTTTGAAATGGTTAATTATTTAAAAATCAAGCGACACAAAATAATATTCGCTTCCTAACTTTTCAAATAAGATAAACCAAAGAAAGTTTCTCTGCAAAATAAATTCGCAAAATAATTTCGTAAATTCGTAATTTACGATTTTACCAACATAGCGAAATTGTAAATGTTTCATATAAATATGAATTTTGAGGATTATTGCATTGGAAATAGTAGCATGAAAACTAAACAACGGAATTGACCCTGATAAAATAAATTAATAGATTAGAATAAGATAAATATATCGAAGTGAACGGTGGATAGCCTATTAGGGGGGGATTTCATTATGTCACTGTATCAAGCTTTTGTCAAATTCATTCCTTTTAACATGATTATATGTCTCAAACTAGAAATTTATGAGAACATAAATATGATGGGGAACTGAGCAGAGTCCACCTATGCCAACTAGTTTTTTTTTTTTTTTTTCTTTTTTATTCAAAGTGCATTATCTGTCTTAGAGCTGAGCAAAACATGACTGACCTTAAAATTTTTTTTGGACCTTTTCAATTTTATAACAAAAATAACATTAATAATAATAATTTTCAGTGGAGAGAACTTTGAAATTAATTTAAATCAAGCATACGTCATGCATTTTCGTGCCGTTCTATTGTATAAAAATTTGATATATGTATGTATTCTAAATCATTTTATTTCAACCATCACCTACAGAGTGGGTGAATAAACCTTTTCTTATTCTTGTAAATTGAAATGCATGGGCCTTTGCATTAATACCCCCATTTTCTTGAATAGTTGCACATCTGTATTGGTAAAACTTTCGTAATCTAAAATTTTTATGCATGCATTAATAGTGGGAGGAACCTTTTTTTTTTTTTTTTTTTTGGAGCTACAAACAAAAAGCCGCGTTTAACTTTATAACATTAAAATGTCTAACACTTGTGTTTTCCTATATGCTTTAGCCCAAGAGGGAATTTTTTTTGTATATAAAACGATATATTAGGGAGACAAGAATGCTTCAGTTCTTTCCAGAGACGGATTATAACTTATTTTTTGTATATGTATAGTGTAAAGCATTTCCCGTTTCAGAAACTCTATTTTACTGTATGGGAGAGTTCCGCCGATGGAAAGCCTGGCCTTATCTCATGTAAACAATTGTTCCGAATTCCAGCGAAATCTGGCGTCAATCTAATGTGAAGAGTTTTTCCTGATGTTATAAACTATAGTAAATCTGAAGTCCCTTACTGATGAAGATTGTTGTAAAATGGCATGATGTACAGGTGGAGATTGTTGAAATGCAATTTTTGTTATTATACCTACAAAGTAAACTATATTTCCTGGCTGTCAGAAAAGAATGTAACCTTTTGTAATTACAACACAGAAGGGATGCACTATTTTTAGTTTGCAGATTTTTTCCTGGCAAAACGGCTTTTTTTTTTTTTTTTTTTTTTTTTTCTTGTTGTTCAGCGAGCTTAAAACTAAATTAAACTTAATTTTATGATCTGCCTTACCAGTTTTTATTTTATTTCACTTTATTTTTTTATTTATGAAGAAAATTATTTTTTTATTTTGAAAGAAATCAAACCTTTAAAATTTCTATTAGAGGAAAAAATTTAATACGATTCACCCCATCATTAATTAAGTTTAAGTATTCAACTTTAGGTTAAATTCTCTTAAAGAATTTTTTTTACAATGATGAAGTTTTAATTTGGGCTCGTTTTGAACCTTCAAGAATACTTTTGTTTCGTTGGCGGTACAGTCGGTAACAAAAGTGTCCGATCAATAGCCAAAATTCCTATATAAAAGAGTACGCTTAATACAGTTTTGCTAAATAAATCCAAAAGGATTCGACACGGATTTACTTAAAAAATAGTATTAAATGTACTTTTTTCATATAGGAAATTTTGCTAGTGTTCGGACACTTTTGTTACCGACTGTAGTTCTACGGTAAGAGTGGCGTTGAGTTAATGGAGTCGCCGAGGGAAGTCGGTATTCAAAGTAGCATAAAGTGATACTGTGTAGTTGGGATATAAAGTTGGTTGAAATTGGGGAAGTTTCAAGCTTGATCCAGCATAGTTCAGCGATGTTGTGGGTGAGACAGCTAGTTGATAGCGTCAGGCAGAGGTGAATTTGGTTAGCATGGAGTGTCTAGTTATTGGGTAGTTAGTTGGATAAATTCAATACAGGATCTACGTAGATTGTGGAAGTTGTTTAAGATTTGAATGCAAGTAGTCTTAAGAGAAATAGTTTGATAAAATGAAGTGAATTGTATTTCTATCTTTGAGGAATTTTAAAATAGAGCAATTAATGGGGCACTCTTGTGTCATTGAAGTTGTGTCGTTGGAGTTGTGATGTGTTGTGTTGATAGATGTGCCATATCGATATCGAAGTACAGTCGGTAACAAAAGTGTCCGAATACTAGCAAAAATTACTATGTAAAAAAAGTACACTTCATATGGTTTTGTTAAATAAATTCTTGTCGAATCCTCATCTTAGTCAGTCTGAGAACATGATTCGATAAGGATTTATTTAACAGAACTGTATGAAGCGTACTTTTTTTACATAGGAATTTTTGCTAGTTTTCGGACACTTTTGTTACCGACTGTACTGTGTGATAATATTTGATTTGACGATTGTTCCGTTGGCGTCTAATGTTTTATGTTGGAGATATAAAGTGTTTCTCGTCGCTCTTAAAAGTCCTTCACGAATTAATAAACTAAACTAACTTGATAAACTAAACGAAATTGATCCAGATATTAAATTTACTCTTGAAATAGAAAATGAAAATTTATTAAATTTCTTAGATGTAGCTGTAATTAAAACTCCAAATTTAAACATTGAAACTACGGTATACCGGAAACAACAACAACAACAAAAAATATGTTAATGAAATTATAAACGCTAAATGTGAAACACCATACATACATTAAATAGCTGCTATACAATATTGTATAAATCGTGCAATAAACGTATGTTCAAACAAAACCTTACTGAAACATGAGCTTCAAAAAATCAACGAAATATGTCAAAATGCAGGATATAAAATGAACCTAATAAATGATTTCGATAATAATAGTTTGAAAAAACTTAACAATATAAATAACGTACAAAAACAAAAACAAAAATATATCCCCCTCAGTCTCATATACACTGGTCAAAAAAATTAAAGGATCAGCCCGTTTTCTCTTTCTCTTCTTTTGCACATAATTTTTAAACAAATAAACATATGAACATAAAATTTGGATGGCCTGTTCATTATCATATTATTAACTGAATCTTATGTAATTTTAGCATAAGAATAATTTTTAAGCTAATAAATATTCATTTTTCTCGCAAAAGTAAGCTTTGGAAAAAATGAAAAATTTCAACAAATTTAGGAAAGAACACATAATGAAAAGTGGTGTTAAGAATGCATTAGAGATAGGTAAAGACGCACATATCTTGAAATATTAAACTAAATCTCGATTTTTCTTTTTGTATTAACTTTTATTTTACTTTTATAATAAACTTTTTAAAAATATATAATTACTAATTTGTAAACTATACTCAGCACTAGAATAATAATGATGTCGAAAAATAATTGTATAATGAACATCTTATCCAATTTTCATGTTTGTATGCATATTTTTTAAAAAGTTATTCACATGCGAAAAGAAGAAGAAAAAAGAAGAAACAGAAAATGAATGCAGGTAGAAAGATTTGGTTGTAATCTAACATAGGAACGCGTGTGCGTCTTTACCTATCTGTAAGGCATCCTTATGACCATTTTTCATTAAGTGTTCTTTCCTAAAATTATTGAAATTTTTCATTTTTTTTAAAGCTTACTTTTGAGAGAAAACTGAATATTTATTAGCTTAAAAATTATTCTTATGCTAAAATTACATAAGATTCGGTTAATAATATGATAATGAACAGTCCATCCAAATTTTATGTTCATATGTTTATTTGTTTAAAAATTATGTGCAAAGAAGAGAAAGAGAAAACGGGCTGATCCTTAATTTTTTTGACCAGTGTAGAAAAGGCACAAGTAATAAAATAGAAACTGAAGCAGCTAAATTAAACATAAATATCCCAACAAAATCTAATAGCAACATTTTCTAGCGAATTAGACATGACAAAGTTAAAATTCACTTCTGTGAAACGTCAGACATTTACAAAATAAATTTCATTTACGAAAAAAAAAAGCAAAAAAAAAAAAAAAAAAACGGATGCTACAAAGGTATGACTAAACGAAAAATAAAAACACGCATAAAAGAACACGAAAACGATATTAAATATAATAAAATAACGGCAGCCCTCACCAAAACAAACCAAAATGAAAGTATTACAATAGACTTCAAAAACTTTAATAAAATAGCTCATTATAATAATTACTATCACGCAATAAAGCGCGAAACCATCGAAATCTTAGCGAATTACTACGACTCATGCAACACGGAGCCAATGGAAATAGACACCGGGTAGCGCGCTATGCTAGAGAAGAGGAATCAAGTAGCAAGACCGCCGAGTGTAGTTCACTAGAGACAACATACCTGAAGAAGGCCGCGGAATTGCGGCAGATAGTGCTTTTATATAGGTAACTTATAGAAGATTTTAAACGATTTTAATTAAATTACTTAGTTTAAGTTTATTAGTGAGTTATTCATACGCCCCTCTTCACTCCAAAGTCAAAATAAAATTGGCTGTCTCTTTAATGTAAGTGTCTTGATTGTGTCCTACACTAAATATAAACACGGTAAAGTAGAAGTCGGAATGGAGACTTTACACGTTCTATCGCTAAAAACATTTCAATTTACATGACTTTTATCTGAAGTTCTCATAGAAGTAGTTAAATACGTTTTGCTAATAAGTTATGGAAATGGAAATTTTTTAACGCTTGCTCAGTAATAACTGAGGCTCATTTAAGTAAAATGCTCATATTTCATTAGATAATTATCCTCATTGCTTTATTCCGTTTCTTGTGTAGTGTATATAATTTCCTTAAAAAGGGCTTGGCATTTAATTTAAAAGTCTGCGTTTTAAAAGGCGGATTTTTTTTTTTTTTTTTTTTTTTTTTTTTTTTTTTTTTTTAAGAAACATCTATATGTGCATTCTTATGTATGGCATTCAAATGGAATTTAATATTGCTAATTAGAAGAAACCTCATAATCAACTGACAGAGTCAGAGTGTGTTTCAAGAATTTTCTTTTTCACAGGGACATTCCAAACATTTTTCTTCAAATATATACATTTTTTCTTTAATTAGTTTTTATTAGATTTTTTATTAGTTACATTATGAATTTTCTTTAAGTACATGTCTTCGGAACGAAACTTTTGCTGAAATATTTGAGGCATATCATGTATTGTATACTTCGGAAATTTCATGATAATCCAGAATAATTTTATTTGATATCTGCAAAACATGTGAAACCGAAAGTGTCCTTTAGTTATGAAAGAACAGTGTATAATGTATATACATATATATGTGTGTGCGTGTGTGTGTGTAATATTTTCTAAAAATATAGATAGATGTATATTACATTTATCATTCATATTGATTTTTTATTAAACACCAAAATATAATTTGCATTTCGCACAGTGCATTTCGCACTGTTTAATAGTTTCAATAGTTTCGTCGATTACATTAACCTCTTGTCTTTTTTACTATTCATTATTTATTTTTGATTTGTGTACATTAAAATAAAAATAATGATGTTTTGTAATTATTCACAATGTTACGTTTCTAAAATCTTTTATCATCATTATGCATGTATTTTAATTCATCACATGTATTTTGATTCAGTATTGAAATCATTCAGATAACGGGCAATAATAATAAGTTTACATGAGTCCATATATAATATACATATCTCGGAAACAATTCATTAATAACATGAAAGTAATATATTATCTTCATGCTATAGTTGCCCTTCATAAAAATGTAGCAGTTTACTAGAAAATTGCAATGATATACTTCTTAATTGTTTTAATAAATATTGTTTGTATAATGCTTCACTTACATTTGTAAATATATCTTACTAATATTATACTAATTCAAGTCATTTTTTATAGTGTTTAACCATTATAAAAAAAGAATCTTTATTATAATTATTATTATTAATATTAATTAAATTTGTCGCCATTTCGAAAACAAAATTTTCTTAAACAGAAGATTAATGTATTTTTTAACTCCTTTATTCTCAGCTTAATTTTTTCTTTTTCTTTTTCTTTCTTTCTTTTTCTTTTTTTTTAAGTAATTAACATTTAAAACAGAAATAAAAATTAACTTTTAAACAGAAATTTTAATTACCCTTTATGAAAATAATAACTTCCCTTGTATTTTTTTACCTTTTAAAGTCGTTATTATTTCTACTAAAAAAAAAAAAAAAAAAAAATTCTTCATTCCCATTTATATTGTAAAGCAATTTATAATTCTTTGTAGTAGAAAGACGCTCTTTTTCCCCATTTTCAAAGTATTTTTTAATTAAAAGATTTTAAATCACGCAATTAAGAATAACTTTTATCAGAATAAACCAGGCTTTTTCTTTCTTTTGTTTGAGATAAGAAATAAAAGAGAACATTCATTAAACAGAGCAGACAATAACTTTTTTTTTTGCTGTTAAAGTCCTTTATATGTATAGTTAGGAATACAATTAGAAGACCAATCACAAATACACTGCATGGCCAGTATAATAAAAAGTTACAAATGGCTTGTACATTTAGCACATAATTTCACTTACTATTTACAATATTTGTGTAACTTTTTTTTTCAGGCATTATGGGATTAGGTGGACATATATAATGTTTTAATCTTAAATTATTATTTTTTGGCAAGTTTTTGGCATATACAGAGTATGGGTTTGAAAACTTTTACAAAACTTCACAAAAAACTTGATAACTTAAAAAAAAAAAAAAAAAAAGAGTCATTAATCTGAAACATAAAATTCTCACCTTTAATTTTCACCGAAATAAAAGTATTTGTAGAAGATATTTTATTTCTTTTTATATGCAAGCGCGAATGATCGAAGAGCAGCCTTCATATAGAAGGAAATCAGAGTATATAGTGAAACTAAAATGATCGAGTATATTACCATAATCTTCGAAGTTACTAGTAGAAATGGCCAAAGAGAGAGTCTGCATGTGCCAATAATACCCACTTTGGCGAAATCCACTTTAGGAGAATTGAAAAAATGGTATAAACACGTACAAGATGTACAGAGAATGGTGAATGCAACAGCACAAAAATTACTAAGAAAATGCCCTCATTAAAATGCAGTTCTAGACATTTTAGTAAAAGATAGAGTGAATGCCAGAATAGAGGATCTCAAATTGGTACGAAAAGAGGCAAAAGGAATAATTTTAAAAATAAAAGAAGAAACCTGCAAGAACTAAAGCAATAAAAGAAAACAAACCCATGAATACAAAGAGGGTATCTTACTTGCAATTCAACAAATGCATTTCGGAAATGGAATGAAATCGTGAACGAACTTTCTCGGTCTGTAGTAACTGGCCAATGGGATGTCTAATGACTGATATGATGTTAAGAATGTTAGAAACGACGAAGGTGACAACTATAATGTCACCGTCGCGGACCACATGAAAAAAACAGAACAAAATGTAGACAGTGTACTGTACACATAGACCAATTATGTCTGAACTTTAAGCCTTGAAAATAACAGTATTTATTTCCATATATATATAATATAATATAATGTTTAATGTTTTAATTCAACTGTGCAAAGGAAAAAACAAAAAAAAAATGATTCTAGGATTTACAAAATGAAATAAATCTAGTTGTTAGAAAAAAACCCAACAAGATTGTTACTGAATTGTACCCAAATTTCTATATCAGTATTTCAGTCAGTGAAAAAAAAAAATATATATATATATATATATACACTTAATCATAAAATGTTTTATTCATCAAAGCGGCATAGTTGTCAAGTGTTACGGTTTGTAAGTAGATTTCTTTTGAAAGAATTTAATTATATTTTTTTGCGGAATTTCTCTAAGATTAAATCTGTACTGATAAGTATAAAGGATTTAAGTCCAAAAATGTCGATTTTGAGTTAAGTACATAGTCAGACTCAGAAAAAAATTCTCTATCGATTGGTATAAAGGATTTAATTCTATGTCATTTAGTCTTTGAGAAAATCCATTGGTAAAAAAAGGACCAATTTAGAAATTTACCATTCATGTATGGTATAAAATATTTAATTCAATTTTTCCTGTTATTAAATGAAAGTTGACAACCACTGAATGGTATAAAGGGTAAAAATCAACGAAATACCTTTTCCCTAATCCATTCTTCTGATTTGTTTTTAGCTAGTTAAACTTTATTTTTCGTCTCCTGAAAAATCAAGAATATGAACTTAAATCCTTTATACTTATCACTACAGAAATAAGGTGAAAATTCCTGTAGAAAAAATTTTAGTCATCAAAATTTGTAATGCTTGGCAACTATCAACTTGAAAGAAAGTTTACATTGTCTTTAGTAAAAATTATTGCCTAGCTTGTATAAATGGTATTGTTACTTTGTAAGGTATGAGGGGTGTCGAGTTGTGAAAGTAGAGATCTCCAATGGAATTCAGTATTGAAGAAAGTTGCAAATGATAGTGGTGAGTTGGGATGAGTAAGTAAAGGTCGCCAGTTGAATTTAATATCGAAAAATGTGTAAAGTGATATCTTCGTGTTAGGTTAGAATGTTTGGTTGAGAAATTAGAGATCTACAGTTGGATTTAGTATTGAAAGTAGTTTAAGGTGATAATGTCGATTCAAGGTAAGATGTTCGGTTGAAAATGACAACGTTTCTAAATGGATCCAGGATATTTTGGAGATATTGTGGGTGAAATAGCTGGCTGGCTGAATGTGTCGAGTAGAGGTGAAATTGGGTTAGTATGGAGTGTCTTTAGTTATTGGATAGTTAGTTGGTTAAATTGGAAACAGGATATACGTAGATTGCGAAAGGTGTATAGAATCGAATGCGGATAGTTTTAAGAAAATTATTCTGGTAAAATGAAGTGAATCGCATTTTCTTATTATGAGGACTTTAAATAGAGCACTAAAATGGAACACGGGGGTGTTGTTGGTGATATTGTGTGACGAGTAATCTTCACGGAGTTTGCTAAAGAAAGAAAGATGCTACTAATCTTTGCTTTCTGGAAAGATCCTCGATTTTCGGCTATTAATTTTCCTTGCTGAAATGGTGAGATATTTTTATGATAAATCTAAATTACATAATTTAAGTTCATTTAGTGGTTCTTTCGCATCCCCACGCCTTTCCTTACGTTTAAGATAAAATAAAAATTTATGCAGCTTTTAATATGAGTCTCTTGATTGTCTTCTACTCTAAATTAAGAACATGAATCAAACTGAAGTCGGAACCGAGACTTCACAACTTCATTTTCACAAAAGAAAACTATCTTGTAAAATTTCTTGGGATTTTAGTATCGTTTTTGACGTGGCGTATTTTAAATTATGAATAGAAATGGAAAAGCTATATTTATGATAGACGATAATAATATTAAAAAAAAAATTAAAAAATGCGATGTACCACCTATAATAATGGTGTTTTTCAGGACACATATTTCCGAAATATATATCTCAATCGTCTAAAATTTAATTCGTTTTAAGAAATAATTGAAGTTTATAAATTGCACAAAATAAGAAACTTTTATTTATTTATTTACTAGCAAACCCGGCCACGCGTTGCTGTGACTAAGTTATACGTTGAATTATACGGCTGTAAACTATTTAGTACAGTCAAATTATTATTTACGAACAAAGACGAAAACGTTGTAGCCGATGTAAAAACCCACAGGGTTGAGATTTGAAACTTAGATCAAAATTTGGAAGCGATTGATAAAAATTTTCGTAGTGTTGATATTAAGCACAAATTAATTTTATTGTAGGGTCCTATAAATTTTAATGGAGAAGTGATATATATTATTTCTAATGCTAATAAACTATTTCTTATGCTAATAATAACTTTGGATAAAATTGCTAAAATGACTAATATATAAATTAAATTCTATTAAAATTCTATTAAAATAAAAGTATAAAAGAAACAGACGATTTTAAAATCAATTTTTATGGACGAGTGAAATATAATATATGCTATAATGGATAATTTTACTATAAAATGACCTCATCATTTTAAATATTTTAAAGAGGGCAACAGCTGTAGTTATAAAAAGGAAAACAATAAGGCTAAACCAGAAAAATAAGTAATTTTGATAAATATTTTAAAACTTTAAAATTGGAAATCTTATGAAATATTGGACATTTAAATTAAATACATGTATCATTTTAAATAGAAAAAGATTTTGGAAAAGTTTAGTGTATTTTAACGAAGTGATGAGAAGTTTTTGAGTATGTTAAAATTTTAATAGTAAATTCAAGTTAATAAAGATGGGAAACATTGAGGATTAAGATAAGAATAATTATAAGATTAAAAAAAAAAAAAAAAAAAAAAAAAAAAAAAAACTTTTTATATACCATGCTTTTAAATTTTAATATACTAATAATATACTAATTAAAAGGAAAATGATAAATATTCTATCATAGTTTGAAGTCAAATTTGTTTTCAAATGTCTAAATAAAATATCTGATGTAAGATACTAATATTTTGCAGCGGAATAGATTTCATTTCTGTCATCCTTGGCGAAAAAGAAAGAATATCGCCAAATTATCTGGCGAAAATATTTAATTCCTTTCAAAAATCATGGTTATTTTAACAACTTATATTAAAAGAGTAATGAATAATATGAAACAATATTTCGTACAATACATATTACATGTCATACATACGTACAATGAATAATACATATTACATTTCGTACAATGCATACATCTGGCATGTATATTTTCGTGTTACGCTTTTGATCGCCAAATAATAATAATAATAAAAGCCAAAGGCGGCAGAGTTTCGAAATTTAAAATTAAAATTTTGTCAATTTGACAGCAAAATAATTCAATCTAACACCCGCGATAACTAATACATATCTATACCCAAATATAAGGATTAAAATCGGGAAATAAATTTCCTCGATTTTTAATAATTTCTTACAAATAATCCAGTGGGCAATTAACATAGGAAATCTTTTTCTTGGTTGCACAGACGGTCAGTGAGTCACATTTCGCTTGCGTATAGAACTCATAGATATAGTATAGCATATATAGAATAGAGTGATCATTGGGGAGAAAAAAGTTATTCATTTTCATTTGGGAAAAGACGACGTTTTTACCAAAATATGGCCGTCTTTCCCCGAGTGAACACACGGGAATACATACTAATATTTTAGCAAATAAAATTTATGAATAATTTATTTGCTAAAGGGGAATGGAAGACTCAAGATACAGTTTCAAATTCATATTTCTTTCTTTCTTTTCCTTTTTTTTTTTTTTTTTTTCAATACCACTTAATGGCTGTTTCCAAAGCTTTTATTTATTTTTTTTTTTCGGCATCAAAAATCTTTGTACGATAACATGGGGATGAGAGATCTATATATATTACTATATCTATGATAGAACTACATTAGCACTTTATCAATGTGTATAAAATCTTTAAATTGATTATGACGTCAATTTTCGTGAGATGCATAATTTAACTTTTTATAATTTTTCAACGTTCACGTTTGATTAAATGTATTTATTTTTATGTCGAAAGAAAATGAACTCGTTTTTTTTTTTTTTTTTTTTTTTTTTTTTGGCAACAATTAAATTAATGGAACTCACAGATATTTTGGAGCAACTTTAATAAAGGTCTATAATTGACAAATAATTGCAATAAAACAATATTGTGACAATAAATTGAGATAAAAACTATCCTATCTCTCAAGTTGGACCAAACTGCGCACAGTGTGCAATATTTCATTAAAATCGGTTCCTTAGTTTAGGAGTTTACCCCGGACAAACATCGTGACACGTAATTTATATATATATACAGATTTATTTTTGAAATATTAATCATCTTGTGCGATTTATATTTAAAATAATCTGGTGTGGCCCACACAACACTTTATCTTACCCTGATACTATAAATAGAGATTGGAGATTGAGTGGTAATATAAGGAGTACAGTTATATAAACATATACTGAGCAATATTTACGTGAATGGCATCTATAATCTAAATTGTCGGTGTAGTAAAAATATTTCCATGTCATCCTTATAAATTCTATCCTGCCCGCCTCTGCTAGCGTGTTCTAAAAACCCTTGTTGGAATTCTACAGTGTTTTCGTATATTCTCGTAGTTAATCTCATTTAAAAATCTATGTGGGCCCTCCGTGGCCGAGTGCCTATGTCACCACACTGCTAATCGCCTTCGAGCACAGGAGAGCAGGTGCGATTCCCTTGCTGGCCCTGGGTGGTTTTCAAATACTTCGTACTGTAATTTTGTCATGTGGTATGTGTCTTTATCTGATGAAGATTTGCAAGCGGGCTTCAAGTGTCAAGCATACAAATCTGGTGTATATGTTATCAATAATTGCCAATAAAAATCTCTATAACTAAATGCAAACACAAGAGGTGAACTTTAATATCTATAATTTGGTTTTATAACCAAATTCCAGAAAATCAAGCTAGATTTTTACCCAACACAAATGGTTCGTAATATTCATATTATTCATAACTTTTTTTTTCTTACCATTTAGAAAAAAAAAAACGGATTAGAAATTCTCGATCATTTCGTCTATAGAGGTTATTTGTTTTTGTTATACGCATAGCTCGGAAATCTCAGTTTCTTGTTTAGGGATTCTGAAAATTGCTACTTATCCGTTCTAAATGAAAGCGGTATATTTTTTCCCAGTGTTTGTAATAAATAAATAAACAAACAAACAAACAAAAAAAAATACAAATACAAAATAATAATAATAATAATAATAATAATAATAATACAAATACAAATACAAATTAGGTTTCGGAAAAATCTTTATTTGAAAATTATTCTGTGTGAGAGGAAGTGAGGAACCGCCTCTCTCAACCCCCTTTTCCTAATTGTACCAATATTTTTATAGAATTCAGACCTGTTATTAAATTTAAAAGACAATTATCGTGCGCACCATTCTTGAATATTACCAATCTTGATCAAACTTTTCAAGTAACAAATTTATATTAACTTCAAAATGCAACATTTGAAATGCCTGAAATAATTGGTTTTTAAGTTACTTTGATAAGTGAGAGATACAAAGATCAAGCGTTAAAAATTTGAGTTCGGTATTCAGGAAACCCAAAACATGCAAATATACAAAAACAAGCATATAATCTTAGCTTAAACATACTGATTTACCTTATGTTATGAGGAAATTAAAGTGAATTATTTTGCAGTTTTTCTGGACATGGTAAAATTTTATAGTAAACCATTTCAACTGATTACACTCAATAATAATAATAATAATAATAATAAAAGTTTCCGCTTAATTATTTCGGCGCTGTATATCTTCTAAAAATTATGTACATACCACATGGTGCAAAGAAATATAATCATATATTAACAACACTCACTACAACCTGAAATACACTGCCATCAATTTTCAAGTATTGTCTCACTATATTCTAGTTTTTTTTGTGTAGACCTGTAAACTAACGGTGAATTATTTTTTACACCATTTTCTAAATGAAACCAGTTTTTACCCATATAAAAAATATGAATTCATTTGGTTTAGTTCATCCTACAAATGTTAAACTCAACTTTCCTGCAATTTTCCCCACTGAATAAATTTGAATAATCTTAGGTGTCCCTGTATATGAAATATTTTATTGATCTCACCAAAAAGTTTAGTGTAGTATCACTGTATGACTCCGATCAGATTTAGAATACTGAGTTTGAACTTTCTGCTGCTATTTGTTCTTCGGATATGCTGATAACTGGCACACACACACACAAACCAATCGCTGAAAACAGGTTTAGGAGACCTTAAAACATGTAAATATAACAAAAAAAAAAAAATCTACCTGAAAACAATACTTTCTTTATCATGTATTTGGGTAAGAGAAAGTAAAATAGAAGATATTTGAATATCTTCAATATAATAATAATAATAATAATAATAATAATAATACAATAATTAATTTAAATAAATAAATAAATAAAAAATAAAAAAATAAAAAATAAGTCGAATTTGTTGAGATTTTTATAAGAAAATATATCCCTATGCTTCATTACACTATGTACATAACCTCCCATTAATGACTAATTTTCTTTCAAATTTCGAGATTGAAAAATAGAATTTAGGGAATTTAAGTAAATATAATCGATTTTAATCTACAAACAATTGTTTAAAAATCTCCAAAATTCATTAAAAAAAATATCAAGTGATTTGCGATGAACCAGGAATCTTTTTGAACCATAAGAATGTTTTCATTCAAGGATTATCATAGTGTTATAATTCTCTAAACTGAAAATACAGGGTGTTTATAAAGTCCCGGACCCATTTTGATGTTTAATAACTCATAAAATAATAAAGATACATTAAAATTAATATCATAAATGGTTAGATAGACTCATAAAGTTCCATGACCCTTGTCAATGAACTTCCACGTGTGCCCTCTTCGTCGCACGGAGAATATGAAGTCGATAGTCAATTTCACGCCAGGTAGCGGCAAGCTTGTCGGCATCCACAAACGCTACTGCGGCTGACTTTTAGGTCATCAATGTTTGACACTCTACTCCTGTAAACATTTCCTTTACAAATTCCCAAAGGAAAACGTCCAGCGGCGTTATATCAGATGATCTGGGTGGCCAAGGAATTGGACCTCCTCACCCAATCCATCTTCCTGGAAAATGGTCATTCAAAGAACTACGAACGATACCACAATGAGGTGGTGCACCATCTTGTTGCAAAAAGACATGTGGCTGAAACTCTTCTAGTTGTGGAAATACGAAATTTTCCAAAATGTCTAAGTATACGACTGATGAGGAAAATATTCCCTTTTGGGAAGCACAAAGGAATTCCCTTTGTGCCTCACGGTATTCATGGGGGTTTTCAGATCCCCCAATAGTTGCCAAAAACAAAAGAGAGAAAAATGCAATTAATAAGCAGACGATATTTAGAAAAGTACAGATATTTAGACTGGAAAATGAAATTATCTGAAATTAACCACACGCGCAGACGATATTTACAAAAGTAATGATATTCAAGCCTGAAAAGAAAATATATGAGTTATTCCATCAATAAATGCCATAAGTTTGTTTATATCTTCATTATTTTATGAGTTATTAAACATCAAAATGGGTCCGGGACTTTATAAACACCCTGTATAATGCTCAGTTAAAAAACGAAATGTAAATGTTTTCAGTACAAAACAATATTTCTACCAGAACATTCGGCAATAGAAACAACATATTGTTTACTAATTAAATTTAAAATTCTGTCGACCATATATCGGTGAATAATTTGACATGCTTCTCTATACAGAACAGGGATGCGACATTGATTAGTTAACTGTAAATTAATTCATAATATTAAACTTTTTTTAAATTTTAAATATATGTTATAGAAATTTTCTTAAGAGTGTGAAAGAGAAACTATTATAGTAATTGAGCTAGAGAGGCCTGGTTATATCACAAGTCAGGCTTGTTTGCCTTGCCTTTCGTAATTTTGTATGGATTTCTTCAAAACTCACGGCAATATAACCTAGGGTAATTTACGAAGATTCCGAAGAATGTTAAATAAGGACATGGATACCTAATATGCGTAGAATGTCCATGAAAGGCATAATTTACAGGCCTGGTTCCAAGAATATAAAATCTTCGGCAAATCGTACCACACAACAACACAATCACTAGTTTTTTTTTTTTTTTTTTTTTTTTTTTTCTAACACTAGTTTCTATAAGCCGCCAATAAAATTTTAGTTTTTTTTTTCTTTTACATTGAGAAATAAATTGTTTTATGACTACAGGGATGTTTTGCGAAAGCCGAAATTTAATATACATACCATCAGTTCCAAACTTTAAGCTATATAAATACGGGTAGGGCAGACTGGGGAGGGTTGACCCATTTTTTACAAAAAAAAATTTTACTTCCAGAAAAAAACTTTGTACACCATTTCATACCTGATATATTCTATTATCAAAACATACTTAAAAATCTTTCATACTTTGCAACAGAAAAGAGAAATAATGAATGTTATTGAAGCAGAATTTTTGGGTCAAGGCTCCCCACATATGGGAAGTTTGACCCACACAATGGGAGGGTTGACCCACCAATATTCACATATTATAATATTTTTGAACAAAGTTAAGCTAGTCCTAAAATTTAAGAAAATTTGGCAATGAAATTAATGTGATAACAATTAAAGTTATAATTGATGAAGTAGCAATATTTCTAAAGCGTAAATTGAAAAAATTATATAAAAGTACACGTTCACACTACTAAAACAACTCTTAAGTTAAAAATAGTCATTGTCATTAAGCTTTGTTGTAAAAAGCTAGAAATGTTGAATAATAACGAATGTTTAGCAGCACTTATACTCAGAAAAGTCAAAGTCAAAATA
Organism: Salticus scenicus; assembly: GCA_963930645.1. Taxonomy (NCBI): domain Eukaryota; kingdom Metazoa; phylum Arthropoda; class Arachnida; order Araneae; family Salticidae; genus Salticus; species Salticus scenicus. The sequence continues at coordinate 117,275,453 of OZ005652.1, read as the reverse complement.
AATTCATAATGCAACTCTTGTAGTTCCATTAGCTGATACTGAATGTGGTAACTATCATATCATCCATTGGAACAACATATATATCTTCCGCTTCTGGATAAATAAAGTAATTTGTTTCAGCAGCGCGGTGTAAAAATAGAGCAAGAAACTCTCTCTCTCCACTTTGGTTATTCTTAATACGAAATGAGATGCATTAGGACAACCAGTTTTTGGACTCACAAATTTTACCAGCACAAAATCTCCTTCTGACATTGACTTTGATATCACAAAATCATCTTCACTACTATCTGACATATGAGAGATTTCTTCATCCTTATCACTCAAGGTTTCAACCAGATTAAAAAATTTCTGTTTAGAAAATCTTTTGGTTTTAGTATCTTTAACAGAAGGTCGTTTCTTCGATGCTCTCAATGCATGCTCATTTTCTATTTGTACTTTAACTGGGGTATCTATCAATATTCGAGACTTTGCTTGTTTTTTTTTTATAGTTATGTTTTCATGGTCCAGCTTTCGGGAAAGGTCAAATCTGTTCAAGGATCAAAGATGCAGATTTCTCAATTTCTGGCTGACAGGTGATCCTAGTGGAAGAAGTGACTTGTGAACTACTACGATGAGGAATATAATCTTCAGGAATGAGAGATAAATTACTTTTAGGTTGATAAATAATAGATGAATTAATATTTTCAGTCCACAATAACAAAGAAATATATAAGGGAGGCTTGACCCGTGGGTCAAACCTCCCTTATATCATGTGGGTCAAGCCTCCCTCAATTGCCATTTGCAATTTCATAAAAGAAATCAGAGAATTAAACAGCTATTTAGCAAAACTAATTATAGCACATATTAGCTTGAGGTATATACTTTAATCATATAAATCTGAATTCTGATATTTTATTTAGAATATTTTCACAATGCCTTAAAATTTAATCAAAATTACTCACTTTTTGATGAGGAAAACACAAATTTCAAGCTTGTTCAAATAATAAGCATGGGATAACTTTCAAACAAACATGGCTGTTACCTTGCATCAGTAGGATGTGCTGCCATGTGTTGGAAGTTTGAAAGCTAAAAATAGCAGAGTAAAGAAAGGTGGGCCAAGCCTCCCATAGGATCAACCCTCCCCAGTCTCCCCTAATGAAAAATATATATATATATATGTATATATAATAAATATTTTTAAATATTTTTAATAAGTAAAAATTATATAATATTAAAGTGATAATGAAAACGAGAAAAAGTTCGCATGTCTGAATGAATCTTTAAATAATTTCCTTCACTAAATATAATACCACGTATATGTAAAGCTTACTCTGCACTTTATTATACTTTATGTTTTATTGGATATTTTTTATTACGTATAATTTAAAAATTTACACCGAAAGCATTTGAATTAATTTGAAATGTTCTTAAATCAATTACGTGAATATATTTTTTTTTCTTTCTTCCTTTCTTTCTCTCTCTCTATATATATTCGCAATTAGTCTAAACTATTTAGGCATATGAGGAAAGAGTTGTTCATGTCTTGAAATATTTTTTAAATGTATAATGCGGGTAAAAAAAGTACTACATTGAATTAAAATGCTTAAAATAACTAACGGAAGTAATTTGTGTTTTCATTTACCAAATATTTTGATACAGGAATTTTGGATACAAAATTTAAATATTGAAAATTTAAGTTGTCTTAAGTTAAAAATTAGTCAGATAATTTATTTATATATTATTTTTTTTTCCAAAACTGTATTTAAGTTTTTATAATAAATTGCCATTATATATATTTATATATAGTAAGATAATTTAATGTTCAGTTTTGTACTGAGTTTCCCCAATTTAATATAAAACCTTTTAAAAATTTTGAAAACTGTCAAATTCCATAATATAATGCAATCTTTGTACTCATATTTCAAAAAGAAAGGTAAAAAAGGAAGAAATATGTTATAAAAATTTATAGACAACCAAGAAAAAGTTTTCTGTCATGTTTATAGACAGATATATTTTGACACGTTGAGTTTTAAGTAAAACTCACGTTTTCGCACATAAATGCTCAATTTTACGCTTGCCATTCTAAGTATAGTATTCAAAAACCAATATCACTGCCTAAGTTATAGAGAAAATGTTTTCATAAATAATGGATGGTACATTTTCTTTTTCCTCAATCTGAAATCCTATAAAAATGTGGTGGCGTCTGCTTAGAATTTGAAATATCCAAAAGAAAAATAAAAGTTACATCGATAGTTTATAGAATATAGAATTTTTTTAAATTAACTATAGAAATGTTAAAATTTTCGCCCATAAATTAACAGGATAAACACTTTTTATTATTAAAAATAAAAATTCTTGTCTAAATTGGTTTAATTTCATAATGCATTTTACATAAAGTGAAATAAATAACTTTAGTTATATGTGGTAAATACATGGTAAAACTTATAGAATAATTTATCAATCATTCCGTTAGCTTTAATATAATTATTATGTTTAATTATGCATGTAAAAAAAATAAAATTTATATAGATTTATAAGGTAAACGCACCAGTAATCTACCCTGTACCAGTAGTGGACACTTTTAGTTTTAACTCAGAAAATAAGCTACCTAAAAATTCTGAAGATTCGAGAAATGTTCCGGAAGGGAGTTATAGTCCTTTACTGCTAAACCCTTTAACAAAAAATAATTCCGCCCATTAGTTTTAAAATAATGTTAGTTTAACTAAAAAAAAACTTGCACTTTTTGTGATTTTGCCGTTTAATTCTTATGACTTTGGATAAGGAAATGAAATTTTATTTGCTCGCTCTCTGCTTATTTTTAACTTATTTCTTCTACCTTTTGCTTTCATATGACTAAAATAAATATGCATAATTCATTTATTGTGCTATTTTTTAAATTGTGCATTAACACATAGTATTTTTATGGGTGTCCACTACTGGTGCCAAAAAATGTCATCATGAGAAGTAGTGGACAGCCCTGTCCACTACTGGCTCATGTGACTTTAAATGCCAGATACAATAGTGGACACAATTCTGTAATCGTTTGGATATTATTTATAGATCGAAAAGTTTTGCGACAAATAAAAGAATGCACTGATCAGAGGCAAAACGTGTTCTTCAATTTGATATTTGGACAGTTTTGATAGATGGACTTAAAGCATTCATTGTAATTTTATATGCTCCAGGCGTAAGTGGTGCAAAATACATTGATATATGTACATTCCTTATAATCTAATTCATGGGGCTTTAATTTTTGCACTGAAACTATGAGTAGAAATAGGTTTTCGGAAATTCTATGATTTCTTAAATTTGATGTGAAAGCTACCAGATCTACTCGATTGTAAAAAGATGCTTCAATCCTAGGGAAAATATAACAATAGATGAACAGTTATTTCCAAGCAAAACCCGTTGTCCTTTTATGCAATTTATACCTTCCAAACCAGATAAATATGGACAGAAAATTTTCTTGCTGTAGATCTTAAAATAAAATATTTGCTGAATGCTTTCCCTTAATTAGGTAAAAGTAAAGAACTGCCCTCGTATGAAAGTTTGTCAGAATATGTAGTGATACGATTGATGCAACCCTTTCTAAACACAAGAATAAATGTGACAGTTGATAATTTTTTCACTTCTCTACATTTGACTAAAACACTGCAGAAGTAAAGAACAAGCTTAGTAGGGACTGTAAGCAGAGCCAGGAGAGAAATTCCAAAATCAGTGAAAAATTTATAGGGTAAGTTATATGAAACAAAAATCTAAAACTTGAAGAAATCGGTACTACTCTTACAGTGTAGAAAAGCAAGAGAAAGAAAAACGTCATTATTCTGAACACTGTCGACCCGTCCGTTGGTATTGAAAAGAACGAATAGAAGACACCTGAAACCGTTAGCTAATACAATGAAACAAAATGTGGTGTGGACATTATTGATCAGATGGCCAAGAAATACTCTCTAAAAGCTTCATCAAGAAGATAGCCTGTGCATACCTTTTATAATATCTTAGATTTAGCTGCAATAAATTCTTGGATCATTTACAGAGAGATTACTGGAGAAACAAAGATAAGAAGGCAAGCGTTTATTCAATTACTAGCAGACGGGATACGTAAAAAGTACATATCTGCTGAAACTGAAAAAAGAGAAAGCATTCCATGGCACAGCCACTAAAAACAGGAGCTCCCAAGAGACGGAAATGTGAAATAAAACTTTGTAAAGAAACCCGACTTTCAAAGATTGTATATTATGCGGAAAAATGGTTTGTGGAAAATGTTTACGCAAGACTGATTTACTTGCACAGCCTGTATTCCAGAACAATATATGTAAAATTATTCTGTCAGTATTTGAATTTAGTGGATAATATTTCTAATCGAAATTATTAAAATTGTACATTTAAATATTTTTCTCTTATTTGTAAAAATGAAAATGCTGTTAAATATATGCCAAAATACACTATTTTATTTATTTACTTTTATCTGTGCGTTTGTATATTAATTATCTTTCTAAATTTGGCAGGAGTCGAAACGACTCCGGCGGGCATTCTAGGGGGTAAAAGGTAAACTTTGTAAAGGAAACATGACTTTCAAAGCTAGTATATAATGCGGAAAAATGGTTTGTGGAAAATGTTTACGCAAGACTGATTTACTTCCACAGCATGTATTTCAGAACACTATATGTAAAATTATTCTGTCAGTATTTGAATTTAGTGGATAATATTTTCTAATCGAAATTATTAAAATTGTACATTTATTTATTTATTTATTTTTTAATAAAAATGCTGTTAAATATATGCCAAAATACACTATTTTATTTATTTACTTTTATCTGTGCGTTTGTATATTAATTATCTTTCTAAATTTGACAGGAGTCGAAACGACTCCGGCGGGCATTCTAGGGGGTAAAAGGTAATCTTTGTAAAGGAAACATGACTTTCAAAGCTAGTATATAATGCGGAAAAATGGTTTGTGGAAAATGTTTACGCAAGACTGATTTACTTGCACAGCATGTATTCCAGAACACTATATGTAAAATTATTCTGTCAGTATTTGAATTTAGTGGATAATATTTTCTAATCGAAATTATTAAAATTGTACATTTATTTATTTATTTATTTTTTAATGAAAATGCTGTTAAATATATGCCAAAATACACTATTTTATTTATTTACTTTTATCTGTGCGTTTGTATATTAATTATCTTTCTAAATTTGACAGGAGTCGAAACGACTCCGGCGGGCATTCTAGGGGGTAAAAGGTAATCTTTGTAAAGGAAACATGACTTTCAAAGCTAGTATATAATGCGGAAAAATGGTTTGTGGAAAATGTTTACGCAAGACTGATTTACTTCCACAGCATGTATTTCAGAACACTATATGTAAAATTATTCTGTCAGTATTTGAATTTAGTGGATAATATTTTCTAATCGAAATTATTAAAATTGTACATTTATTTATTTATTTATTTTTTAATAAAAATGCTGTTAAATATATGCCAAAATACACTATTTTATTTATTTACTTTTATCTGTGCGTTTGTATATTAATTATCTTTCTAAATTTGACAGGAGTCGAAACGACTCCGGCGGGCATTCTAGGGGGTAAAAGGTAATCTTTGTAAAGGAAACATGACTTTCAAAGCTAGTATATAATGCGGAAAAATGGTTTGTGGAAAATGTTTATGCAAGACTGATTTACTTGCACAGCATGTATTCCAGAACACTATATGTAAAATTATTCTGTCAGTATTTGAATTTAGTGGATAATATTTTCTAATCGAAATTATTAAAATTGTACATTTATTTATTTATTTATTTTTTAATGAAAATGCTGTTAAATATATGCCAAAATACACTATTTTATTTATTTACTTTTATCTGTGCGTTTGTATATTAATTATCTTTCTAAATTTGACAGGAGTCGAAACGACTCCGGCGGGCATTCTAGGGGGTAAAAGGTAATCTTTGTAAAGGAAACATGACTTTCAAAGCTAGTATATATTGCGGAAAAATGGTTTGTGGAAAATGTTTACGCAAGACTGATTTACTTGCACAGCCTGTATTCCAGAACAATATATGTAAAATTATTCTGTCAGTATTTGAATTTAGTGGATAATATTTCTAATCGAAATTATTAAAATTGTACATTTAAATATTTTTCTCTTATTTGTAAAAATGAAAATGCTGTTAATATATGCTAAAATACTGTAGATTAATTATTTACTTATATCTGTGCATTTGCATATTATTTATCCTTCTAAAATTGGCAGGAGTCGAAATGACTCCAGCGGTCGTTCTAGATGTAAAAATGCAGCGGCCGGCCGTTATAGTGTTAACAAACGGAATACACACTAGGTGACCTAAAAGTCCTTTAACATTTGAAAATTAAATAATTCATGAATTAATGAAGATAGAAAGGTAAATGCAGGCACACATGCTTGAAATGAAATGGAATTTTACTGAAATGGAAAAAGTGCTAAAAACGGCGATGGGGTGGCACTATACAGCAATACGTCAGTAACTGAGTATGAGAAACGTGTATAAAAACACCTGTAGTTTGAGAGGGGATCAGATGAACCAGCAACCGTGGCGTCTTGATTTTAACAAAAAAGGCTCCATTAGTGGTTTTGTGCTGTCATAATGACTGCTTTGTTTAGGCGATCGGTACCGTTGTATACAACAAGTGCTATTTGGACAGATCAGGAAGAAATGGAGGCTCAGCGAATGGGAAATTAGAGAATTTGTCTACGCAGTGGGACGTCAATGCTCATGAATTCGCACGATGCATCGGCATTCTACGCACTGCTATTGAGGGAGCACTAAGTAGTATTCTGCAATTAAAACCGTACAAAATCTAATTTAATCATGTACGTTTAACAGCCGATTTGTGAGGTTTAGTTTCAATAAAACCAAATGTCGTTTCAAACATACAGTCGGCAACAAAAATGTCCGAACACTAGCAAAAATTCCTATATAAAAAAAGTACGCTTAAAACAGTTTATCTAAATAAATCCTTGTCGAATCCTGTTCTTAGTTCGTCTAAGAACGTGATTCGACAAGGATTTACTTAACAAAACCGTATTAAACGTACTTTTTTATATAGGAATTTTTGCTAGTGTTCGGACATTTTTGTTACCGACTGTATGTGTAGATTATTACCTTATATCTCTGTCCCCGAGCAAATGATAGAACACTTTTTCTTTTCCTTTAATCTTTTAAAAAGAACCTTTAACTAGCCCACATCGAGGCATTAAAAGTAATTGAAAACTGGCAGATTCTGCACTAATTTATATCACATATTTAATGTATGCTATATTAAGCAATGTATGATGTACAGTCGGCTGAAAAATTATTCGAGCACTAGCAATAATCCATGTCTAAAAAAAGTACACTTAATACTGCTTTGTTAAATAAATCCTTATTGAGTCATGTTCTTAGTCAGTCTAAGAACATGATTCGACAAGGATTTATTTAACAAAACAGTCTTAAGTGTACTTTTTTAATATAGGAATTATTGGCTAGTGCTCGAAAAATTATGCTGCCGACTGTATGTCATGTTATAGTCTTAATAAGACCAATGAGCCCAATTGATGGCTAGGTCATGTCGGAAAATAAATGAATCCCCGGCTAGTCTACAGTCGGCAGCAAAAGCATCCGAGCACTCGTAATAATTCATGTCTAAAAAGGTACGCTTAATACTGCTTTGTTAAATAAATAATTGTCCAGTCATGTTCTTAGTCAGTCTAAGAACATGATTTGACAAGGAATTACTTAACAAAATAGCATAAAGTGCATTTTTTTGCTGTCGGAAATATTGCTAGTGCTCGGAAACTTTTGCTTTATCTCCTTAATATATATTAACCTATTTGTAATATTTACGTATATGTACACCCAAGTAGCCCAGATCACCAGTACCATTTAACAGGAGATGCATGCTAAAATATAATAAGCACTAACTTTTTCAAGACCCATCAAGAAAGTTATGTGCTATTTCATTCATTATTTATTGAAATAAGGAGCCAAAATATTTGCTTATAAACATATAGTCACATAGATACACAGTAGATAGGCAGACATTTTACTAAAAAATCCGATGCGGGCACCACATTACTTCCTTATACATCCAATGGAATATACAGTTTAACCATAATTAAACTTGGCCCATTTAGAGCACCCTGTAGCTCTAACTAAAATTAATATTGAGTCGAAAATTTCTGTATAGAATTTTCAAAAGATGCGCTCTAGGAATCTGAAAGTAATAGTAACAATAAATAAATAAATAAAATTTTTAAATTTCCCCTTCCAGGGGACATACATCAAAAAATCAAACAAGAATTATAGTCAAAATGCTTGAAAAATTTTCTTTATAAATAAATGTGGCATATTTCAAGCCATATCGAAATTTAAAACTGTTAGTCTTACATTTTGCAGAGATTATTTTTTGCAAAATTTTATAAACGACTGAGTGATTACCTGTTCATTTTCCACTCTTTGGCCAGCCCGTTCCCCCGGGTTGGGGACAAAATCTCACGTGTACAAAATCTCGCCTACATAAATGAATGGAAAGCAAATATGAATTTGTAATTATTAATAATGTAGTATGAAATTTCATGACAACACATGCCTTAGTCAGAGCACTGGTATACACACAAACCCACCACAAAAATTGTTATAAATGTTGCTTAAAAGAGTTTAAAGACTATGTTTATTAACTTTTTTAAAGATTGGTCGTAAAGAATTCAATCTTGATTATCTATTTTAAAAATTTTAACTAAGGTTTGTGAACAGTGTTCAGCTTTGACGTCAGCGGTGATGTACAATATTTTTTAAATGTATTTTGAATGGTAAAAAGCAAATTATAAAATAACTTAAAATTAAATATAGACTAGCTGAAACCCGTCGAATTCGACGATCACTTTATTTACCGCAATGTTTCAAAAATTGTTACATCATTATTTAAATGTTTTCATGTTAAAACATATAATAGAATTTAGACAATTCACTTAAAAAAAACAAAGTCGGAAAAATGCTTATAAATAGAAATACTATATATGACATCACTTTCTACAAAGTACTGTCAATGTGACGTCAAACTGACTCCAAATATACAGATGCTATCTTTTATTTTCTATTTCGTTTAATACTAAGACTATATGTTTGCTGACCCGTCCGGCGTTGCCGGGCACATGATACCTTAAATAAACCTTAAATTTGTATTATTTTATACCTTTAACTCGATATTGTTTGAATTTCTGTTTTTAAATGAAAGCATCACGAAAAAAATAATCATCTGTAACAAAACAATTACCTCGAACCGAACGAAACTCTGGCTTGTGACCCCGGTGCTTGCGGCAGCGCATACGCGGGCCGCTAATACCATGAAAAAATTCCAAAAAATCTACCTGGGACGGAACGAATCCGCCCAGCATTGCCCGGGCCCATGATAATAAACTTAAATGCACCTTAAATTTGTATGGTTTTATATCTTTAACTCGATTTTGTTTGAATTTCTATTTTTAAATGATAACATAAAAAAAAAAAAAAACGAGGTCGAAAATTTTCACGATTACCTAATTTCCCCATACGTATAGTACGATAGGGAACTAATAATCATCTGTAACAAAAAAAAAAAAAAAAAAAAAAAAAACCTCAAACAGATCGGAACTCGGGCTCGTGACCCAGTGCCTGCGACACGTATATACAGGCCACTAATAACATGAAAAAATTCTCAAAAATTAACCTTGAACCGAATGAACCTCTGACTCGTGTTATAGCAGCCTGTGGCTGCGGCACCGTATAGCAGGCATGCTACGCAAGCGCTGCAAAATCAACTTTCCTCCACCAGGGAGCGCAGTATGTTGTATACGAACATCACCAATCGCCTTGAATTTACAAGAACTTTCAAATAAGGTGTCACATGGTGGTGTCAATTGCAAAATCATTTAGTTAAACTTTCCACCGCCAGGGGGCACAGCGTGTTCCATACGAACAACACCAACGGTCAGGAAATATCAAGAACTTTAAAATAAGTTGTAACATGATAAAGCCTACTGCAAAATCACTTAGTTCCATTTTTAACCACCAGGGGGACACACTATATTGTATACAAACATCCCCAATCAACATGAAATTTCAAGACATTTATCAACAATCTTCTTGAATTTTCAAGACCTTGCAAATAAGGTGTCACATGGTGGTGTCAACTGCAAAATCATTTAGTTACACTTTCCACCGCCAGGGGGCACAGCGTGTTCTATACGAACAACACCAACGGTCAGGAAATACCAAGACCTTTAAAATAAGATGCAACATGATAGGGCCTACTACAAAATCCTCTTGTTCCATTTTTCACCACAAGGGGACGCCCTATATTGTATACAAACCTCCCCAATCATCATGAAATTTCAAGACCTTTAAGATGAGGTGCTACATATGTGGGTCTAGAACTGATTTCCTCTCAAACAAATTTCCCCCCTTTCCCCCCTCCAAATCTATTTTCCCCCTTTTCCCCCTTCAAAATCGAAAACTCTAAATTCGCAGGAAGTGATTTTTTAGTATTCGACTCTAGTCCCCATGTGTACAATTTCTTCACCGTGAAGTAATTTGGAGCTGAGTTAAGCTCGTAAACGTGTTTTTAACCCGTGCCCCCCAAGGGGGGGGGGCGTTCGACTTTTATTATTTTTCTCTTCCCATAACGCATCTACAGACCAAGACATTTTCTTCACACCTCAACCAAATTTTTACACCTACCCGTTCTCTCAATTTAGTGGAGACAGACAAAAACACATTTCAAATTGATATATAGATAAAATAACAAAATTTCATTCTATAATGTGTTTATTTATGTATTTATTTTAATTAATTAATGTTAGTTTATAAGGCCCTGTATCTTTCACCAGAGCTCACACGTGACTGAAATACAAATTTTCAAATAGATCTTTTTTTTTTTTTTTTTTTTTTTTTTTTTTTTGACGCGATATTTGGCCCGGCGATATTTTGTACCGCGATATTATGTTCGGATCCCCGTTCCCCCGATTTTAATCTGTGGTATTTTTGGTTACGGGGACATTAAAAGGGTTTGTTTTTTAAAAGCAATATTGCTACTTTGGCTGACTTGAAGGACCGTGTAACGAAATATGCACGGAGATTCACTGGAGACCAGCATCGATCAGCTGTTGAACACACTATTCATCGACTGCATATTTTACACATAAATGATGGGGCTCACATTGAACAATATATCTCCATCAATAAACAATCTGCAGCAGGCAACAAATAACAATACAATTTGTAATAAATAAATTAGTTTGTGTTAAAATTTGTAGCTTGTTCGTATTTTGGTGCATGTCCCCTCTGAGGGTTTTTTATTTATTTATTTATTTCGCAGATCCCTAGAGCCCATCCTTTGAAATATCTATATATAAATTTTCGACTCAATGTTCGTTTTCAGTTAGAGCTATAGAGTGCACTGAATAGGCCACGTTTAAAGATAGTCACCCTGTATATATACAGTCTGAAAACATTCACATTTTTATGATGTAACTGATTCGAAAATAAAAAAGGCATGTTCCAGCCTACGAAAATTTCTGAAAAAAGCACGAAAAAAAAAAAAAAAAAAAAAAAAGAAATGTTCCAGCTTTAAAACTCCTGATAATTGGTTTATATATACCGTAGAGACAAATATAGTTTTTTTTTTTTTTTTTTTTTTCTTTCAGGAATAGTGATCCATGGTTTATTACAGTATCTCTTATTGCCAAATAAACAACTTGAGTTCAATAAAAATCATTCGAGTATAGACTGTCCACTTTTGTTTTCTTTCGCGAAAATTAGTGACGAGAAACGATATATTTTACCAAAACAATTAATTCTGTTAAAATTTAAAATTGACAAAATATATACCAATTCTTGCTATACTGAAACAATATTTACAGCCAAATTTGATCGCTAATCTCACCAAACCGCCAAAATTTTAGCCAACGGAGATTTTTGTCTTGGCATTGAATTTGGCGTCCTAGCGAACGAATTTGGCATAAAATTGTAGTTCAGCGTTGCCAACGTTTGGAAGCTCGAACTTCAACAAGAACAGAGTTCGGTAGTTTTCCGAAAACTTTCATTGATTTACAGGGCAGAACCAAATTCTTTGAAAAATCTATAAATGACTAACAAGACAACAAAAAAGAAGAAGAGTGATTATTGTTGAATGTTGATTAAAACTTGCCTATATCTTTACGTGCTACTTTATGTACGGTATTCCCGAAGAAAAAAAAAACAGATGGTAGATTTTTTTTTCACGATAATGGACGTTGATTCAGTGTAAAATTAAGCATTCAAACGGGGCGAAAAGTGGCAGTTGAGGATTTCGAAAGTTTGGGAATCGTAACTTCAACAGGAGTCGAGTTCTAGAACTTTTTGTAAGGATTCATACGTTTCTAGCTCCTGAACTAATGAATAATTACCTCGAAACACAAACTAATGAATCATTACATCGAAAATTCTATAAACCACTGTGACAATATTCTCGATGATTTCGGTTGTTCTTAAATTAGCGAAACTTCTGCTCTGTAGTGTCATTAAAAGTGTTGTTTTTATTTCTGTAGTAAGAAGGACTAATTCAATGGATAGTTTCGAGAATATGCATTGATTGTTGATTTTTACTGCGCAAAAAATTGTTTTAGTCAACTGTTACCAGATAATTCAGTAAATGAATTAAATTCATTAAATGAAATGCATCCATCGACTAGAAGCTGCTTATATCTTTGTGAATTACGTTCTACACGCAAATATGTAGGTAAATTGCATAATATCATTGTAGGCTCTATTTACGGGCTGAACATACATTAAATAAAGTCCGTTTATCGACTAGAACTTGCTTATGTCTTTAAGAATTATCTTTCTACACTCAAAAATGCCGGCAACTTTTTAAACAAGACCAAAAATGTAGATAACTTTCTTAACAATAGCATTACGGGCTATATCTACAGGCTGAATATACTTAAAAAGTATAAGTAAAATCCCTTCTTCGACTATAACCTACATATGTATTTAAGAATAACTTTCTATACGCAAACATTTCTACAACTTTCATAACAAAAGCATTACGGACTCTGTCTACTCGCATTTGTCGACTAGAATATGTTTATGTTCTTAAGAATTACTTTCTACACCAAAAATGTCGAAAAGACTAATTCATTATTAGCGATATCGCAGGATGAATAGCGCTACGGGCTCAATATTCATTAAATGAATTGCATTTGAGAACTATAACTTGCTTATGTCTTGAAAAATTACTTTATACACGGGAAAATGTCGAGAAATTTCATAACCATATCATTACGAGCTCTACGTACAGACTGAATATTCAATAAATAAAATGCATTCGTCGACTAGAACCCTCTTATGCCTTCAAGAACAACCTAACTCATAGCAAAAACATCGCCAACTTTTATAACGATATTATTACAGGCTCTATCATTATCTTGTTTTGTAAGCTCTATGATGGTATGTCACCTATATTGACCAAAACCTTCGTATTTTTGGTCCTTATAAATATGATTTTCGTAAATATCTCCAAAACGGAAAGTCGCAGTAATGAAAAAAAAAAAAAAAAAAAAGATGCACAAATAGATGTTATAACAAACCTATATACCAATTTACTACATTCTACGTTCATTTATGTTTGAGTTATGGGAGATACACGCACACATACTTACATACAGAAGTCACGAAAAATCGTGTAAAATCGTAAATATTTCTAAAACGGGAGTTCGTATTAAGACCAAAATTGCGGTGTACAATAAGACATTACGTTAGACACGAATATAACTTTTCAACATTCCACGATTATTTGTTTGTGAGCTATGCGAGATATAAAATGCATTTCACTAATCAGGATTACTGTACTTCCTTATACTTTGTATAAAAAAGTAAAAAAGCAAATTATGTTCAAAACATGAAATTCTAATTAAAACCTAAATTAGAATTTTTTTATTAATCCAATATATTCTTTATACCTATACATTTATGTATATGAAAGCAAAAAAATATTGCATGATATCATTATTACAAAATTAAAAACATTTATATTTTTAAATAGGTACAAACCGGAAACAAATAAACAATTAAAAATGTTTTTATTTACCTCTTTTTATTATGATGTAGTGTTTTAAAGACAAAGTCTGAAAATAGTATAAAGAAAAAAAAAAAACATTAAGAATAATGCATCTTATATATTTAAGAATAGAAAAGAAAACTTCAAAGAAAACCGGTTATGGTCTTAAAGTGAAGGCGATTTCCTGATTTTGAAAAAAATGATGAGAGTTGTCAAATTTTACTTAACTAAAGATTAAAAGATTTTTTATTATTTTTTTGGGGGGAGTGGGGGGGGGAAACAGTATGTTGTGGCATTCATACATTTATAATTTAATAATTTTTTTTATGTACACTGTGTAAAAAAAGTAGAACACTAGATATTTTTAGAAAAAAAGAAAATCTTTAATTTTTATTGAAATTACTTTTATATTTAACATTTTAAAGATCATTTAACAAGAAAATATCAGTATCATTGTCAGTATTTTCAAAAATAAATTATTAAGGGCAACAAAAATAGTTTCTGCGTTTTTAAACTCTGTAAAAAAAGTAAAAGGATAGTCACACAAAAAAAAATATAAGCAATATTCGTAAGTAATACTCTTCCTATTAGCTCTTTTGACTTCGAATACTATATTTGGTAGTGAATCATTCAAAGATTGGATTCCTGTTTGGAAAAATTAGCCTATGAGCTATTCGAAGTTCAGCAAGGAATGCAAACATTTTTCTACTATCATATACTAGACGAAAAGGCATTGGCCAGATGTTTTGCACGTTGTTAAGATCCGGGCTTTTAGCTGACTTTGCTAAAATCTGCACATTATTTGCATAGAACCAATTTTTAACTCCATTGTTGGTGTGAATGGAGGCTTCATCTTATTGAAACATCCACTTTTCTCCTCCTAATTCAGAGCCATAAGGAAGAGGCTCAAAATGCAGCACTCCAATATAGTCTATATATTTCTGCCTACCACTGAAACAGATCAGACTTGTTCTTTTTCCATATCCAATTGCTTAAAAATCCATCATTCCCCCCCCCCTTCCCCCTTTCCCATTTGTCGAGTTGAATAAAATTATTCTGCATTACTAAGACAATGCCAGTATTATTAGTAACCATCTAAATAATCTAAGTTAAACTTCTTCTCGTCTAAAAATATTATAGACATCCCATCTGAGGTCCATGACAAGTTTTACTTGGCCCATGATAAACGGTAATCAGTCTGTGTTTTTTCCACTTTGGATGATGCTTCCGCTTTTCGAAAATTAATTATTTGGATCTTGTTATGCAGTTGTAAACTATTTGCCTTGACACATGACTACGTCCGGAAAGATTTTGGACCTTTGCGATACTTCTACCGCTTTTTTTAAAGCTCATCAGCAAGTTTTCTTCTATCGTAAGGAGTTAAATTTTCAGGCCTACTAGTCTTCTTTTCTTTCCTATTTCTATCTAGCTTTCTGATAAAGTTAGAAACTGTATTGCAGAGAACGTGCAATATGCGAATAATCTGTCTAAGGCTTTTACCATTAATTTTATATGTAACAATTTGCCGCCTTTGAAAATAATTTAAAGGCAATCTTCTAGGCAGTCTGGAAAGAAAATGACAATGCAATTTTTAACAAAATGCATTTTCTTCATCAAAAGCAGTTAAAGAAAACTCAATATTTACTCTTCTATTAGTGCACAGTCCACCAAATAACAAATTTTGGAAAGTGTCTTTCTATTTTTTTACACTCTCAATATCATGAGTATTAGTTTTCCTACAATATATAAATTAGTATTAGTAGTAGAGATTTCATTTTTACGTGAAATTAAAGGAAATTTTGTTAAACAAAATCTGTATAAAAGCCTAATAGCCAAGATAAAAATACCGAAAATAATTTACAAAAATTGACTGTCCTTCTACTTTTTTTATACTCTATACAAGGTGAAGTGTGATAAGCGAATAACGTTTTAACGAAGTTCAGTTTTGACCTAATTTAGCAAATTTTAAAGATTCCAGTGGTGGAAAACATCTAATCAGAATTAAAAGAAAAAGCTTCTGTAATTTTAAATTGTGACAATTGAAGGAAAAATAAAATCTAAAACTTTTTCGTTGTTTCACTTGCATATATTTGAGGCAATTCTAACATTGACTTACTATACCTATATTCAGTACATTGCGATACATTTAAGTCAACTTTCAAGGTAGAAACATCATCTGTAAATCTATGACATATTGATTTTTTTTTTAAATATCTCAATTTTCTACAACGTTCGAAACTCTTTCCTACGACACTAACTAGCAGCTTACATTTAAAAAATTTTAAGGATCTAAAAAACCAATAAAACATCGAGGAATAAGGTTTCATTGAGTAATAGAATTCAACTGAAAAATAAATATATATATATTGCAGTTGAGATAGTTGCGTAAACATCCTGTTTACACTTGCTTCACATACAAAATTCCTGAGGTAAGTATTATTCAACATGTCAAAAAATAAATACATAAATAAGTAAATAAAACACACATCAAGATATGTTCAAAATCTATATACAAAACTACGTTTTCCTTGGAGTTTACTGCTTAATTACAGCAAAACTATACTTTAGAGAACTCTGATTTAAAGGTAAATAAGGTAATTGTAAGCAAATTTTCAAACTTCTAAAACTGTCATTTTTTCTTATACATTTTTTCTTATACAATTTTTTTCTTTTTTATAAAATATATCAATGAGCGTTTCAAACAGATGTGATGACTTTGATGTCCTGTGGATTTATTGCAGTGTGTCCAGTTATGCTCAGTATTACGTTCAACCAACTATATATATATATATATATAAATGTGTGTGTGTATGTGTGTGTGCGTAATATATGTATATATGTAGCTACCAACGCATTCATTTTTCAAGGAAGATTTAATATCAGGAATTTTTCGTGATTATTCTTAGCTTATTTAATTCTCAAAAATATGTATGACACATTCTTTTTGAAAATAGTGATAATAGATCTGTTTTAAAATTTCAAAATGTTGACAGCTATGTAATAAATATATAATAGATTTAAACTTCATATTAAAATTAAAATCTTTAAAAAAATTAACGACATTAATACTTTTGACTGTAATGACTCATTCAATAATATTGAGATTAATGATTTACATAACACATGGACATCAAAATTGTTTAAAAGAAAAAATTCAATTCATTACTTTAAAACTTTACTAAATTTCAATAGATATAATAATTATGCATTATACAATAATCGTATAGAATAAAACATTAATACAATTCCATAAGATAAATATATTTTTTGTGAAAAATAATCTTCTTTAAGTAATGGTCTAACATTCTTTAGGTATATAGATGGTATTATTATATATATATATATAACTTTAAAGATACTAACTATTTAAGTATTAATTATTTTTCTAATAAACACGTTGTATTAAATAAAGAAATAAATATTCTTGATTTAAAAATTTATGTTGCTAACGAATATTTTACAATTTGCTATTTTTGAGAAAAAAATGAATAATTCCCATTTAAAATTTAACATTTAATTACAAACCTTTGATGACACCGACTGTCGGCAGCAAATTTATTTCAGTGCAAGCAAAAATTCTCATAAAAGAAAAATTAAACTTTATGCTGTTTTGTTAAATAAATCCTTGTCGAATCATGTTTTTAGACTGATTAAGAACATGAGTCGACAAGGATTTATTTAACAAAACAGTATTAAGTGTACTTCCTTTATTTAGGATTTATTGCTAGCGATCGAATAATTTTTCTGCCGACTGTAGAACATCGCCGTAGTTTCCTAGCGATCCACGGACCACAGTTGAAAAACCACTGTTTTACAATACTATATCATAAAAAATTAAAAATTGTAATAAATATAATAATATTTTAAATATGCATATGAATAATATGACATATCATAACAAATAAATATGAATTTTAAATAATGTTTACATAAAATATGTAAATACACATTGCGTCAAATACGTTTTAAGACTGGGTCTGTAAAAAGAAATGGAAACAAGAAATTAATTTTTTTTTTTTTTTTTTTTTTTTTTTTTTTTAAATAGGACCACCCGGCTTCAATGCACTTTTTACAGCGATTTTTTAATGAGTCGACCGTCTGTTGTAAATCACTTTGTGGAATGGCCTGCGAAGCAGGCGTTGAAGCTGCTTGTATTGTCGAAATATCCTCAAAATAACATGCTAAAAATTTAAATAATCCTTGTCGAACCATTTACTTAGACTGACTAAGAACATGATTCGTCAAGTATTAACAAAACAGTATTAAGTTTACACACACACACACACACACACACACACATATATATATATATATATATATATATATATATATATATATATATACATATGAATTATTGCTTAACGCTCGAATAATTTTGCTGTCGACTGTAACTTCATCATTCGCTGTGTAAATTCAAAAGTGAAAGCCATTGGATCAGGGATTTAAGATTTATGCTGTAATTTTTCATGGATAATTATATATTTTCATATTTTATATGAAAATGGTATTTTATCCTTTAATATTAATTTCATTTTCATATGAATTTTTATCTTTTAAATTCTTTCTCTGCTCCATATGAAGTTCTATACTTCAATTTTCCTTTCACATTTATATGAATTTTTATCCACTCAGGTTTATTTCAGAATTCTAGTTGAATTTTTTACCCGTTTTCACAGCCCTATATATCAAAATATATAAAAGGCAAGCACTTATTAAGTGATACATATTCATTTCTCTATAGAACAAATAAATGACTCAAATTTTATAAAAATTTGAGGATATGAGGCTTTTAGTTTTGTTGATTTAACATAGTGAAAAAAACAGTATCTCAAAAAACGGCTCTAACGATTTCCTTCAAATTTCCTAGATATATTCTTATTTATATGTCTTTTAACATGAATTATTTGGTTAATACAGCAACACAGACATGCGTTCTGATAAGACAGTTCAGTTAAAATTCCCTGATTTGAGTTTTCAAAACACGGCGCATCATCATACGTTACAATCACAAGTTGTACTTGCTGAATCGAAAATTTATATATGTGAATGATATAATTTTCCGTGATCAACATTTATCTTATGTTTATGGCTTCCTGAATTATATAAGATTTTAATTTACAACCAATTTTTTATTATTACCTTAATTTGTGACCTCATTTATTTATTTATTTATTTATTTATTTTTGTTTAAGCTTACAGTCAGATAAACAAATTTTATATCAAACATTTTATTTGACAGATACAATTGTGTTTGAAGAAGGGACTAAAATATTATTATTTTTAAAATAATTTTTATGTTGAAACGCGGATGAAACTTTCTAGTTTATACTGCAAAAATTTGCGATATTAAGAAAGAAAAAAAAATGGCGATGACAAATAAACAAAACTACAAAATAATAAAAATCTAATTAGAAATTTAATGTGATATTATACACTAATAATAAATATTTACACAATGTGGAAAACGCCAATGAAAAAAAAAAATAATAATTATAAATAAAGAAATAAAAATAAAGAAATAAATAAAAGAAATAAATAAAAGAAAACTGTATGTTCGTTAGCTATTAGCGTATCGTCCTCAATGCACAATAACAGGGTGGATTATTGTCTTTGTATATAGGTATTGTATGTGAGTGAGTATCACGCATATTTTTTATAAACTGTTAGTTTAATTTTAAAATTAAAAAAATATATAATTTAAATAATAAATACGTAGTTTGAAATTAAAAAAGTTCACTTAATTAATTAAACAGAAATTCTAATTTTATTTGCAAATCAAATTATTTATTTTAATGCATTTCCTAATCTCTTCAATAGAAAACGTACAGTCTTCTTTTTAAAATAAAGCAATTTTTGTACTAAGGGTTTTAAACGTAATTTAAATTCATAGTTTCTCCCTGAAAATAATAAAATCCTTATCCATTGTAATTTATTTCAGGTCGTTTACTTTTAGAATAATTATCAACCTAATTCAAGCATATTTATATATATATATATATATATATATATATATATATATATATATATATATATATATATATATATATATATATATATATATAACAAAACAAAGAAAGTGTTTCCGTTAGTAATTTACGCTGTTTCTGTTCACATTAAAAAATCAGTTAATATGAATACAATTTCCATAAAAGGAGAAGCGTTTCTAAAAAATATATCATTAATGATTTAGCTAACCTGCTGCCTGACGTCTGGAAGTATAGTTAAATTCCTCGTCTGCAATCGCTCTGTGATTGGCAGTTAACGCTCCATTTCGGGCGAAACATCTTTTATCTATTTTTAACAGTTTGGTTATTTTCAAAATTTGTGTATTAAAATATACAAGAACAAAGAAACTGTTTGACATTCGTTTTTGCATAATTTTGAGCACGCCAATTCTCGACTTGCGAACTTTTCTTTCAGTCTTCGAAACGGATATCGCGGTCACTTCTCCGTTTGCCTTTGCTTAGTAAACGTCAAGCTCCTTTAGGATGTCTTCTTTTTCATTCCCAATTGTTGTAGGGATAATGTATGACTATTCTTAAATAACAATTATATGTGTCTACATTATTGTGAACTGTTGCATTTTCTTACATCTTCTAATAAATGACTTTATTTTTCCTGAGGTATTTTCTGACTTATTCTTGGAATTGAGATTTCTTATCCATCGTTATTTCATAGTGTAAAGATCTCGCTTAACTTAAAGGAGCCTGCTGTCTCTTTTTTTCGTCATATATGGAAGGAAATTTTAGAGTCGGAATAGCAGACAATAGACGTTTAAGAAACTGCAAGTGTTAGTTTGTTTGTTTATTGATGACATATACTTCAGATTTGTATGCTCGACTCATAGTCTGCTTATAAATCCTCGTCACATAATTACAGATAGCACATGACAGAATTACAATATGAAGATTGGAGAAACACCCTGGGCCAGCCCGGGAATCGAACGCGCTCTCACACGCTCGAAGTCGATTAGCAGTGTGGTGACATAACCACTCGGACACGGAGGGCCCAGTAGAAGTGTTGAAACCCGAATAAATTACTACGTCAAAAACGCCAAAGAAAAATATCTCTCCTTATTAGATAACACTAAAAGTGTTATCTAATAGGGAAGAAAAATAAATATTTGTAAATGGTAGGTGAAAATCAAGAATTTGTGGATTTTATGTAATACAAGTTTCGGTACCACTGCTTTTTTTTTTCTTTTTTTTTTAACATGAAAACATTTGACGAAATTTCTTATAAATGGGCAAAATCCGATTTATTTTTAACAAATCATTATAGAATTAAAAAAAAAAAAAAAAAAAAAAAAAAAAAAAACAGTTCTGATGAAATTCTGGCAAAAGCAGAATTTAGTTTAGTAGGGAGGACTACTATTATTTTTTATTTCGAATTATAGTATCGCTTTCAAATTATTCAATTGTATTTTCGATAAATGTCCAACCATCGTAAAACTGGCGACAACATTTTATCCTTAGATTGAGACTAATTGTACTCCATCAAAAAGAAAAGAAATAAGAAATACATACCATTTATAAAACCTTTCCGTTTTTTTTTTTTTTTTTTTTTTTTTTTTTTTTTTATTACAAGTTTGAACATAATTGAAATAGAATACAGAATTTAGTTTTAAATTAGATAAATGTTTAAGAATTGTTACTATTATTTCTTCCTCCTCCTTTTTCAGACTTTGCAAATACCAGTTTTGAAGATCACAAAGAAATAAAATACTTTTTCGGTTCTTTATTTAGATATGATTAAAAAAAAAAAAAAAAAAAAAAGTGAATGTGTTCAGTTAGCTTTATAGAGCAAAATCTTGAAAAAAAAGTCTCCTTAAAAAATAATGTATAATTACTTCATTGAAACACAATGGAAAAAATATATGAAAACTCTCGAGTAAAACCAATTTTTAATATGAATACCTTTCAAAAGAATGCAAAGTCAATACATTAAAAACAAATGGTTGAACCATCGACCTGTGGTAATTTAAATAAAGTTATCAATCTATCTATCTATCTATACATATATATTCTAGCAGGCTTTGCCCGCTTCGCTGGACATTTAATGAGTTGTCAAAATTCCATATCTTTATTAATAACCTAATTTTTCGCTGTGATCGGTAGAGGCTTTTCTCGCTCGCAACGTGAGGAGTCTGGGTCCCCACTGTCTTCGGCAACAACTTACTTACTTCTTACTTCATCTTCCTCTGCGGGTGAGTTCAGAGTTTTCCAAAATCCCACTAATGTACATAACGATACACTTAATCAATATCTACACACCAAAATTCGCCGTTCTAAGATAATTTAAAGCGAATTCAAACGGGAAAACATGTTTTTATATATGTTTATTGCTCTCCGACTCCATAAAGGGGGGTAAGGGGGGGATTTCGAATTTCGTAAAATCCCGTTACAATAAGAGCCGGATGCATACAAACAATTTACTCACCAAATTTCGTGACCACAGAAGTCTTTAACAGAAAATACTATAAATAAATAAATAAATACAAAAAGCACAGTTTTAGTATGGGACCCCTTTGGTAACTAAATATTTTAAGCCGTTTTTGCGATGAATTGAAATGGCTATCCCATCTGTGCTACTAAAGATCTTGGCGAGAAATGGCCGAGCTACTTTGGTGCCAAACTTCAAATTTTGCCAAAGGGATCCGATACTAAAGCTGTTCCATACAAAAAAAAAAAAAAAAATAAATAAATAAATTAAATTAAATTAAATTAAATTAAATTAAATAATAAAATAAAATAAAATAAAAACTCTTTTATGATATTTACAAGATAAAAATAAAAAATCTTAATCAAATCCAAATTATAAACATTTACAATTAAGGGGAGAACATAAAAGAACCTCATACGGCACATAATAATAAAAAAAAAAAAAAAATGTTTTACTGCCGGAAAGAAAAGTACTGCTTAATTAAATGAAAATATTAAACTAATGCCAAATATCTCTACGAAATTTTTTATCCACATGTAAATTCCTGATTAAAAAAAAAAAAAAAAAACACTAACTTTTGTAGGTCAACTATTTATTTTTCTAATTTTTATTGTTATTCACGTGAAATTAAAAAAAAATGCTTCATTTTATTTCTGGAAAATAAAAATATATATAAAATCTTCGACCGAATCTGGGTTGAAAGCGGAAAAAGAGGAAAATAAATTAGAAATATCATACTTTTATTTATAAATCCGGTATCAAATGAGCAATTTTTCTGAATCCAGGGTTGCAAACATATTTTTGATGCGACAGTTAGATTTTTTAAAAATAACTAAAATATGAAATTTAGGTGGCGACGGAAAAAGGGAAAAATAAATTAGAAATATCAGACCTATCGTTACAAGTTTAGTACCAAATGAAAGCGGTGATTTTTCTGGATACTGGAGTGTAAACCGTTTTTCTATACGACAATTAGATTTTTTTAAATTGCCTAAAGTATGGAATTTAGTTGGCGACACATTATTTTATTCTTTTCATAATTTGTAGAGTGAGTCACACGAATAAAAAAGGCTTTAACTTTAAAATTTATTTTTATATTTTATTTTTCCATTCAAAGCGTTTTACTTACAAAATCTTTATGGCGCATGCGCAGGCGTTTTTTCCTCACAATTCAAACACTAATCACAATTTTGAAAATTTCTATAGATATAATTTTAAGTTGGATGAAGACCTAAATTCCTGCCAAGTGCCGTTGAATTCCGTCTAGCTGTTCTCAAGGGATGTCCGGACAAAAAAAAGCGACATACAGACACGATGACACACACACACACACAGACAAAATCTTATGAAGTCATTTTCGGATAATGATTTCATGATTTTATTAATATAGATTTCCAAAAATCAGTGAAAGGGGATATAGCAAAATCACAATTCATGACATTTTTATGATTTTTATAAATATAGAAAAGTTCATGTAAGTTCATCAAGTTCAACTAAGTGTTTAGGTCGACTGATTATTTTGTTTAAGATATAAAATTAAAAGCATGATTATTATCTCTCGAAAATGCTTAACAATGGTCGATTTGTTAATTTAATGATCCTGAATACAACCTATTTTTTTCTTTAAGCTGAAATTTGAGTTTACGTTTTCTTTCACCAATAAATGATTGTCTACACAGGCAAGGAATTTCATGTTAAAAGACCCTATTGAGGCACATATTTATTGGGAATTATCCATGAGATATATTCAGAAAGAACTTTTAAAAAATTAACAATGTGGTCATTGGTACCCATTGTTGGGAGAAAAACACACATTTTATATCATTTCAAATTGTCAGCCTAAACACTTACATGAACACGATTTCCTAGAAGCTTTCCATATATATATAAATCATAAAGTATGTGATTATTTGGGATTTTGCTATAACCTTTTTTCTCTGATTGTTGAAAATATTACATAAAATCGATATATTCTTGATTTTTACCTACCATTTGCGTTGTTTTCTATATCACAATCCTATTGCCTAACACCTCATTTTTATTAAATTGCTATTGGCTGCTACTCCGACACTAAAATTCGCTTCCTTATCTTTATTCAAGGGCAGTAATTCACCTTGTAATTCTCCACCAACAATAATATGCTTAACGCTACCAAATTTTCATTTTACTTTAAATATATTTTTCACATTGGCGATTTCAGGGTTGTGTAATTATTTATATTTCCGGTTAATGTTATGTTTAGTTATTCCTCAATATTAGACAATGCTTATAAATTGATTATAGAAGTAAAAATCTTAGACATTACTCGGAAAACTAATTCAAAATGCACTATTATAACTATGATAATATTTTAATTTAGATATAACACAGGTATTAATTTGTTTTCTTGGCAGATTAAACAAAGTTGAGTAAAGTAACAAAGTTAGATTAAAGTAACAGCTCTTTCAAAGAAAGTTCCCAAAATAAATTCATCATAAATTAATTTAAGTAATTTAATTATTCTTCGTAAATAACAGTCAATGCACTAAATTTATCACTCTTTAATATAAAGCACTATTAAATATTAAACTGTGCATCATATTTTAAGAAGAGTCCCTTGATATGTTAAGAGTCTAGTAAAATTTTCCTTTTTTTATTAAATAAATACTTCTGCTTTCAAATGGAAGCTAAATTACAAAAAATAAAATAAATACGATTTTGTTAGTGTAATTTTATTGCAATTTTGTTCAAAAGAATATATTTAACGATTTCAATCGTTGTTGTATTATTATTTTTTTCTTTTTAAATTGCTCTTTTTTTTTTTTTTTTTTTTTTTTTTTTTTTTTAATGTTGTATTTTCTTATATAAAAAATAATTGACTGTTTAAAGAGTCGTAAATGCCACAACAATGTTATTCTTACCCACCAGTTACCTGACAAATTTTAACTGCTGTAAACGCAAGGATTGCAGTGGTATACAGGGTGACAAGAAATAACTTGGACGAAGTTTCAAACCAAATATCTGTATCTACCACTATCGCAAACTCATTTTGGAAGATGTTGTCTTACCTTGGTCGCAAAAGTTCTTTGGAAACAAAAGATGGATCTTCCAATAGGATTCCGCACCTGCACACAGAGCTAAAGGCACTCAAGATTGGTGCAAGACAAATTTTCCTGACTTCATTGGAGCTCAATAATGGCCACCGTATCCCCCAGATTTGATCCCAATGGATTATTCTGTTCGGTCCATCTTAAAGACAAGGGTGTGTGCTAAACCTCATAAAATTTTGGCATCCCTAAAAGAATTCTTATGCAAGGAACGGTATAAAATATCAGTAAGTGAGTTGCGGCCCATAGCCGAAAATTTTGTGACACGTTTAAAGCTCTGTATGAAGGCTAAAAGTATCCACTTTGAAAATTTGTAAATATAATAGACAAAATAATGTTTTCATATTTATTGAAGTTTGGTCGTAATATTTTCATTAGCATTAAAGTTATAATGTATCATGTGTGTCCAAGTTATTTCTTGTCACCCTGTATTACTTTTATTTACGTTTCACTATTTTTATGCCACATGTTTTAAAAAAAAAAAAAAATCTTAAAGATCTATAGGTATTTAAAATTTTCAAGACATATGTCTAAAATATTTTTATACTATGCTAATCTGTAAAAGAGATGAAAAATAAATAAATAAATAAACGTATTGCTCAAGCAAGAAAATATTACGGCTGATATCCCTATAAATATTTCTTTCCAACTCAATTTCACTTTATATATTGATGAATGGAATTATAATTTTTTTTCTCTTAAACATTTACAAAGTAAACCAGAGCTAGCTAATATACAGTGTCTTGATTAAAATTTTGCTTTATTCAATTTTCTTTACTTGAAACTTTTAGAATTTTTAAAACCTACTACCAGAATTCTTTTCTATCATAAACCAGTTGAGCACACAACGATTTTGACGAAATTACATGTGTGTGTGTGTTTTTTTTTTTTTTTTTTTTTTTTTTTAGTATAAATTCAAGGTCTGACAAGTTCAAACATGCATTTCTAGTCCAACACTTTCTCTTTTATTGGACGTTAGAATCTTTCTTGATAACATATTAATTTTAATATAATTCCACTTTACATCCGAGATTTATTATTATTATTATTATTATTATTATTATTATTATTTTGTCTTTCAAACTAAGCATTTTTATCGTTGACATATTAAGATACAGTATTAATATATTTCCACTTTATGTGAATTCTGTAACATTTATTCCAATAATTGCATTTTGATTGGAGTTGCAGTAGTCAGTTTTCAGAGCAACGAGGTCGTAACTGAAGGTCCGAATCAGCAAGATACCTTTATTTATATTAATGATGACTTGTGCACGCAAAATCCACTGCCACTGCAACCTTCTTCATGATCCGTAAAGTTAATATATTTGAAGATTACTAATGCAGGGAAGCATCCCTTCTCTAAAGAGTAAAAACTTTGATAACAGGTCGTCGGAGTGCCTTTAGGGTGAATTCTAGACCGTCACCAATTGCTAACTACGTAGCTATATGATGATGTTTACTTCACTCAACCTCAAATTTAATCAGTCACTATTCTTCATTATTCTCTGAAATGAGAGAAATGCTTAATATATGAACTTTTTTTTTTTTTTTTTTTTTTTTTACGTATATATAGTAATCGTATTAAGCTTAAAGATTTATTTTATGGAATTTCGCAAGATTTAAATGTTTTAACAATTTATAGGTTACGTACCCATTTTCGGTTTCCAACGAATTAGTTACTGTTTAGAACGTCAATCAAATTAGGGGTTGTGAGGGCCACTGATGTATTAATTGAAGCTTGGAAAATGTTTAAATCTTACGAAATGGAGAACTTTAAAATTAACTTTTTATTCTTACGAATTTTATAAAAGAAACTTAAATGTTTCTTTTGTGAAAAATCGTAACTTTAGAAAATTTTCACAATTCATATGTTATGTACTCATTTTCAATTTTTAATAAATCATTTGTCTGTCTATGACGTCAATCAAATTTTAATTTGAGGGCCACTCAAATATTAATTGGATCTCAGAAGACCACAAACAAAATTAAAATCTCTTATCTGAGCAGATGTTAAACCTATCAATATCAGAAAGGAAAACTTATATATATATATATATATATTTATTTATTTATTTAAGTTGACATTTATAGATAATTACTAAATTAATTTATTTTAAAATTCTATTGAATCATTACAATGAGGAATGCATACTATTTTCATACCATTTTTAACTTTATAAAATTACGAAAGGCGTCATTCCATCCAAGTTATGTATTATCGTAAAGAGTAAAAAAAAAAAAAAAAAGACTAAAATCTCATTGAAATCTAACAATTTATTTACAAAACAAAGGAATACTATATTTCCTTCAACATTTCCAGCCGGCAACAAAAGTATCCGAATACTAGCAAAAATCCATATGTAAAAAAAGTAGAGTTAATACTGTTTTGTTAAACAAATCCTTGTCGAATCATGTTCTTAGACTGACTAAGAACAGGATTCGACAAGGATTTATTTAACAACAAAGTATTAACTCTACTTTTTTTACATAGGAATTTTTGCTAGTGTTCGATACTTTTCTTACCGACTGCACTTTGAACAATATAATATGAACTTCATTCTAATATATCCGAATTTTGTGTTTTCTTTTAGAGAAGCATGTTACAGAGCTAATTGAATAATATTGTGTATATTAAAATAATAATAATAATAAAAAAATATATATTAAGGTAAAGATTACAAGCATTACTATGTTAGTTTACAGAGAATTTTAAAAGCAGTTCGGTAAATGTTTTGTTTAAAAGTATCTGTTGATATTCTCAAGGCGCATTAAGCATAAATCTGTTAATTTATTTCTTAATTTTGCCTTATTTAGATTTACCGCACACATGTATAAATTATGTCAAAAATGGTAGCACATATACTTGTAATCTGCTCTTCTTTCTTTTTCCTTAATATTTTCAGAAGCTAGAATTTTATAAAACTTAAGAATGTTTAAATCTTGAAATATAGATATCCATAAGTCTGAGATTTTTAAATCAGCAAGTTACAGTCGGTAAAAAAAGTGTCCGAACACTAGCAAAAATTCCTATGTAAAATGTACACTCCATACGGTTTTGCTAAATAAATCCTTATCGAATCATGTTCTTACACAGACTAAGAACAGGATTCGACAAGGATTTATTTAACAAAACCGTATGAAGTAAACGTTTTTTATATAGGAATTTTCGCTAGTGTTCGGACATTTTTGTTACCGACTGTACGTTTGATTATTCAGAGAAAATTTTTCAAATCCACTTGTAAATGGTTAACAAAAACACTTTTTCTGCAAACACAAGAGCTGTAAAGAACTGTTTTTTAAAACAATCTAATACACTTATATACTTGTTCTAAATAATATATTAGTTAGTATTTTATTTTATTTTTTTATTTTTTTATTTTTTTATATATATGTTGAACTGTCGAATGCCATCCTTCGAATGAGTATTAGTTTATGGATTTTGCAATTCTGTTTTCTTAATTTAATTCTCCATTTAATGTGCATAGAATTCTAAATATAACATATTTTTATTATCTTCTGTACATATTTCATGCAGTGATATGCGTGCATTTCACTAGCAATTTATACATCGGATTAAAAATAGCATATAGAATATTAATAGTTGTTCATAAAATTTTGCATCTTTAAAAATAAATAGTAGAAGATGATTATTGTAAGTTTTCATCAGTTTGTATTGAAATACTGTATTTAAAATTAAATAAAAATTAATTAAGATATTATATAAATGAAAAAGAATTATAGCCACATTGAGTTTTATATGTTTAGAAAGTACTATATTGGTTTGTTAATTTCCAGTTAATGCCTCTTCTAAAACCAATAATTCAGTTATCGATTATTTAAAAGCCTTACATGGAAAATAGTTCTTCTCTTCCTGAAACTCTGAAAGCTTTTATCTCATCTTCACTTAACAGATACTGCCTACGTAAAGTTGTATGATAATTAATTGAAATTTGTGGCTTTAACTTGTATAAAATGTCTTTGACTTTAATGAATGTGTGATTATTAAATATTGAATAACCACATATTAAACACATAATATTCGAGCATTTAATATTTTAAACTATCTGAAATTTTTAATGTAAAGTACAATGTATAATTTTTAATCATTAATTTGATACATATTGCATTTTCTTCTAATTATATATTTATTGTGTTATGTAGATGTGTCGATGTAGAATGGAAAAAATAAAAGTGTATTTATATAATAATAATAAATCTTTAAATCTTTAAATCTTTATTTTCTATTTTGAATTTTTTAATGGTAAATTTAAAGGATTTATTAAAATAGTAAGATTACATATATTATTTAAATGTTTTGCTTAATTAACATGTAAACAATAAAATAGGAATTTTTCCAAACCTTTTTATTAATGTTAAATTTCATAAAAATCCTATTAAAGTTTTTTTTTTTTTGTTACTTGTGGAAATTTTAGTTATAATTACAAAACCAGTAAAAAAAAAAAAAAAAAAAAACTCAATAATATTTTGAAAAATTTAGAGTTTGATGATAACTGCCATATAATTAAAAATAACTACCAGATATTAAGATATTCTAATGAAAACACTGAACATATATTAACCATAAATACCTATAACTTAAAAAATATTTTTGGTAGTATTCCACATTATTTAACTTTAGAAATTTTTGAAAAAAATCTACGATGCATTTTCTCATGTAATTGATTGTGAAAAACTTTATGGAATAACCTTATTAAAATTTGTATCTTTGAAAAGGTTTTATTAAACGGTACAGATTATTTTTACAAATTCGCGGTATCCCGATGGGAACCAGCTACTCTAGTGTCTTAGCCAACCTTTTTCTGCATATGTTTGAGAGAAATTCTAAAAACGTTAAGTTTTATAGCTATATTAATGAAACAATAGCAACAAACTGTAAACATTTTGCAAAGTATGCTGCTGAAATCTATCCTTCTGATCTTATCTTAAACCGAACTGACACTGAAGATAAAATTTCTTTCCTGGATTTAAAATTTAAAAAATCCGGTGTGATAAAAACCACATAATTTCCATTACCGAATATTGCATGCATTATATGCATTTTTTGGAGATAACGCGTGACCTAAAGAAGTAGAAACATATTTTTATTTAATTTTTTTACCCGGTAAGAGAAACTTTATACATATGTAAAGACATATAAAACTAAGTTTGCATATAGCGAGGTAAAAAATAAGGAGAAAAAAAAAATGATAATTTTTTTTTTATTTTATTTTATTATTATTATTTTTTTTTTGAAACACTAATTTGCGAGATCTGAAACTGACCTACCTAAGCAGTATGACTGTTAATTTTCCTCTAATAAACACGTAATACATGAGAGAGGAATGGGTTTATAGGACAATTTACAAGAAAATCGTTAGAGCCGTTTTTGAGATACCAAATTTTACCAAAACTCAATTATTGACCGGAAAACAATAGTTACACACACAAGGATATTTAAAAAAGAGTTAATTTGGCAAGTTTGGAAAAAAAAAAAAAAAAACGTGCATTAGTTTTTGAAGGAATGCGCTTGCGAGACCTAAAATTGAGCTATTTAAACAGGACGCTTATCAATCTTCATGAACTAACGAACTGTAACATTCGAAAGGACATTTAATAGAGTGTTTATATAGCAGATTTGAAGAAAATCGATGGAGGCGTTTTTGAGAGGTCCAACCTCCGGTTTCCGATGTCCCACTTCCTGTTGTTAATTTTACACGAAAATTTGGAAATTTCATTTGCACACCAAACTGGTTTGAAAATCAGAAAATTCCACACATACATACACACACATTGACCAACTGCCAAAAAAAAAAAAAAAAAAAAAAAAAAAAAAAGGACTCAGGGGACCTTAAAACGTGCAAATCAGATAAAATCTCGATATCAAATTTTTTGACCGAATACAATACTTCCATTACCTGCGATCGTAAAAAGAATAGGTAAAAAACTGGTTAATTGGTATATAAGATAAAAGACAGGAATTTTGCTTTAAAGTTTGTAATCTGACGAATTGGTTTTCCTGCATTAGCCATACAGTTATATATATATATATGTATTTACCCAAATTAACAGAAATAAAATGATTTGCAATAACCATTTAGACCTGAATTTCGCTCTTGAAAATCTCAAAAATATTTTAACGGTCAACCGCTCTCCCTTTTTCTCCTGGTAGGTACACATTTCAATCTTCTTGAATACAATTTAGCTTAAGGTTTCTTTCTTCAACTCGAACGACATTTAAGATTTGGCAAGTTTCCATACCAGCCGAAGAGGGTTCGTTCTTTTTGGTGGTGGTGTGTGGGGAGGTGTTCAATATTTTTTTATCAATCTGCTTGCCATATAAATTTGTCCTTACATAAATTTATATTTTTGTCTTTTTATAATGATATATTTCTTATTGTACTTTATTTATGAACTTAACTTCTCTTCCAGTGCTTTGTATTAATTCAATTTTAATTTTGAATTCGTTTGCTATATATTTTTGCCTTCATCTATGATAAGCCGGGGGCTAGAATCTTATTTATTGGCTAAAAAGCACACGTTTCTTCAAAATCTTCTGATTTTCCATTCCTTATATGGGAGGGTGGGGGCCCTCTGGAGAAGGTTCCTATGTGTTTTGGGATTATATTGCATTTATTGTCAGTTTGTAGTCTGTAAGTATATATATGTATATATATATATATATATATACATGTTTGAAAATTGATAGATGATTTAATAATATTAAGTGAATAAATTCTCTAATTGATTAAACTTATCTTGGATTGTTTAGTAATGTTTTGGAGAAATATTTAGCAATTTACAGCAATTTATTATTATTATTATTATTATTTATTATTTATTATTATTATTATTTTTTAATTCGGTTAATTTTTTATTTAAATCAGGGGTTATATATTTTTTTTAATTCGGTTATATTGCGTGTATATTCGCGTTTCTCTTTATGTAGATATATTAATAATTCGTTAAAGCTAATACTCCGACCCCCCCCCCCCCCTCAAAAAAAATGTACATATATATATATATATATATATATATATATATATATAAATCAGTACTTTATTTTAAAGTTCCCTCTTACATCAAACTCGTTCAATGGTTTTGTAAGTTTTTTAACATTTAATAGTATGTATATTTAAATATATATTAATAATAATAATAATATTGTTTTGAATACTGCATTAGTTTAAAATTTAAAATGAGTTGAATTATATTTCATAAAGAAAATTAAATAAATAAATATTTAAATAATAAAAAAATAAATCTAAAAATAAGCAGGATTTGATTATGAAAAAAATATATATAATACATAGATATTATTTTATACTAATACATAGATAACTATGTAACATTTACATATAATTTTAATATAATTATCACTTTTTCATTTATATTTTAATAAGAATATACTGAAGTATTAAAACATTTATGAAGAAATCAAAAATTATCTTGAAAAAAGAAACCTTAAAACAAGAAAAATACGTGATTTATACTTTAACAGAAATAGACGACATAAATGAAATACTCATTCAATGTAATATATTTTTTTATTCCACCAGTATTTGACACAAATTTCTGAGAATAAAAATAAATACATATATAAATAAATGTCTTTGGTAAAATCTGAAGCTGTCATTTTATCACGAAATTTAGGCACTTGGTCTTTACATAAAACTTAGAAAGCAAAATATATAAAAATGAAGAAATGATACAACTGCTTAAATTTGTAGAAATCTGTAATATTTATAAAAATGTATCAATTTAGCATGTTCAAAATTACTTTTTAAATTTTGATACTTAATTATATTCAATAAATAATTTTCAACCAATGTCTAAACTATAGTCAAATAAAGCCTTTTTTTCCGTGTATGAAATGTACACGAAAATATTCCTATGTGATGGAAAATGTGCGTTTCTAAACTATTTCTACAAACATTATTGCGTTTAATAAATTTAAAGTTATATCATTAATGTACAGTGGTGGACATAATTATAAGACACCTATCTAATTTGACAAATAACGAAAGAAAGGATTCAGAGCTTTAAAATGTTTTATCAAATACGTCAAAAACATAAATTTAGTCTTATATCATATATAATTATTTTATAATAATAATATTTTCATACAATTTAATGAGAAAACGTAAAAACATAATGGACAAAATTTTAAGACACCAACCGTTTTTTCAAGATGCAATAGTCAACATAATTAGAAGACACTAATGGTCTAAAAGAAAATCCTCCAACATCGTTATTCATTAGTTGGTGGAGCCGCCATTGTTTTTTATAACATGAAAGATGCGATTCGGCATTGAATCTATCAATTCTAACAAAATATCGCAAGACAGTTCTTCTCAATAACATTTTATAGCATCCTTTAGGTCTTTGACACATATAAACTGCCTCCCATTTCGGTAAACCGTACAAACTAAGATTCCATTCAAGTTTTCGATGGGATTTAAGTCTGGGGAGCGCGAAGGCCACGGGTGAACATTCATACTTTGCTCTGAAAGCCACTTTTTTGTTTCGTGTATCAGCGCGTTATCGTGCTGGAAAGTGTAGATTTTGCCACAAAGAAGTTCACCGTATATGGCTAATTGATCTTTACGAAGATTCTTATACATTTCAGAATTCATTCTTTAATACAGAAAAATAATATTTATTTTCATTTGAGCCGAAAAACCAGCCCAAATCATTACTGAGTCTGCACCTATTTGTCGGCTCATTAGTACATGAGGAGACTTCCGTAAATCATGCCAATAATATTCAAACCCGTCAGGAACATCCTGGTTAAACATTTTTCATCAGAAAATAACACAGAGTACCATTTGGAGGTCCAGGCCGTAGTTTGTTTAGCGAAGTTTAAACGCTCAATTTGGTACCGGCTTAGAAGCGGTAGTTTTTATTTCTTCAATTCTTTTATATTTCACATAGGAAGCAATATGCAACACCCTGCGAGTGGTTCTCCTTGAACAATTCAGTTTCAAAGCATTTTTAATGCCTGTAGTGGTCATCTTATTCTGTGTAGCGAGCAAAAGCACACGGCGTCTGTCTCTCGAGGACAAGCAAGGAGTACGTCCAGATCTTTTAATCACAGATCCGCTAATTCCTCTTTTCAAAGCATTTCTAATTGCACATCTAGAGCTTTTAATAACTTTTGAAATATTATTAATTGAAGCACCAGTTCCATTTAATCTCCAAATTTTGCGTATTTCACTTTCTTTTAATTCTGTACCTCGTGGCATGTTTGTAGATGCGTGAAGTCGGTTATCGTCTGTTTAGTTAACTGCTGACGTCATAACAGCGTGTAGGGTGTCTTATAATTATGTCCATGGTATTTTTAATTTATTTATTTATTTTATTTTTTTTTATTAAACTCTATAAAAATATCATTTCTGTAAAACAATTACGTGTGATAACAGAATAAATTTATGTTTTTGACGTATTTGATAAAACATTTTTAAGCTCTGATTCTTTTCTTTTACTATTTGTCAAATTAGATATGTGTCTTATAATTATGTCCACCACTGTAAGTATTTATAAACAGACCCTAATTATTTATTTGTTTATTTTTTAAGTGTTACTTGCTAGAAATAGAACCATACAATAATTTTGTGAAAATTATAACGTTCGAACGACTGAGCATCCTAACAAATAATAATAATAATAATAATAATAACAATAAAAAAAAATGTCAAAACTGTATTTAAAGGTAATCAGTCTGTTTTTATTTTTATAACAAAGTATAACCTAGAGTTTTTAAAATAAAGTAGAGCGTTTTAGCTTAGAAATAAGTAAAACATAATGAATACTGAAAATAAAATTAATAATAAATAAATAAATAAGTAATAAAATTAAATAAAAAAATTAATAAATTAATTAATGAAGTAAAATGAAATAAATAAATATAAAATTAAATAAATAAAAATGGATTTTAAGTCTTTTTAATAATTTAAAATAACGAACTGAAAAATTACATTTAAAAAAAAAAAAATCTATTTCTATGTATTAGATTAAAAAACATGCACTTAAAATATTATTTCTATACAATGCATTTTTATTAAATTTTCTTAATATATTCGATAAACTTTTGCTTCAGGCAACGACACTTTATAATACAATAATCACTTGCAAATATGTGAACATTCATTAGCGTTTGGAACAACCATGCGAATAACAGTTTCAAAGTTGTACTTGAGATGGGTAATTAAGCAACAAATATTTTCTAATGTTTGAAGTAACAATTCCGTTTATTAAAATATGTTACTATCCAATGAAGCAAAATATTTCAGTCATTTAAATGAATTATATATAAATGTTTAAATTTACTTAAATAATAAATAATTGTAAACGTACTTTCACATTTTATCTTCAATAATTTGATTGTTATTTAAACATAAAGAAATAAAATGATGTTTAATTTAAAAAGGTGAAAGTAAATAAATAAATAAATAACTATAATTTTTATTTTATTTGCCAGAAGGAAATTTAAGCACCCGAATAATCCGGTGGTGTTTATTTCGTTTTACTGCTCTAACGATTTCATATATTATTATTATTTTTTTTTTCACAAATATCTTTTTTATTGGCTTTTCAATTTAAGAATTTCTAATATATATATATATATATATATATAGATAGATAGATATTTTAATCTTAAACTACACTAATCTGCACATCTTTGTCCTTACGTATCTTGATTTGGAGTTCGACTGGTCATAGAAAATAATTAATCAGATTGAAAATTAAAACAAAAATAAATATTTAATTTATTTTGGAAGTAAA